>CATNUO010000012.1:1800000-2366000 GCA_951215215.1 Andrena trimmerana
CAGTGACCAGTGACTAGTGTCCAGTGACCAGTGTCCAGTGAGCTGCGACCAGTGACCAGTGACCAGTGACCAGTGACCAGTGACCAGTGACCAGTGACCAGTGACCAGTGACCAGTGACCAGTGACCAGTGACCAGTGACCAGTGACCAGTGACAAGTGACCAGTGACCAGTGACCAGCGAAAGTGACCAGTGACCAGTCACGAGCGAAATTGGCCAGTGACCAGCGAAAGTGACCAGTGACCTGTGACCAGTGACCAGTGACCAGTTACAAGTGACCAGTGACCAGCGACCAGTGACCAGTGACGAGCGACCAGTGACCAGTGACCATTGACCAGTGACCAGTGACCAGTGACCAGCGAAAGTGACCAGGGACCAGTGACCAGTGACCAGTGACCAGTGACCAGTGACCAGTGACCAGTGACCAGCGAAAGTGACCAGGGACCAGTGACCAGTGACCAGTGACCAGTGACCAGTGACCAGTGACCAGTGACCAGTGACAAGTGACCAGTGACCAGCGACCAGTGACCAGTGACCAGTGACCATTGACCAGTGACCAGTGACCAGTGACCAGCGAACGTGACCAGGGACCAGTGACCAGTGACCAGTGACCAGTGACCAGTGACCAGTGACCAGTGACCAGTTACAAGTGACCAGTGACCAGCGACCAGTGACCAGTGACCAGTGACCAGTGACCAGTGACCAGTGACCAGTGACCACTGACCATTGACCAGTGACCAGTGACCATTGACCAGTGACCAGTGACCAGCAAAAATGACCAGTGACCAGTGACCAGTGACCAGTGACCAGTGACCAGTTACAAGTGACCAGTGACCAGGGACCAGTGACCAGTGACCAGTGACCAGTGACCAGTGACCAGTGACCAGTGACCAGCGAAAGTGACCAGGGACCAGTGACCAGTGACCAGTGACCAGTGACCAGTGACCAGTGACCAGTGACCAGTGACCAGTGACCAGTGACCAGTGACCAGTGACCAGTGACCAGTGACCAGTGACAAGTGACCAGTGACCAGCGACCAGTGACCAGTGACCAGTGACCATTGACCAGTGACCAGTGACCAGTGACCAGCGAACGTGACCAGGGACCAGTGACCAGTGACCAGTGACCAGTGACCAGTGACCAGTGACCAGTGACCAGTGACAAGTGACCAGTGACCAGCGACCAGTGACCAGTGACCAGTGACCACTGACCAGCGAAAGTGACCAGTGACCAGGGACCAGTGACCAGTGACCAGCGAAATTGACCAGTGACCAGCGAAAGTGACCAGTGAACAGTGACCAGTGACCAGTGACCAGTGACCAGTGACCAGTGACCAGTGACCAGTGCCAACGACCAGTGACCAGTGACCATTGACCAGTGACCAGCGAAAGTGACCAGGGAGCAGTGACCAGTGACCAGTGACCAGTGACCGGTGACCAGTGACCAGTGACCAGTGACCAGTGACCAGCGATCAGTGACCAGTGACCAGTGACCAGTGACCAGCGAAAGTGACAAGTGACCAGTGACCAGTGACCAGTGACCAGTGACCAGTGACCAGCGAAAGTGACCAGTTACCAGTGAACAGTGACCAGCGAAATTGACCAGTTTCCAGTGACCAGTGAAAAGTGACCAGTGACCAGTGAACAGCGAAAGTGACCAGTGAACAGTGACCAGCGAAATTGACCAGTGAACAGTGATCAGCGAAATTGACCAGTGACCATTGACCAGTGACCAGTGACCAGTGACCAGTGACCAGTGACCAGTGACCAGTGACAAGTGACCAGTGACCAGCGACCAGTGACCAGTGACCAGTGACCACTGACCAGCGAAAGTGACCAGTGACCAGGGACCAGTGACCAGTGACCAGCGAAATTGACCAGTGACCAGCGAAAGTGACCAGTGAACAGTGACCAGTGACCAGTGACCAGCAAAATTGACCAGTAAAATTGACCAGTGACCAGTGACCAGTGACCAATGACCAGTGACCAGTGACCAGTGACCAGTGACCAGTGACCAGTGACGAGTGACCAGCGACCAGTGACCAGTGACCATTGACCAGTGACCAGTGACCAGTGACCAGCGAAAGTGACCAGGAACAAACGACCAGTGACCAGTGACCAGTGACCAGTGACCAATGACCAGTGACCAGTGACCAGTGACCAGTGACCAGTGACCAGTGACGAGTGACCAGCGACCAGTGACCAGTGACCAGTGACCAGTGACCAGCGAAAGTGACCAGGAACAAGCGACCAGTGACCAGTGACCAGTGACCAGTGACCAGTGACCAGTGACCAGTGACCAGTGACCAGTGACCAGTGACCTGTGACCAGTGACCAGTGACCAGTGTCCAGTGACCAGTGACGAGCGAAATGGACCAGTGACCAGTGACTAGTGACCAGCGATCAATGACCAGTGACCAGTGACCAGTGACCAGTGACCAGTGACCAGCGAAATTGACCAGTGACCAGTGACCAGTGACCAGTGACCAGCGACCAGTGACCAGTGACCAGTGACAAGTGACCAGTGACCGGCGAAAGTGACCAGTGAACAGTGACCAGTGACCAGTGACCAGTGAATAGTGACCAGTGACCAGTGAACAGCGAAAGTGACCAGTGTCCAGTGACCAGTGACCAGTGATCTGTGACCAGTGACCAGTGACCAGTGACCAGTGAACTGTGACCAGTGACCAGTGACCAGCGAAAGTGACCAGTGACCAGTCACGAGCGAAATTGACCAGTGACCAGCGAAAGTGACCAGTGACCAGTGACCAGTGACCAGTGTCCAGTGACCAGTGACCAGTGATAAGTGACCAGTGACCAGTGACCAGTGACCAGCGACCAGTGACCAGTGACCAGTGAATAGTGACCAGTGACCAGTGACCAGCGACCAGTGACCAATGACCAGTGACCTGTGACCATTCACCAGTGAATAGTGACCAGTGACCAGTGAACAGCGAAAGTGACCAGTGACCAGTGACCTGTGACCAGTGACCAGTGACCAGTGACGAGCGAAATGGACCAGTGACCAGTGACTAGTGACCAGCGATCAGTGACCAGTGACCAGCGATCAGTGACCAGTGACCAGTGACCAGCGAAATTGACCAGTGACCAGTGACCAGTGACCAGTGAACAGTGACAAGTGACCAGTGACCAGTGACCAACGAAAGTGACCAGTGAACAGTGACCAGGGACCAGTGACCATTGACGAGTGACCAGTGACCAGCGAAAGTGAACAGTGACCAGTGACCAGTGACCAGTGACCAGTGACCAGTGACCAGTGACCACTGACCAGCGAAAGTGACCAGTGACCAGGGACCAGTGACCAGTGACCAGCGAAATTGACCAGTGACCAGCGAAAGTGACCAGTGAACAGTGACCAGTGACCAGTGACCAGTGACCAGTGACCAGTGACCAGTGACCAGTGCCAACGACCAGTGACCAGTGACCATTGACCAGTGACCAGCGAAAGTGACCAGTGACAAGTGACCAGTGACCAGTGACCAGTGACCAGTGACCAGTGACCAGTGACCAGTGACCAGCGAAAGTGAAAGTGACGAGTGACCAGTGACAAGTGACAAGTGACCAGCGAAAGTGACCAGTGACCAGTGACCATTGACCATTGACCAGCGACCAGTGACCAGTGACCAGTGACGAGTGACCAGTGACCAGTGACCAGTGACCAGTGACCAGTGACCAGTGACCAGTGACCAGTGACCAGTGACCAGTTACAACTGACCAGTGACCAGCGACCAGTGACCAGTGACGAGCGACCAGTGACCAGTGACCATTGACCAGTGACCAGTGACCAGTGACCAGCGAAAGTGACCAGGGACCAGTGACCAGTGACCAGTGACCAGTGAACAGTGACCAGTGACCAGTGACCAGTGACCAGCGAAAGTGACCAGGTACCAGTGACCAGTGACCAGTGACCAGTGACCACTGACCATTGACCAGTGACCAGTGACCAGTGACCAGTGACCAGTGACCAGTGACCAGCGACCAGTGACCAGTGACCATTGACCAGTGACCAGTGACCAGCAAAAATGACCAGTGACCAGTGACCAGTGACCAGTGACCAGTGACCAGTGACCAGTGACCAGTGACCAGTGACCAGTGACCAGCGAAAGTGACCAGGGACCAGTGACCAGTGACCAGTGACCAGTGACCAGTGACCAGTGACCAGCGACCAGTGACCAGTGACCATTGACCAGTGACCAGTGACCAGCAAAAATGACCAGTGACCAGTGACCAGTGACCAGTGACCAGTGACCAGTGACCAGTGACCAGTGACCAGTGACAAGTGACCAGTGACCAGCGACCAGTGACCAGTGACCAGTGACCATTGACCAGTGACCAGTGACCAGTGACCAGCGAACGTGACCAGGGACCAGTGACCAGTGACCAGTGACCAGTGACCAGTGACCAGTGACCAGTTACAAGTGACCAGTGACCAGTTACAAGTGACCAGTGACCAGCGACCAGTGACCAGTGACGAGCGACCAGTGACCATTGACCAGTGACCAGTGACCAGCAAAAATGACCAGTGACCAGTGACCAGTGACCAGTGACCAGTGACCAGTGACCAGTGACCAGTGACCAGTGACCAGTGACCAGCGACCAGTGACCAGTGACCATTGACCAGTGACCAGTGACCAGCAAAAATGACCAGTGACCAGTGACCAGTAACCAGTGACCAGTGACCAGTGACCAGTGACCAGTGACCAGCGAAAGTGACAAGTGACCAGTGACCATTGACCAGTGACCAGTGACCAGTGACCAGCGACCAGTGACCAGTGACCATTGACCAGTGACCAGTGACCAGTGACCAGCGAAAGTGACCAGTGACCAGTGACCAGTGACCAGTGACCAGTGACCAGTGACCAGTTACAAGTGAACAGTGACCAGCGACCAGTGACCAGTGACGAGCGACCAGTGACCATTGACCAGTGACCAGTGACCAGCAAAAATGACCAGAGACCAGTGACCAGTGACCAGTGACCAGTGACCAGTGACCAGTGACCAGTGACCAGTGACCAGTGACCAGCGAAAGTGACAAGTGACCAGTGACCATTGACCAGTGACCAGTGACCAGTGACCAGTGACCAGCGACCAGTGACCAGTGACCATTGACCAGTGACCAGTGACCAGTGACCAGCGAAAGTGACCAGTGACCAGTGATCAGTGACCAGTGAACAGTGACCAGTGACCAGTGACCAGTGACCAGTGACCAGCGAAAGTGACCAGTGACCAGTGACCACTGACCATTGACCAGTGACCAGTGACCAGTGACCAGTGACCAGTGACCAGTGACCAGTGACCAGCGACCAGTGACCAGTGACCAGTGACCAGTTACAAGTGACCAGTGACCAGTTACAAGTGACCAGTGACCAGCGACCAGTGACCTGTGACGAGCGACCAGTGACCATTGACCAGTGACCAGTGACCAGCAAAAATGACCAGTGACCAGTGACCAGTGACCAGTGACCAGTGACCAGTGACCAGTGACCAGTGACCAGCGAAAGTGACCAGTGACCAGTGACCAGTGACCAGTGACCAGTGACCAGTGACCATTGACCAGTGACCAGTGACCAGTGACCAGCGAACGTGACCAGGGACCAGTGACCAGTGACCTGTGACCAGTGACCAGTGACCAGCGAAAGTGACCAGGGACCAGTGACCAGTGACCAGTGACCAGTGACCACTGACCATTGACCAATGACCAGTGACCAGTGACCAGTGACCAGTGACCAGTGACCAGTGACCAGTGACCAGTGACCAGTGACCAGTGACCAGTGACCAGCGAAAGTGACAAGTGACCAGTGACCATTGACCAGTGACCAGTGACCAGTGACCAGTGACCAGCGACCAGTGACCAGTGACCATTGACCAGTGACCAGTGACCAGTGACCAGCGAAAGTGACCAGTGACCAGTGATCAGTGACCAGTGAACAGTGACCAGTGACCAGTGACCAGTGACCAGTGACCAGCGAAAGTGACCAGGGACCAGTGACCAGTGACCAGTGACCAGTGACCACTGACCATTGACCAGTGACCAGTGACCAGTGACCAGTGACCAGTGACCAGTGACCAGTGACCAGCGACCAGTGACCAGTGACCAGTGACCAGTTACAAGTGACCAGTGACCAGTTACAAGTGACCAGTGACCAGCGACCAGTGACCTGTGACGAGCGACCTGTGACCATTGACCAGTGACCAGTGACCAGCAAAAATGACCAGTGACCAGTGACCAGTGACCAGTGACCAGTGACCAGTGACCAGTGACCAGTGACCAGTGACCAGCGAAAGTGACAAGTGACCAGTGACCATTGACCAGTGACCAGTGACCAGTGACCAGTGACCAGCGACCAGTGACCAGTGACCATTGACCAGTGACCAGTGACCAGCGAAAGTGACCAGTGACCAGTGATCAGTGACCAGTGACCAGTGACCAGTGACCAGTGACCAGTGACCAGTGACCAGTGACCAGTGACCAGTGACCAGCGAAAGTGACAAGTGACCAGTGACCATTGACCAGTGACCAGTGACCAGTGACCAGTGACCAGCGACCAGTGACCAGTGACCACTGACCAGTGACCAGTGACCAGTGACCAGGGACCAGTGACCAGTGACCAGCGAAATTGACCAGTGTCCAGTGACCAGTGACCAGTGACAAGTGACCAGTGACCAGTGAGCTGTGACCAGTGATAAGTGACCAGTGACCAGTGACCAGTGACCAGTGACCAGTGACCAGTGACCAGTGACCAGCGAAAGTGACCAGGGACCAGTGACCAGTGACCAGTGACCAGTGACCAGTGACCAGTGACCAGTGACCAGTGACCAGTGACCAGTGACCAGTGACCAGTGAACAGTGACCAGTGACTAGTGTCCAGTGACCAGTGTCCAGTGAGCTGTGACCAGTGACCAGTGACCAGTGACCAGTGACCAGTGACCAGTGACCAGTGACCAGTGACCAGTGACCAGTGACCAGTGACCAGTGACCAGCGAAAGTGACCAGTGACCAGTGACCAGTGACCAGTGACAAGTGACCAGTTACCAGTGACCAGCGAAAGTGACCAGTGAACAGTGACCAGTGAGCAGTGACCAGTGAGCAGTGACCAGTGACCAGCAAAATTGACCAGCAAAATTGACCAGTGACCAATGACCAGTGACCAGTGACCAGTGACCAGTGACCAGTGACCAGTGACCAGTGACCAGCGAAAGTGACCAGGGACAAGCGACCAGTTACCAGTGACCAGTGACCAGTGACCAGCGAAAGTGACCAGTGACCAGTGACCAGTGACCAGTGACCAGCGACCAGTGACCAGTGACCAGCGACCAGTGACCAGTGACGAGCGACCAGTGACCAGTGACCAGTGACCAGTGACCAGCGAAAGTGACCAGTGACCAGTGACCAGTGACCAGTGACCAGTGACCAGTGACCAGTGACCAGTGACCAGTGACCAGTGACCAGTGACCAGTGACCAGTGACAAGTGACCAGTGACCAGCGACCAGTGACCAGTGACCAGTGACCATTGACCAGTGACCAGTGACCAGTGACCAGCGAACGTGACCAGGGACCAGTGACCAGTGACCAGTGACCAGTGACCAGTGACCAGTGACCAGTGACCAGTGACCAGTGACAAGTGACCAGTGACCAGCGACCAGTGACCAGTGACCATTGACCAGTGACCAGTGACCAGCAAAAATGACCAGTGACCAGTGACCAGTGACCAGTGACCAGTGACCAGTGACCAGTGACCAGTGACCAGTGACAAGTGACCAGTGACGAGCGACCAGTGACCAGTGACCAGTGACCAGTGACCAGCGAAAGTGACCAGGGACCAGTGACCAGTAACCAGTGACCAGTGACCAGTGACCAGTGACCAGTGACCAGTGACCAGTGACCTGTGACCAGTGACAAGTGACCAGTGACCAGCGACCAGTGGCCAGTGACCAGTGACCATTGACCAGTGACCAGTGACCAGTGACCAGCGAACGTGACCAGGGACCAGTGACCAGTGACCTGTGACCAGTGACCAGTGACCAGCGAAAGTGACCAGGGACCAGTGACCAGTGACCAGTGACCAGTGACCAGTGACCAGTGACCAGTGACCAGTGACCAGTGACCAGTGACCAGTGACCAGTGACCAGTGACCAGTGACCAGTGACAAGTGACCAGTGACCAGCGAACAGTGACCAGTGACCAGTGACCATTGACCAGTGACCAGTGACCAGTGACCAGCGAACGTGACCAGGGACCAGTGACCAGTGACCAGTGACCAGTGACCAGTGACCAGTGACCAGTGACCAGTTACAAGTGACCAGTGACCAGCGACCAGTGACCAGTGACGAGCGACCAGTGACCAGTGCCCATTGACCAGCGAAAGTGACCAGTGACCAGTGACCAGTGACCAGTGACCAGTGACCAGTGACCAGTGACCAGTGACAAGTGACCAGTGACCAGCGACCAGTGACCAGTGACCACTGAACAGCGAAAGTGACCAGTGACCAGGGACCAGTGACCAGTGACCCGCGAAATTGACCAGTGTCCAGTGACCAGTGACCAGTGACAAGTGACCAGTGACCAGTGAGCTGTGACCAGTGATAAGTGACCAGTGACCAGTGACCAGTGACCAGTGACCAGTGACCAGTGACCAGTGACCAGCGAAAGTGACCAGGGACCAGTGACCAGTGACCAGTGACCAGTGACCAGTGACCAGTGACCAGGGACCAGTGACCAGTGACCAGTGAACAGTGACCAGTGACTAGTGTCCAGTGACCAGTGTCCAGTGAGCTGCGACCAGTGACCAGTGACCAGTGACCAGTGACCAGTGACCAGTGACCAGTGACCAGTGACCAGTGACCAGTGACCAGTGACCAGTGACCAGTGACCAGTGACCAGTGACAAGTGACCAGTGACCAGTGACCAGCGAAAGTGACCAGTGACCAGTCACGAGCGAAATTGGCCAGTGACCAGCGAAAGTGACAAGTGACCTGTGACCAGTGACCAGTGACCAGTTACAAGTGACCAGTGACCAGCGACCAGTGACCAGTGACGAGCGACCAGTGACCAGTGACCATTGACCAGTGACCAGTGACCAGTGACCAGCGAAAGTGACCAGGGACCAGTGACCAGTGACCAGTGACCAGTGACCAGTGACCAGTGACCAGTGACCAGCGAAAGTGACCAGGGACCAGTGACCAGTGACCAGTGACCAGTGACCAGTGACCAGTGACCAGTGACCAGTGACAAGTGACCAGTGACCAGCGACCAGTGACCAGTGACCAGTGACCATTGACCAGTGACCAGTGACCAGTGACCAGCGAACGTGACCAGGGACCAGTGACCAGTGACCAGTGACCAGTGACCAGTGACCAGTGACCAGTGACCAGTTACAAGTGACCAGTGACCAGCGACCAGTGACCAGTGACCAGTGACCAGTGACCAGTGACCAGTGACCAGTGACCACTGACCATTGACCAGTGACCAGTGACCATTGACCAGTGACCAGTGACCAGCAAAAATGACCAGTGACCAGTGACCAGTGACCAGTGACCAGTGACCAGTTACAAGTGACCAGTGACCAGGGACCAGTGACCAGTGACCAGTGACCAGTGACCAGTGACCAGTGACCAGTGACCAGCGAAAGTGACCAGGGACCAGTGACCAGTGACCAGTGACCAGTGACCAGTGACCAGTGACCAGTGACCAGTGACCAGTGACCAGTGACCAGTGACCAGTGACCAGTGACCAGTGACCAGTGACAAGTGACCAGTGACCAGCGACCAGTGACCAGTGACCAGTGACCATTGACCAGTGACCAGTGACCAGTGACCAGCGAACGTGACCAGGGACCAGTGACCAGTGACCAGTGACCAGTGACCAGTGACCAGTGACCAGTGACCAGTGACAAGTGACCAGTGACCAGCGACCAGTGACCAGTGACCAGTGACCACTGACCAGCGAAAGTGACCAGTGACCAGGGACCAGTGACCAGTGACCAGCGAAATTGACCAGTGACCAGCGAAAGTGACCAGTGAACAGTGACCAGTGACCAGTGACCAGTGACCAGTGACCAGTGACCAGTGACCAGTGCCAACGACCAGTGACCAGTGACCATTGACCAGTGACCAGCGAAAGTGACCAGGGAGCAGTGACCAGTGACCAGTGACCAGTGACCGGTGACCAGTGACCAGTGACCAGTGACCAGTGACCAGCGATCAGTGACCAGTGACCAGTGACCAGTGACCAGCGAAAGTGACAAGTGACCAGTGACCAGTGACCAGTGACCAGTGACCAGTGACCAGCGAAAGTGACCAGTTACCAGTGAACAGTGACCAGCGAAATTGACCAGTTTCCAGTGACCAGTGAAAAGTGACCAGTGACCAGTGAACAGCGAAAGTGACCAGTGAACAGTGACCAGCGAAATTGACCAGTGAACAGTGATCAGCGAAATTGACCAGTGACCATTGACCAGTGACCAGTGACCAGTGACCAGTGACCAGTGACCAGTGACCAGTGACAAGTGACCAGTGACCAGCGACCAGTGACCAGTGACCAGTGACCACTGACCAGCGAAAGTGACCAGTGACCAGGGACCAGTGACCAGTGACCAGCGAAATTGACCAGTGACCAGCGAAAGTGACCAGTGAACAGTGACCAGTGACCAGTGACCAGCAAAATTGACCAGTAAAATTGACCAGTGACCAGTGACCAGTGACCAATGACCAGTGACCAGTGACCAGTGACCAGTGACCAGTGACCAGTGACGAGTGACCAGCGACCAGTGACCAGTGACCATTGACCAGTGACCAGTGACCAGTGACCAGCGAAAGTGACCAGGAACAAACGACCAGTGACCAGTGACCAGTGACCAGTGACCAATGACCAGTGACCAGTGACCAGTGACCAGTGACCAGTGACCAGTGACGAGTGACCAGCGACCAGTGACCAGTGACCAGTGACCAGTGACCAGCGAAAGTGACCAGGAACAAGCGACCAGTGACCAGTGACCAGTGACCAGTGACCAGTGACCAGTGACCAGTGACCAGTGACCAGTGACCAGTGACCTGTGACCAGTGACCAGTGACCAGTGTCCAGTGACCAGTGACGAGCGAAATGGACCAGTGACCAGTGACTAGTGACCAGCGATCAATGACCAGTGACCAGTGACCAGTGACCAGTGACCAGTGACCAGCGAAATTGACCAGTGACCAGTGACCAGTGACCAGTGACCAGCGACCAGTGACCAGTGACCAGTGACAAGTGACCAGTGACCGGCGAAAGTGACCAGTGAACAGTGACCAGTGACCAGTGACCAGTGAATAGTGACCAGTGACCAGTGAACAGCGAAAGTGACCAGTGTCCAGTGACCAGTGACCAGTGATCTGTGACCAGTGACCAGTGACCAGTGACCAGTGAACTGTGACCAGTGACCAGTGACCAGCGAAAGTGACCAGTGACCAGTCACGAGCGAAATTGACCAGTGACCAGCGAAAGTGACCAGTGACCAGTGACCAGTGACCAGTGTCCAGTGACCAGTGACCAGTGATAAGTGACCAGTGACCAGTGACCAGTGACCAGCGACCAGTGACCAGTGACCAGTGAATAGTGACCAGTGACCAGTGACCAGCGACCAGTGACCAATGACCAGTGACCTGTGACCATTCACCAGTGAATAGTGACCAGTGACCAGTGAACAGCGAAAGTGACCAGTGACCAGTGACCTGTGACCAGTGACCAGTGACCAGTGACGAGCGAAATGGACCAGTGACCAGTGACTAGTGACCAGCGATCAGTGACCAGTGACCAGCGATCAGTGACCAGTGACCAGTGACCAGCGAAATTGACCAGTGACCAGTGACCAGTGACCAGTGAACAGTGACAAGTGACCAGTGACCAGTGACCAACGAAAGTGACCAGTGAACAGTGACCAGGGACCAGTGACCATTGACGAGTGACCAGTGACCAGCGAAAGTGAACAGTGACCAGTGACCAGTGACCAGTGACCAGTGACCAGTGACCAGTGACCACTGACCAGCGAAAGTGACCAGTGACCAGGGACCAGTGACCAGTGACCAGCGAAATTGACCAGTGACCAGCGAAAGTGACCAGTGAACAGTGACCAGTGACCAGTGACCAGTGACCAGTGACCAGTGACCAGTGACCAGTGCCAACGACCAGTGACCAGTGACCATTGACCAGTGACCAGCGAAAGTGACCAGTGACAAGTGACCAGTGACCAGTGACCAGTGACCAGTGACCAGTGACCAGTGACCAGTGACCAGCGAAAGTGAAAGTGACGAGTGACCAGTGACAAGTGACAAGTGACCAGCGAAAGTGACCAGTGACCAGTGACCATTGACCATTGACCAGCGACCAGTGACCAGTGACCAGTGACGAGTGACCAGTGACCAGTGACCAGTGACCAGTGACCAGTGACCAGTGACCAGTGACCAGTGACCAGTGACCAGTTACAACTGACCAGTGACCAGCGACCAGTGACCAGTGACGAGCGACCAGTGACCAGTGACCATTGACCAGTGACCAGTGACCAGTGACCAGCGAAAGTGACCAGGGACCAGTGACCAGTGACCAGTGACCAGTGAACAGTGACCAGTGACCAGTGACCAGTGACCAGCGAAAGTGACCAGGTACCAGTGACCAGTGACCAGTGACCAGTGACCACTGACCATTGACCAGTGACCAGTGACCAGTGACCAGTGACCAGTGACCAGTGACCAGCGACCAGTGACCAGTGACCATTGACCAGTGACCAGTGACCAGCAAAAATGACCAGTGACCAGTGACCAGTGACCAGTGACCAGTGACCAGTGACCAGTGACCAGTGACCAGTGACCAGTGACCAGTGACCAGTGACCAGCGACCAGTGACCAGTGACCATTGACCAGTGACCAGTGACCAGTGACCAGCGAAAGTGACCAGTGACCAGTGACCAGTGACCAGTGTCCAGTGACCAGTGACCAGTGATAAGTGACCAGTGACCAGTGACCAGTGACCAGCGACCAGTGACCAGTGACCAGTGAATAGTGACCAGTGACCAGTGAACAGCGAAAGTGACCAGTGACCAGTGACCTGTGACCTGTGACCAGTGACCAGTGACCAGTGACCAGTGACCAGTGACGAGCGAAATGGACCTGTGACCAGTGACCAGTGACCACTGGCCAGCGAAAGTGACCAGTGACCAGGGACCAGTGACCAGTGACCAGCGAAATTGACCAGTGACCAGTGACCAGTGACCAGTGACAAGTGACCAGTGACCAGTGACCAGCGAAAGTGACCAGTGAACAGTGACCAGTGACTAGTGTCCAGTGACCAGTGACCAGTGAGCTGTGACCAGTGACCAGTGACCAGTGAACTGTGACCAGTGACCAGTGACCAGCGAAAGTGACCAGTGACCAGTCACGAGCGAAATTGACCAGTGACCAGCGAAAGTGACCAGTGACCAGTGACCAGTGACCAGTGTCCAGTGACCAGTGACCAGTGATAAGTGACCAGTGTCCAGTGACCAGTGACCAGTGACCAGCGACCAGTGACCAGTGACCAGTGAATAGTGACCAGTGACCAGTGAACAGCGAAAGTGACCAGTGACCAGTGACCAGTGACCAGTGACAAGTGACCAGTTACCAGTGACCAGCGAAAGTGACCAGTGAACAGTGACCAGTGAGCAGTGACCAGTGACCAGCAAAATTGACCAGCAAAATTGACCAGTGACCAGTGACCAGTGACCAATGACCAGTGACCAGTGACCAGTGACCATTGACCAGTGACCAGTGACCAGTGACCAGTGACCAGCGAAAGTGACCAGGGACAAGCGACCAGTGACCAGTGACCAGTGACCAGTGACCAGCGAAAGTGACCAGTGACCAGTGACCAGTGACCAGTGACCAGCGACCAGTGACCAGTGACCAGTGACCAGAGACCAGCAAAATTTACCAGCAAAATTGACCAGTGACCAGTGACCAGTGACCAGTGACCAGCGAAAGTGACCAGGGACCAGTGACCAGTGACCAGTGACCAGTGACCAGTGACCAGCGGTAGTGACCAGTGATCAGTGACCAGTGAACAGTGACCAGTGACCAGTGACCAGTGACCAGCGAAAGTGACCAGGTACCAGTGATCAGTGACCAGTGACCACTGACCACTGACCATTGACCAGTGACCAGTGACCATTGACCAGTGACCAGTGACCAGCAAAAATGACCAGTGACCAGTGACCAGTGACCAGTGACCAGTGACCAGTTACAAGTGACCAGTGACCAGCGACCAGTGACCAGTGACCAGTGACCAGTGACAAGTGCCCAGTGACCAGTGACCAGTTACAAGTGACCAGTGACCAGCGACCAGTGACCAGTGAAGAGCGACCAGTGACCAGTGACCATTGACCAGTGACCAGTGCCCAGTGACCAGCGAAAGTGACCAGGGACCAGTGACCAGTTACCAGTGAGCTGTGACCAGTGACCAGTGACCAGTGAACTGTGACCAGTGACCAGTGACCAGCGAAAGTGACCAGTGACCAGTCACGAGCGAAATTGACCAGTGACCAGCGAAAGTGACCAGTGACCAGTGACCAGTGTCCAGTGACCAGTGACCAGTGATAAGTGACCAGTGACCAGTGACCAGTGACCTGCGACCAGTGACCAGTGACCAGTGAATAGTGACCAGTGACCAGTGAACAGCGAAAGTGACCAGTGACCAGTGACCTGTGACCTGTGACCAGTGACCAGTGACCAGTGACCAGTGACCAGTGACGAGCGAAATGGACCAGTGACCAGTGACCAGTGACCACTGACCAGCGAAAGTGACCAGTGACCAGGGACCAGTGACCAGTGACCAGCGAAATTGACCAGTGATCAGTGACCAGTGACCAGTGACAAGTGACCAGTGACCAGTGACCAGCGAAAGTGACCAGTGAACAGTGACCAGTGACTAGTGTCCAGTGACCAGTGACCAGTGAGCTGTGACCAGTGACCAGTGACCAGTGAACTGTGACCAGTGACCAGTGACCAGCGAAAGTGACCAGTGACCAGTCACGAGCGAAATTGACCAGTGACCAGCGAAAGTGACCAGTGACCAGTGACCAGTGACCAGTGTCCAGTGACCAGTGACCAGTGACCAGTGACCAGCGACCAGTGACCAGTGACCAGTGAATAGTGACCAGTGACCAGTGAACAGCGAAAGTGACCAGTGACCAGTGACCTGTGACCTGTGACCAGTGACCAGTGACCAGTGACCAGTGACCAGTGACGAGCGAAATGGACCAGTGACCAGTGACCAGTGACCACTGGCCAGCGAAAGTGACCAGTGACCAGGGACCAGTGACCAGTGACCAGCGAAATTGACCAGTGACCCGTGACCAGTGACCAGTGACAAGTGACCAGTGACCAGTGACCAACGAAAGTGACCAGTGAACAGTGACCAGTGACTAGTGTCCAGTGACCAGTGACCAGTGAGCTGTGACCAGTGACCAGTGACCAGTGAACTGTGACCAGTGACCAGTGACCAGCGAAAGTGACCAGTGACCAGTCACGAGCGAAATTGACCAGTGACCAGCGACCAGTGACCAGTGACCAGTGACCAGTGACCAGTGACCAGTGACCAGTGACCAGTGACCAGTGACCAGTGACAAGTGACCAGCGAACAGTGACCAGTGACCAGTGACCATTGACCAGTGAACAGTGACCAGTGACCAGCGAACGTGACCAGCGAAAGTGACCAGGGACCAGTGACCAGTGACCAGTGACCAGTGACCAGTGACCAGTGACCAGTGACCAGCGAAAGTGACCAGGGACCAGTGACCAGTGACCAGTGACCAGTGACCAGTGACCAGTGACCAGTGACCAGTGACAAGTGACCAGTGACCAGCGACCAGTGACCAGTGACCAGTGACCATTGACCAGTGACCAGTGACCAGTGACCAGCGAACGTGACCAGGGACCAGTGACCAGTGACCAGTGACCAGTGACCAGTGACCAGTGACCAGTGACCAGTTACAAGTGACCAGTGACCAGCGACCAGTGACCAGTGACCAGTGACCAGTGACCAGTGACCAGTGACCAGTGACCACTGACCATTGACCAGTGACCAGTGACCATTGACCAGTGACCAGTGACCAGCAAAAATGACCAGTGACCAGTGACCAGTGACCAGTGACCAGTGACCAGTTACAAGTGACCAGTGACCAGGGACCAGTGACCAGTGACCAGTGACCAGTGACCAGTGACCAGTGACCAGCGAAAGTGACCAGGGACCAGTGACCAGTGACCAGTGACCAGTGACCAGTGACCAGTGACCAGTGACCAGTGACCAGTGACCAGTGACCAGTGACCAGTGACCAGTGACCAGTGACAAGTGACCAGTGACCAGCGACCAGTGACCAGTGACCAGTGACCATTGACCAGTGACCAGTGACCAGTGACCAGCGAACGTGACCAGGGACCAGTGACCAGTGACCAGTGACCAGTGACCAGTGACCAGTGACCAGTGACCAGTGACAAGTGACCAGTGACCAGCGACCAGTGACCAGTGACCAGTGACCACTGACCAGCGAAAGTGACCAGTGACCAGGGACCAGTGACCAGTGACCAGCGAAATTGACCAGTGACCAGCGAAAGTGACCAGTGAACAGTGACCAGTGACCAGTGACCAGTGACCAGTGACCAGTGACCAGTGACCAGTGCCAACGACCAGTGACCAGTGACCATTGACCAGTGACCAGCGAAAGTGACCAGGGAGCAGTGACCAGTGACCAGTGACCAGTGACCGGTGACCAGTGACCAGTGACCAGTGACCAGTGACCAGCGATCAGTGACCAGTGACCAGTGTTACCAGTGACCAGCGAAAGTGACAAGTGACCAGTGACCAGTGACCAGTGACCAGTGACCAGTGACCAGCGAAAGTGACCAGTTACCAGTGAACAGTGACCAGCGAAATTGACCAGTTTCCAGTGACCAGTGAAAAGTGACCAGTGACCAGTGAACAGCGAAAGTGACCAGTGAACAGTGACCAGCGAAATTGACCAGTGAACAGTGATCAGCGAAATTGACCAGTGACCATTGACCAGTGACCAGTGACCAGTGACCAGTGACCAGTGACCAGTGACCAGTGACCAGTGACAAGTGACCAGTGACCAGCGACCAGTGACCAGTGACCAGTGACCACTGACCAGCGAAAGTGACCAGTGACCAGGGACCAGTGACCAGTGACCAGCGAAATTGACCAGTGACCAGCGAAAGTGACCAGTGAACAGTGACCAGTGACCAGTGACCAGCAAAATTGACCAGTAAAATTGACCAGTGACCAGTGACCAGTGACCAATGACCAGTGACCAGTGACCAGTGACCAGTGACCAGTGACCAGTGACGAGTGACCAGCGACCAGTGACCAGTGACCATTGACCAGTGACCAGTGACCAGTGACCAGCGAAAGTGACCAGGAACAAACGACCAGTGACCAGTGACCAGTGACCAGTGACCAATGACCAGTGACCAGTGACCAGTGACCAGTGACCAGTGACCAGTGACGAGTGACCAGCGACCAGTGACCAGTGACCAGTGACCAGTGACCAGCGAAAGTGACCAGGAACAAGCGACCAGTGACCAGTGACCAGTGACCAGTGACCAGTGACCAGTGACCAGTGACCAGTGACCAGTGACCAGTGACCTGTGACCAGTGACCAGTGACCAGTGTCCAGTGACCAGTGACGAGCGAAATGGACCAGTGACCAGTGACTAGTGACCAGCGATCAATGACCAGTGACCAGTGACCAGTGACCAGTGACCAGTGACCAGCGAAATTGACCAGTGACCAGTGACCAGTGACCAGTGACCAGCGACCAGTGACCAGTGACCAGTGACAAGTGACCAGTGACCGGCGAAAGTGACCAGTGAACAGTGACCAGTGACCAGTGACCAGTGAATAGTGACCAGTGACCAGTGAACAGCGAAAGTGACCAGTGTCCAGTGACCAGTGACCAGTGATCTGTGACCAGTGACCAGTGACCAGTGACCAGTGAACTGTGACCAGTGACCAGTGACCAGCGAAAGTGACCAGTGACCAGTCACGAGCGAAATTGACCAGTGACCAGCGAAAGTGACCAGTGACCAGTGACCAGTGACCAGTGTCCAGTGACCAGTGACCAGTGATAAGTGACCAGTGACCAGTGACCAGTGACCAGCGACCAGTGACCAGTGACCAGTGAATAGTGACCAGTGACCAGTGACCAGCGACCAGTGACCAATGACCAGTGACCTGTGACCATTCACCAGTGAATAGTGACCAGTGACCAGTGAACAGCGAAAGTGACCAGTGACCAGTGACCTGTGACCAGTGACCAGTGACCAGTGACGAGCGAAATGGACCAGTGACCAGTGACTAGTGACCAGCGATCAGTGACCAGTGACCAGCGATCAGTGACCAGTGACCAGTGACCAGCGAAATTGACCAGTGACCAGTGACCAGTGACCAGTGAACAGTGACAAGTGACCAGTGACCAGTGACCAACGAAAGTGACCAGTGAACAGTGACCAGGGACCAGTGACCATTGACGAGTGACCAGTGACCAACGAAAGTGAACAGTGACCAGTGACCAGTGACCAGTGACCAGTGACCAGTGACCAGTGACCACTGACCAGCGAAAGTGACCAGTGACCAGGGACCAGTGACCAGTGACCAGCGAAATTGACCAGTGACCAGCGAAAGTGACCAGTGAACAGTGACCAGTGACCAGTGACCAGTGACCAGTGACCAGTGACCAGTGACCAGTGACCAGTGCCAACGACCAGTGACCAGTGACCATTGACCAGTGACCAGCGAAAGTGACCAGTGACAAGTGACCAGTGACCAGTGACCAGTGACCAGTGACCAGTGACCAGTGACCAGTGACCAGCGAAAGTGAAAGTGACGAGTGACCAGTGACAAGTGACAAGTGACCAGCGAAAGTGACCAGTGACCAGTGACCATTGACCATTGACCAGCGACCAGTGACCAGTGACCAGTGACGAGTGACCAGTGACCAGTGACCAGTGACCAGTGACCAGTGACCAGTGACCAGTGACCAGTGACCAGTGACCAGTTACAACTGACCAGTGACCAGCGACCAGTGACCAGTGACGAGCGACCAGTGACCAGTGACCATTGACCAGTGACCAGTGACCAGTGACCAGCGAAAGTGACCAGGGACCAGTGACCAGTGACCAGTGACCAGTTACAAGTGACCAGTGACCAGCGACCAGTGACCAGTGACGAGCGACCAGTGACCAGTGACCAGTGACCATTGACCAGTGACCAGTGACCAGTGACCAGTGACCAGTGACCAGTGACCAGTGACAAGTGACCAGTGACCAGCGACCAGTGACCAGTGACCAGTGACCATTGACCAGTGACCAGTGACCAGCGATCGTGACCAGGGACCAGTGACCAGTGACCTGTGACCAGTGACCAGTGACCAGCGAAAGTGACCAGGGACCAGTGACCAGTGACCTGTGACCAGTGACCAGTGACCAGTGACCAGTGACCAGCGACCAGTGACCAGTGACCAGTGACCAGAGACCAGCAAAATTTACCAGCAAAATTGACCAGTGACCAGTGACCAGTGACCAGTGACCATTGACCAGTGACCAGCGAAAGTGACCAGGGACCAGTGACCAGTGACCAGTGACCAGTGACCAGTGACCAGCGGTAGTGACCAGTGATCAGTGACCAGTGAACAGTGACCAGTGACCAGTGACCAGTGACCAGCGAAAGTGACCAGGTACCAGTGACCAGTGACCAGTGACCAGTGACCACTGACCATTGACCAGTGACCAGTGACCAGTGACCAGTGACCAGTGACCAGTGACCAGCGACCAGTGACCAGTGACCATTGACCAGTGACCAGTGACCAGCAAAAATGACCAGTGACCAGTGACCAGTGACCAGTGACCAGTGACCAGTGACCAGTGACCAGTGACCAGTGACCAGTGACCAGTGACCAGTGACCAGCGACCAGTGACCAGTGACCATTGACCAGTGACCAGTGACCAGTGACCAGCGAAAGTGACCAGTGACCAGTGACCAGTGACCAGTGTCCAGTGACCAGTGACCAGTGATAAGTGACCAGTGACCAGTGACCAGTGACCAGCGACCAGTGACCAGTGACCAGTGAATAGTGACCAGTGACCAGTGAACAGCGAAAGTGACCAGTGACCAGTGACCTGTGACCTGTGACCAGTGACCAGTGACCAGTGACCAGTGACCAGTGACGAGCGAAATGGACCTGTGACCAGTGACCAGTGACCACTGGCCAGCGAAAGTGACCAGTGACCAGGGACCAGTGACCAGTGACCAGTGACCAGTGACCAGTGACAAGTGACCAGTGACCAGTGACCAGCGAAAGTGACCAGTGAACAGTGACCAGTGACTAGTGTCCAGTGACCAGTGACCAGTGAGCTGTGACCAGTGACCAGTGACCAGTGAACTGTGACCAGTGACCAGTGACCAGCGAAAGTGACCAGTGACCAGTCACGAGCGAAATTGACCAGTGACCAGCGAAAGTGACCAGTGACCAGTGACCAGTGACCAGTGTCCAGTGACCAGTGACCAGTGATAAGTGACCAGTGTCCAGTGACCAGTGACCAGTGACCAGCGACCAGTGACCAGTGACCAGTGAATAGTGACCAGTGACCAGTGAACAGCGAAAGTGACCAGTGACCAGTGACCAGTGACCAGTGACAAGTGACCAGTTACCAGTGACCAGCGAAAGTGACCAGTGAACAGTGACCAGTGAGCAGTGACCAGTGACCAGCAAAATTGACCAGCAAAATTGACCAGTGACCAGTGACCAGTGACCAATGACCAGTGACCAGTGACCAGTGACCATTGACCAGTGACCAGTGACCAGTGACCAGTGACCAGCGAAAGTGACCAGGGACAAGCGACCAGTGACCAGTGACCAGTGACCAGTGACCAGCGAAAGTGACCAGTGACCAGTGACCAGTGACCAGTGACCAGCGACCAGTGACCAGTGACCAGTGACCAGAGACCAGCAAAATTTACCAGCAAAATTGACCAGTGACCAGTGACCAGTGACCAGTGACCAGCGAAAGTGACCAGGGACCAGTGACCAGTGACCAGTGACCAGTGACCAGTGACCAGCGGTAGTGACCAGTGATCAGTGACCAGTGAACAGTGACCAGTGACCAGTGACCAGTGACCAGCGAAAGTGACCAGGTACCAGTGATCAGTGACCAGTGACCAGTGACCACTGACCATTGACCAGTGACCAGTGACCATTGACCAGTGACCAGTGACCAGCAAAAATGACCAGTGACCAGTGACCAGTGACCAGTGACCAGTGACCAGTTACAAGTGACCAGTGACCAGCGACCAGTGACCAGTGACCAGTGACCAGTGACAAGTGCCCAGTGACCAGTGACCAGTTACAAGTGACCAGTGACCAGCGACCAGTGACCAGTGAAGAGCGACCAGTGACCAGTGACCATTGACCAGTGACCAGTGCCCAGTGACCAGCGAAAGTGACCAGGGACCAGTGACCAGTTACCAGTGAGCTGTGACCAGTGACCAGTGACCAGTGAACTGTGACCAGTGACCAGTGACCAGCGAAAGTGACCAGTGACCAGTCACGAGCGAAATTGACCAGTGACCAGCGAAAGTGACCAGTGACCAGTGACCAGTGTCCAGTGACCAGTGACCAGTGATAAGTGACCAGTGACCAGTGACCAGTGACCTGCGACCAGTGACCAGTGACCAGTGAATAGTGACCAGTGACCAGTGAACAGCGAAAGTGACCAGTGACCAGTGACCTGTGACCTGTGACCAGTGACCAGTGACCAGTGACCAGTGACCAGTGACGAGCGAAATGGACCAGTGACCAGTGACCAGTGACCACTGACCAGCGAAAGTGACCAGTGACCAGGGACCAGTGACCAGTGACCAGCGAAATTGACCAGTGATCAGTGACCAGTGACCAGTGACAAGTGACCAGTGACCAGTGACCAGCGAAAGTGACCAGTGAACAGTGACCAGTGACTAGTGTCCAGTGACCAGTGACCAGTGAGCTGTGACCAGTGACCAGTGACCAGTGAACTGTGACCAGTGACCAGTGACCAGCGAAAGTGACCAGTGACCAGTCACGAGCGAAATTGACCAGTGACCAGCGAAAGTGACCAGTGACCAGTGACCAGTGACCAGTGTCCAGTGACCAGTGACCAGTGACCAGTGACCAGCGACCAGTGACCAGTGACCAGTGAATAGTGACCAGTGACCAGTGAACAGCGAAAGTGACCAGTGACCAGTGACCTGTGACCTGTGACCAGTGACCAGTGACCAGTGACCAGTGACCAGTGACGAGCGAAATGGACCAGTGACCAGTGACCAGTGACCACTGGCCAGCGAAAGTGACCAGTGACCAGGGACCAGTGACCAGTGACCAGCGAAATTGACCAGTGACCAGTGACCAGTGACCAGTGACAAGTGACCAGTGACCAGTGACCAACGAAAGTGACCAGTGAACAGTGACCAGTGACTAGTGTCCAGTGACCAGTGACCAGTGAGCTGTGACCAGTGACCAGTGACCAGTGAACTGTGACCAGTGACCAGTGACCAGCGAAAGTGACCAGTGACCAGTCACGAGCGAAATTGACCAGTGACCAGCGAAAGTGACCAGTGACCAGTGACCAGTGACCAGTGTCCAGTGACCAGTGACCAGTGATAAGTGACCAGTGTCCAGTGACCAGTGACCAGTGACCAGCGACCAGTGACCAGTGACCAGTGAATAGTGACCAGTGACCAGTGAACAGCGAAAGTGACCAGTGACCAGCGACCAGTGACCAGTGACAAGTGACCAGTTACCAGTGACCAGCGAAAGTGACCAGTGAACAGTGACCAGTGAGCAGTGACCAGTGACCAGCAAAATTGACCAGCAAAATTGACCAGTGACCAGTGACCAGTGACCAATGAACAGTGACCAGTGACCAGTGACCAGTGACCAGTGACCAGTGACCAGTGACCAGTGACCAGCGAAAGTGACCAGGGACAAGCGACCAGTGACCAGTGACCAGTGACCAGTGACCAGCGAAAGTGACCAGTGACCAGTGACCAGTGACCAGTGACCAGCGACCAGTGACCAGTGACCAGTGACCAGAGACCAGCAAAATTTACCAGCAAAATTGACCAGTGACCAGTGACCAGTGACCAGTGACCAGCGAAAGTGACCAGGGACCAGTGACCAGTGACCAGTGACCAGTGACCAGTGACCAGCGGTAGTGACCAGTGATCAGTGACCAGTGAACAGTGACCAGTGACCAGTGACCAGTGACCAGCGAAAGTGACCAGGTACCAGTGACCAGTGACCAGTGACCAGTGACCACTGACCATTGACCAGTGACCAGTGACCATTGACCAGTGACCAGTGACCAGCAAAAATGACCAGTGACCAGTGACCAGTGACCAGTGACCAGTGACCAGTTACAAGTGACCAGTGACCAGCGACCAGTGACCAGTGACGAGCGACCAGTGACCAGTGACCAGTGACCAGTGACCAGCGAAAGTGACCAGGGACCAGTGACCAGTAACCAGTGACCAGTGACCAGTGACCAGTGACCAGTGACCAGTGACAAGTGACCAGTGACCAGCGACCAGTGACCAGTGACCATTGACCAGTGACCAGTGACCAGCAAAAATGACCAGTGACCAGTGACCACTGACCAGTGACCAGTTACAAGTGACCAGTGACCAGCGACCAGTGACCAGTGACGAGCGACCAGTGACCAGTGACCAGTGACCAGTGACCAGCGAAAGTGACCAGGGACCAGTGACCAGTGACCAGTGACCAGTGACCAGTGACCAGTGACCAGTGACCAGTGACCAGTGACCAGTGACCAGTGACCAGTGACCAGCGACCAGTGACCAGTGACCAGTGACCATTGACCAGTGACCAGTGACCAGTGACCAGCGAACGTGACCAGGGACCAGTGACCAGTGACCTGTGACCAGTGACCAGTGACCAGCGAAAGTGACCAGGGACCAGTGACCAGTGACCTGTGACCAGTGACCAGTGACCAGTGACCAGCGACCAGTGACCAGTGACCATTGACCAGTGACCAGTGACCAGTGACCAGCGAAAGTGACCAGTGACCAGTGACCAGTGACCAGTGACCAGTGACCAGTTACAAGTGACCAGTGACCAGTTACAAGTGACCAGTGACCAGCGACCAGTGACCAGTGACGAGCGACCAGTGACCATTGACCAGTGACCAGTGACCAGCAAAAATGACCAGTGACCAGTGACCAGTGACCAGTGACCAGTGACCAGTGACCAGTGACCAGTGACCAGTGACCAGTGACCAGCGAAAGTGACAAGTGACCAGTGACCATTGACCAGTGACCAGTGACCAGTGACCAGTGACCAGCGACCAGTGACCAGTGACCATTGACCAGTGACCAGTGACCAGTGACCAGCGAAAGTGACCAGTGACCAGTGATCAGTGACCAGTGAACAGTGACCAGTGACCAGTGACCAGTGACCAGTGACCAGTGACCAGTGACCACTGACCATTGACCAGTGACCAGTGACCAGTGACCAGTGACCAGCGACCAGTGACCATTGACCAGTGACCAGTGACCAGCAAAAATGACCAGTGACCAGTGACCAGTGACCAGTGACCAGTGACCAGCGAAAGTGACCAGGGACCAGTGACCAGTGACCAGTGACCAGTGACCAGTGACCAGTGACCAGTGACCAGTGACCAGTGACCAGTGACCAGCGACCAGTGACCAGTGACGAGCGACCAGTGACCAGTGACCATTGACCAGTGACCAGTGACCAGTGACCAGCGAAAGTGACCAGGGACCAGTGACCGTTTACCAGTGAGCTGTGACCAGTGACCAGTGACCAGTGAACTGTGACCAGTGACCAGTGACCAGCGAAAGTGACCAGTGACCAGTCACGAGCGAAATTGACCAGTGACCAGCGAAAGTGACCAGTGACCAGTGACCAGTGACCAGTGACTAGCCAAATTGAGCAGTGAGCAGTGACCAGTGACCAGTGACCAGTGACCAGCGAAATTGACCAGTGACCAGCGAAAGTGACCAGTGACGAGTGACCTGTGACACGTGACTAGTGTCCAGTGACCAGTGACCAGTGAGCTGTGACCAGTGACCAGTGACCAGTGAACTGTGACCAGTGACCAGTGACCAGCGAAAGTGACCAGTGACCAGTCACGAGCGAAATTGACCAGTGACCAGCGAAAGTGACCAGTGACCAGTGACCAGTGACCAGTGTCCAGTGACCAGTGACCAGTGATAAGTGACCAGTGTCCAGTGACCAGTCACCAGTGACCAGTGACCAGTGAATAGTGACCAGTGAGGGTGAACAGCGAAAGTGACAAGTGACCAGTGACCAGTGACCAGTGACCAGTGACCAGTGACCAGCGAAAGTGACCAGGGACCAGTGACCAGTGACCAGTGACCAGTGACCAGTGACCAGTGACCAGTGACCAGTGACCAGTGACCAGTGACCAGTGACCAGTGACCAGTGACCAGTGACCAGCGACCAGTGACCAGTGACGAGCGACCAGTGACCAGTGACCATTGACCAGTGACCAGTGACCAGTGACCAGCGAAAGTGACCAGGGACCAGTGACCAGTTACCAGTGAGCTGTGACCAGTGACCAGTGACCAGTGAACTGTGACCAGTGACCAGTGACCAGCGAAAGTGACCAGTGAGCAGTCACGAGCGAAATTGACCAGTGACCAGCGAAAGTGACCAGTGACCAGTGACCAGTGACGAGCGAAATGGACCAGTGACCAGTGACCAGTGACCACTGACCAGCGAAAGTGACCAGTGACCAGGGACCAGTGACCAGTGACCAGCGAAATTGACCAGTGATCAGTGACCAGTGACCAGTGACAAGTGACCAGTGACCAGTGACCAGCGAAAGTGACCAGTGAACAGTGACCAGTGACTAGTGTCCAGTGACCAGTGACCAGTGAGCTGTGACCAGTGACCAGTGACCAGTGAACTGTGACCAGTGACCAGTGACCAGCGAACGTGACCAGTGACCAGTCACGAGCGAAATTGACCAGTGACCAGCGAAAGTGACCAGTGACCAGTGACCAGTGACCAGTGTCCAGTGACCAGTGACCAGTGATAAGTGACCAGTGACCAGTGACCAGTGACCAGCGACCAGTGACCAGTGACCAGTGAATAGTGACCAGTGACCAGTGAAGAGCGAAAGTGACCAGTGACCAGTGACCTGTGACCTGTGACCAGTGACCAGTGACCAGCGAAAGTGACCAGTGACCAGTCTCGAGCGAAATTGACCAGTGACCAGCGAAAGTGACCAGTGACCAGTGACCAGTGACCAGTGTCCAGTGACCAGTGACCAGTGATAAGTGACCAGTGTCCAGTGACCAGTGACCAGTGACCAGCGACCAGTGACCAGTGACCAGTGAATAGTGACCAGTGACCAGTGAACAGCGAAAGTGACCAGTGACCAGTGACCAGTGACCAGTGACAAGTGACCAGTTACCAGTGACCAGCGAAAGTGACCAGTGAACAGTGACCAGTGAGCAGTGACCAGTGACCAGCAAAATTGACCAGCAAAATTGACCAGTGACCAGTGACCAGTGACCAATGACCAGTGACCAGTGACCAGTGACCAGTGACCAGTGACCAGTGACCAGTGACCAGCGAAAGTGACCAGGGACAAGCGACCAGTGACCAGTGACCAGTGACCAGTGACCAGCGAAAGTGACCAGTGACCAGTGACCAGTGACCAGTGACCAGTGACCAGTGAACAGTGACCAGTGACTAGTGTCCAGTGACCAGTGACCAGTGAGCTGTGACCAGTGACCAGTGACCAGTGACCAGTGACCAGTGACCAGTGACCAGTGACCAGTGACCAGTGACCAGTGACCAGGGACCAGTGACCAGTGACCAGTGACCAGTGACCAGTGACCAGTGACCAGTGACCAGTGACCAGTGACCAGTGACCAGTTACAAGTGACCAGTGACCAGCGACCAGTGACGAGCGACCAGTGACCAGTGACCAGTGACCAGTGACCAGCGAAAGTGACCAGTGACCAGTGACCAGTGACCAGTGACCAGTGACCAGTGACCATTGACCAGTGACCAGTGACCAGTGACCAGCGAACGTGACCAGGGACCAGTGACCAGTGACCTGTGACCAGTGACCAGTGACCAGCGAAAGTGACCAGGGACCAGTGACCATTGACCAGTGACCAGTGACCAGTGACCAGTGACCAGTGACCAGTGACCAGTGACCAGTGACCAGTGACCAGTGACCAGTGACCAGCGAAAGTGACCAGGGACCAGTGACCAGTGACCTGTGACCAGTGACCAGTGACCAGTGACCAGCGACCAGTGACCAGTGACCATTGACCAGTGACCAGTGACCAGTGACCAGCGAAAGTGACCAGTGACCAGTGACCAGTGACCAGTGACCAGTGACCAGTTACAAGTGACCAGTGACCAGTTACAAGTGACCAGTGACCAGCGACCAGTGACCAGTGACGAGCGACCAGTGACCATTGACCAGTGACCAGTGACCAGCAAAAATGACCAGTGACCAGTGACCAGTGACCAGTGACCAGTGACCAGTGACCAGCGAAAGTGACAAGTGACCAGTGACCATTGACCAGTGACCAGTGACCAGTGACCAGTGACCAGCGACCAGTGACCAGTGACCATTGACCAGTGACCAGTGACCAGTGACCAGCGAAAGTGACCAGTGACCAGTGATCAGTGACCAGTGAACAGTGACCAGTGACCAGTGACCAGTGACCAGTGACCAGTGACCAGTGACCACTGACCATTGATCAGTGACCAGTGACCAGTGACCAGTGACCAGCGACCAGTGTCCAGTGACCAGTGACCAGTTACAAGTGACCAGTGACCAGTGACCAGTGACCAGCGAACGTGACCAGGGACCAGTGACCAGTGACCAGTGACCAGTGACCAGTGACCAGTGACCAGTGACCAGTGACCAGTGACCAGTTACAAGTGACCAGTGACCAGCGACCAGTGACCAGTGACGAGCGACCAGTGACCAGTGACGAGCGACCAGTGACCAGTGACCAGTGACCAGTGACCAGCGAAAGTGACCAGTGACCAGTGACCAGTGACCAGTGACCAGTGACCAGTGACCAGTGACCAGTGATAAGTGACCAGTGACCAGTGACCAGTGACCAGTGACCAGTTACAAGTGACCAGTGACCAGTTACAAGTGACCAGTGACCAGCGACCAGTGACCAGTGACGAGCGACCAGTGACCATTGACCAGTGACCAGTGACCAGCAAAAATGACCAGTGACCAGTGACCAGTGACCAGTGACCAGTGACCAGTGACCAGTGACCAGTGACCAGTGACCAGTGACCAGTGACCAGCGACCAGTGACCAGTGACCATTGACCAGTGACCAGTGACCAGCAAAAATGACCAGTGACCAGTGACCAGTAACCAGTGACCAGTGACCAGTGACCAGTGACCAGTGACCAGCGAAAGTGACAAGTGACCAGTGACCATTGACCAGTGACCAGTGACCAGTGACCAGCGACCAGTGACCAGTGACCATTGACCAGTGACCAGTGACCAGTGACCAGCGAAAGTGACCAGTGACCAGTGACCAGTGACCAGTGACCAGTGACCAGTGACCAGTTACAAGTGAACAGTGACCAGCGACCAGTGACCAGTGACGAGCGACCAGTGACCATTGACCAGTGACCAGTGACCAGCAAAAATGACCAGAGACCAGTGACCAGTGACCAGTGACCAGTGACCAGTGACCAGTGACCAGTGACCAGCGAAAGTGACAAGTGACCAGTGACCATTGACCAGTGACCAGTGACCAGTGACCAGTGACCAGCGACCAGTGACCAGTGACCATTGACCAGTGACCAGTGACCAGTGACCAGCGAAAGTGACCAGTGACCAGTGATCAGTGACCAGTGAACAGTGACCAGTGACCAGTGACCAGTGACCAGTGACCAGCGAAAGTGACCAGTGACCAGTGACCACTGACCATTGACCAGTGACCAGTGACCAGTGACCAGTGACCAGTGACCAGTGACCAGTGACCAGCGACCAGTGACCAGTGACCAGTGACCAGTTACAAGTGACCAGTGACCAGTTACAAGTGACCAGTGACCAGCGACCAGTGACCTGTGACGAGCGACCAGTGACCATTGACCAGTGACCAGTGACCAGCAAAAATGACCAGTGACCAGTGACCAGTGACCAGTGACCAGTGACCAGTGACCAGTGACCAGTGACCAGCGAAAGTGACCAGTGACCAGTGACCAGTGACCAGTGACCAGTGACCAGTGACCATTGACCAGTGACCAGTGACCAGTGACCAGCGAACGTGACCAGGGACCAGTGACCAGTGACCTGTGACCAGTGACCAGTGACCAGCGAAAGTGACCAGGGACCAGTGACCAGTGACCAGTGACCAGTGACCACTGACCATTGACCAATGACCAGTGACCAGTGACCAGTGACCAGTGACCAGTGACCAGTGACCAGTGACCAGTGACCAGTGACCAGTGACCAGTGACCAGCGAAAGTGACAAGTGACCAGTGACCATTGACCAGTGACCAGTGACCAGTGACCAGTGACCAGCGACCAGTGACCAGTGACCATTGACCAGTGACCAGTGACCAGTGACCAGCGAAAGTGACCAGTGACCAGTGATCAGTGACCAGTGAACAGTGACCAGTGACCAGTGACCAGTGACCAGTGACCAGCGAAAGTGACCAGGGACCAGTGACCAGTGACCAGTGACCAGTGACCACTGACCATTGACCAGTGACCAGTGACCAGTGACCAGTGACCAGTGACCAGTGACCAGTGACCAGCGACCAGTGACCAGTGACCAGTGACCAGTTACAAGTGACCAGTGACCAGTTACAAGTGACCAGTGACCAGCGACCAGTGACCTGTGACGAGCGACCTGTGACCATTGACCAGTGACCAGTGACCAGCAAAAATGACCAGTGACCAGTGACCAGTGACCAGTGACCAGTGACCAGTGACCAGTGACCAGTGACCAGTGACCAGCGAAAGTGACAAGTGACCAGTGACCATTGACCAGTGACCAGTGACCAGTGACCAGTGACCAGCGACCAGTGACCAGTGACCATTGACCAGTGACCAGTGACCAGCGAAAGTGACCAGTGACCAGTGATCAGTGACCAGTGACCAGTGACCAGTGACCAGTGACCAGTGACCAGTGACCAGTGACCAGTGACCAGTGACCAGCGAAAGTGACAAGTGACCAGTGACCATTGACCAGTGACCAGTGACCAGTGACCAGTGACCAGCGACCAGTGACCAGTGACCACTGACCAGTGACCAGTGACCAGTGACCAGCGAAAGTGACCAGTGACCAGTGACCAGTGACCAGTGACCAGTGACCAGTGACCAGTGACAAGTGACCAGTGACCAGCGACCAGTGACCAGTGACCACTGAACAGCGAAAGTGACCAGTGACCAGGGACCAGTGACCAGTGACCAGCGAAATTGACCAGTGTCCAGTGACCAGTGACCAGTGACAAGTGACCAGTGACCAGTGAGCTGTGACCAGTGATAAGTGACCAGTGACCAGTGACCAGTGACCAGTGACCAGTGACCAGTGACCAGTGACCAGCGAAAGTGACCAGGGACCAGTGACCAGTGACCAGTGACCAGTGACCAGTGACCAGTGACCAGTGACCAGTGACCAGTGACCAGTGACCAGTGACCAGTGACCAGTGAACAGTGACCAGTGACTAGTGTCCAGTGACCAGTGTCCAGTGAGCTGTGACCAGTGACCAGTGACCAGTGACCAGTGACCAGTGACCAGTGACCAGTGACCAGTGACCAGTGACCAGTGACCAGTGACCAGTGACCAGCGAAAGTGACCAGTGACCAGTGACCAGTGACCAGTGACAAGTGACCAGTTACCAGTGACCAGCGAAAGTGACCAGTGAACAGTGACCAGTGAGCAGTGACCAGTGAGCAGTGACCAGTGACCAGCAAAATTGACCAGCAAAATTGACCAGTGACCAATGACCAGTGACCAGTGACCAGTGACCAGTGACCAGTGACCAGTGACCAGTGACCAGCGAAAGTGACCAGGGACAAGCGACCAGTTACCAGTGACCAGTGACCAGTGACCAGCGAAAGTGACCAGTGACCAGTGACCAGTGACCAGTGACCAGCGACCAGTGACCAGTGACCAGCGACCAGTGACCAGTGACGAGCGACCAGTGACCAGTGACCAGTGACCAGTGACCAGCGAAAGTGACCAGTGACCAGTGACCAGTGACCAGTGACCAGTGACCAGTGACCAGTGACCAGTGACCAGTGACCAGTGACCAGTGACCAGTGACCAGTGACAAGTGACCAGTGACCAGCGACCAGTGACCAGTGACCAGTGACCATTGACCAGTGACCAGTGACCAGTGACCAGCGAACGTGACCAGGGACCAGTGACCAGTGACCAGTGACCAGTGACCAGTGACCAGTGACCAGTGACCAGTGACCAGTGACAAGTGACCAGTGACCAGCGACCAGTGACCAGTGACCATTGACCAGTGACCAGTGACCAGCAAAAATGACCAGTGACCAGTGACCAGTGACCAGTGACCAGTGACCAGTGACCAGTGACCAGTGACCAGTGACAAGTGACCAGTGACGAGCGACCAGTGACCAGTGACCAGTGACCAGTGACCAGCGAAAGTGACCAGGGACCAGTGACCAGTAACCAGTGACCAGTGACCAGTGACCAGTGACCAGTGACCAGTGACCAGTGACCTGTGACCAGTGACAAGTGACCAGTGACCAGCGACCAGTGGCCAGTGACCAGTGACCATTGACCAGTGACCAGTGACCAGTGACCAGCGAACGTGACCAGGGACCAGTGACCAGTGACCTGTGACCAGTGACCAGTGACCAGCGAAAGTGACCAGGGACCAGTGACCAGTGACCAGTGACCAGTGACCAGTGACCAGTGACCAGTGACCAGTGACCAGTGACCAGTGACCAGTGACCAGTGACCAGTGACCAGTGACCAGTGACAAGTGACCAGTGACCAGCGAACAGTGACCAGTGACCAGTGACCATTGACCAGTGACCAGTGACCAGTGACCAGCGAACGTGACCAGGGACCAGTGACCAGTGACCAGTGACCAGTGACCAGTGACCAGTGACCAGTGACCAGTTACAAGTGACCAGTGACCAGCGACCAGTGACCAGTGACGAGCGACCAGTGACCAGTGCCCATTGACCAGCGAAAGTGACCAGTGACCAGTGACCAGTGACCAGTGACCAGTGACCAGTGACCAGTGACCAGTGACAAGTGACCAGTGACCAGCGACCAGTGACCAGTGACCACTGAACAGCGAAAGTGACCAGTGACCAGGGACCAGTGACCAGTGACCCGCGAAATTGACCAGTGTCCAGTGACCAGTGACCAGTGACAAGTGACCAGTGACCAGTGAGCTGTGACCAGTGATAAGTGACCAGTGACCAGTGACCAGTGACCAGTGACCAGTGACCAGTGACCAGTGACCAGCGAAAGTGACCAGGGACCAGTGACCAGTGACCAGTGACCAGTGACCAGTGACCAGTGACCAGGGACCAGTGACCAGTGACCAGTGAACAGTGACCAGTGACTAGTGTCCAGTGACCAGTGTCCAGTGAGCTGCGACCAGTGACCAGTGACCAGTGACCAGTGACCAGTGACCAGTGACCAGTGACCAGTGACCAGTGACCAGTGACCAGTGACCAGTGACCAGTGACCAGTGACAAGTGACCAGTGACCAGTGACCAGCGAAAGTGACCAGTGACCAGTCACGAGCGAAATTGGCCAGTGACCAGCGAAAGTGACCAGTGACCTGTGACCAGTGACCAGTGACCAGTTACAAGTGACCAGTGACCAGCGACCAGTGACCAGTGACGAGCGACCAGTGACCAGTGACCATTGACCAGTGACCAGTGACCAGTGACCAGCGAAAGTGACCAGGGACCAGTGACCAGTGACCAGTGACCAGTGACCAGTGACCAGTGACCAGTGACCAGCGAAAGTGACCAGGGACCAGTGACCAGTGACCAGTGACCAGTGACCAGTGACCAGTGACCAGTGACCAGTGACCAGTGACCAGTGACAAGTGACCAGTGACCAGCGACCAGTGACCAGTGACCAGTGACCATTGACCAGTGACCAGTGACCAGTGACCAGCGAACGTGACCAGGGACCAGTGACCAGTGACCAGTGACCAGTGACCAGTGACCAGTGACCAGTGACCAGTTACAAGTGACCAGTGACCAGCGACCAGTGACCAGTGACCAGTGACCAGTGACCAGTGACCAGTGACCAGTGACCACTGACCATTGACCAGTGACCAGTGACCATTGACCAGTGACCAGTGACCAGCAAAAATGACCAGTGACCAGTGACCAGTGACCAGTGACCAGTGACCAGTTACAAGTGACCAGTGACCAGGGACCAGTGACCAGTGACCAGTGACCAGTGACCAGTGACCAGTGACCAGTGACCAGCGAAAGTGACCAGGGACCAGTGACCAGTGACCAGTGACCAGTGACCAGTGACCAGTGACCAGTGACCAGTGACCAGTGACCAGTGACCAGTGACCAGTGACCAGTGACAAGTGACCAGTGACCAGCGACCAGTGACCAGTGACCAGTGACCATTGACCAGTGACCAGTGACCAGTGACCAGCGAACGTGACCAGGGACCAGTGACCAGTGACCAGTGACCAGTGACCAGTGACCAGTGACCAGTGACCAGTGACAAGTGACCAGTGACCAGCGACCAGTGACCAGTGACCAGTGACCACTGACCAGCGAAAGTGACCAGTGACCAGGGACCAGTGACCAGTGACCAGCGAAATTGACCAGTGACCAGCGAAAGTGACCAGTGAACAGTGACCAGTGACCAGTGACCAGTGACCAGTGACCAGTGACCAGTGACCAGTGCCAACGACCAGTGACCAGTGACCATTGACCAGTGACCAGCGAAAGTGACCAGGGAGCAGTGACCAGTGACCAGTGACCAGTGACCGGTGACCAGTGACCAGTGACCAGTGACCAGTGACCAGCGATCAGTGACCAGTGACCAGTGACCAGTGACCAGCGAAAGTGACAAGTGACCAGTGACCAGTGACCAGTGACCAGTGACCAGTGACCAGCGAAAGTGACCAGTTACCAGTGAACAGTGACCAGCGAAATTGACCAGTTTCCAGTGACCAGTGAAAAGTGACCAGTGACCAGTGAACAGCGAAAGTGACCAGTGAACAGTGACCAGCGAAATTGACCAGTGAACAGTGATCAGCGAAATTGACCAGTGACCATTGACCAGTGACCAGTGACCAGTGACCAGTGACCAGTGACCAGTGACCAGTGACAAGTGACCAGTGACCAGCGACCAGTGACCAGTGACCAGTGACCACTGACCAGCGAAAGTGACCAGTGACCAGGGACCAGTGACCAGTGACCAGCGAAATTGACCAGTGACCAGCGAAAGTGACCAGTGAACAGTGACCAGTGACCAGTGACCAGCAAAATTGACCAGTAAAATTGACCAGTGACCAGTGACCAGTGACCAATGACCAGTGACCAGTGACCAGTGACCAGTGACCAGTGACCAGTGACGAGTGACCAGCGACCAGTGACCAGTGACCATTGACCAGTGACCAGTGACCAGTGACCAGCGAAAGTGACCAGGAACAAACGACCAGTGACCAGTGACCAGTGACCAGTGACCAATGACCAGTGACCAGTGACCAGTGACCAGTGACCAGTGACCAGTGACGAGTGACCAGCGACCAGTGACCAGTGACCAGTGACCAGTGACCAGCGAAAGTGACCAGGAACAAGCGACCAGTGACCAGTGACCAGTGACCAGTGACCAGTGACCAGTGACCAGTGACCAGTGACCAGTGACCAGTGACCTGTGACCAGTGACCAGTGACCAGTGTCCAGTGACCAGTGACGAGCGAAATGGACCAGTGACCAGTGACTAGTGACCAGCGATCAATGACCAGTGACCAGTGACCAGTGACCAGTGACCAGTGACCAGCGAAATTGACCAGTGACCAGTGACCAGTGACCAGTGACCAGCGACCAGTGACCAGTGACCAGTGACAAGTGACCAGTGACCGGCGAAAGTGACCAGTGAACAGTGACCAGTGACCAGTGACCAGTGAATAGTGACCAGTGACCAGTGAACAGCGAAAGTGACCAGTGTCCAGTGACCAGTGACCAGTGATCTGTGACCAGTGACCAGTGACCAGTGACCAGTGAACTGTGACCAGTGACCAGTGACCAGCGAAATTGACCAGTGACCAGCGAAAGTGACCAGTGAACAGTGACCAGTGACCAGTGACCAGTGACCAGTGACCAGTGACCAGTGACCAGTGCCAACGACCAGTGACCAGTGACCATTGACCAGTGACCAGCGAAAGTGACCAGGGAGCAGTGACCAGTGACCAGTGACCAGTGACCGGTGACCAGTGACCAGTGACCAGTGACCAGTGACCAGCGATCAGTGACCAGTGACCAGTGACCAGTGACCAGCGAAAGTGACAAGTGACCAGTGACCAGTGACCAGTGACCAGTGACCAGTGACCAGCGAAAGTGACCAGTTACCAGTGAACAGTGACCAGCGAAATTGACCAGTTTCCAGTGACCAGTGAAAAGTGACCAGTGACCAGTGAACAGCGAAAGTGACCAGTGAACAGTGACCAGCGAAATTGACCAGTGAACAGTGATCAGCGAAATTGACCAGTGACCATTGACCAGTGACCAGTGACCAGTGACCAGTGACCAGTGACCAGTGACCAGTGACAAGTGACCAGTGACCAGCGACCAGTGACCAGTGACCAGTGACCACTGACCAGCGAAAGTGACCAGTGACCAGGGACCAGTGACCAGTGACCAGCGAAATTGACCAGTGACCAGCGAAAGTGACCAGTGAACAGTGACCAGTGACCAGTGACCAGCAAAATTGACCAGTAAAATTGACCAGTGACCAGTGACCAGTGACCAATGACCAGTGACCAGTGACCAGTGACCAGTGACCAGTGACCAGTGACGAGTGACCAGCGACCAGTGACCAGTGACCATTGACCAGTGACCAGTGACCAGTGACCAGCGAAAGTGACCAGGAACAAACGACCAGTGACCAGTGACCAGTGACCAGTGACCAATGACCAGTGACCAGTGACCAGTGACCAGTGACCAGTGACCAGTGACGAGTGACCAGCGACCAGTGACCAGTGACCAGTGACCAGTGACCAGCGAAAGTGACCAGGAACAAGCGACCAGTGACCAGTGACCAGTGACCAGTGACCAGTGACCAGTGACCAGTGACCAGTGACCAGTGACCAGTGACCTGTGACCAGTGACCAGTGACCAGTGTCCAGTGACCAGTGACGAGCGAAATGGACCAGTGACCAGTGACTAGTGACCAGCGATCAATGACCAGTGACCAGTGACCAGTGACCAGTGACCAGTGACCAGCGAAATTGACCAGTGACCAGTGACCAGTGACCAGTGACCAGCGACCAGTGACCAGTGACCAGTGACAAGTGACCAGTGACCGGCGAAAGTGACCAGTGAACAGTGACCAGTGACCAGTGACCAGTGAATAGTGACCAGTGACCAGTGAACAGCGAAAGTGACCAGTGTCCAGTGACCAGTGACCAGTGATCTGTGACCAGTGACCAGTGACCAGTGACCAGTGAACTGTGACCAGTGACCAGTGACCAGCGAAAGTGACCAGTGACCAGTCACGAGCGAAATTGACCAGTGACCAGCGAAAGTGACCAGTGACCAGTGACCAGTGACCAGTGTCCAGTGACCAGTGACCAGTGATAAGTGACCAGTGACCAGTGACCAGTGACCAGCGACCAGTGACCAGTGACCAGTGAATAGTGACCAGTGACCAGTGACCAGCGACCAGTGACCAATGACCAGTGACCTGTGACCATTCACCAGTGAATAGTGACCAGTGACCAGTGAACAGCGAAAGTGACCAGTGACCAGTGACCTGTGACCAGTGACCAGTGACCAGTGACGAGCGAAATGGACCAGTGACCAGTGACTAGTGACCAGCGATCAGTGACCAGTGACCAGCGATCAGTGACCAGTGACCAGTGACCAGCGAAATTGACCAGTGACCAGTGACCAGTGACCAGTGAACAGTGACAAGTGGCCAGTGACCAGTGACCAACGAAAGTGACCAGTGAACAGTGACCAGGGACCAGTGACCATTGACGAGTGACCAGTGACCAGCGAAAGTGAACAGTGACCAGTGACCAGTGACCAGTGACCAGTGACCAGTGACCAGTGACCACTGACCAGCGAAAGTGACCAGTGACCAGGGACCAGTGACCAGTGACCAGCGAAATTGACCAGTGACCAGCGAAAGTGACCAGTGAACAGTGACCAGTGACCAGTGACCAGTGACCAGTGACCAGTGACCAGTGACCAGTGACCAGTGCCAACGACCAGTGACCAGTGACCATTGACCAGTGACCAGCGAAAGTGACCAGTGACAAGTGACCAGTGACCAGTGACCAGTGACCAGTGACCAGTGACCAGTGACCAGTGACCAGCGAAAGTGAAAGTGACGAGTGACCAGTGACAAGTGACAAGTGACCAGCGAAAGTGACCAGTGACCAGTGACCATTGACCATTGACCAGCGACCAGTGACCAGTGACCAGTGACGAGTGACCAGTGACCAGTGACCAGTGACCAGTGACCAGTGACCAGTGACCAGTGACCAGTGACCAGTGACCAGTTACAACTGACCAGTGACCAGCGACCAGTGACCAGTGACGAGCGACCAGTGACCAGTGACCATTGACCAGTGACCAGTGACCAGTGACCAGCGAAAGTGACCAGGGACCAGTGACCAGTGACCAGTGACCAGTTACAAGTGACCAGTGACCAGCGACCAGTGACCAGTGACGAGCGACCAGTGACCAGTGACCAGTGACCATTGACCAGTGACCAGTGACCAGTGACCAGTGACCAGTGACCAGTGACCAGTGACAAGTGACCAGTGACCAGCGACCAGTGACCAGTGACCAGTGACCATTGACCAGTGACCAGTGACCAGCGATCGTGACCAGGGACCAGTGACCAGTGACCTGTGACCAGTGACCAGTGACCAGCGAAAGTGACCAGGGACCAGTGACCAGTGACCTGTGACCAGTGACCAGTGACCAGTGACCAGTGACCAGCGACCAGTGACCAGTGACCAGTGACCAGAGACCAGCAAAATTTACCAGCAAAATTGACCAGTGACCAGTGACCAGTGACCAGTGACCATTGACCAGTGACCAGCGAAAGTGACCAGGGACCAGTGACCAGTGACCAGTGACCAGTGACCAGTGACCAGCGGTAGTGACCAGTGATCAGTGACCAGTGAACAGTGACCAGTGACCAGTGACCAGTGACCAGCGAAAGTGACCAGGTACCAGTGACCAGTGACCAGTGACCAGTGACCACTGACCATTGACCAGTGACCAGTGACCAGTGACCAGTGACCAGTGACCAGTGACCAGCGACCAGTGACCAGTGACCATTGACCAGTGACCAGTGACCAGCAAAAATGACCAGTGACCAGTGACCAGTGACCAGTGACCAGTGACCAGTGACCAGTGACCAGTGACCAGTGACCAGTGACCAGTGACCAGTGACCAGCGACCAGTGACCAGTGACCATTGACCAGTGACCAGTGACCAGTGACCAGCGAAAGTGACCAGTGACCAGTGACCAGTGACCAGTGTCCAGTGACCAGTGACCAGTGATAAGTGACCAGTGACCAGTGACCAGTGACCAGCGACCAGTGACCAGTGACCAGTGAATAGTGACCAGTGACCAGTGAACAGCGAAAGTGACCAGTGACCAGTGACCTGTGACCTGTGACCAGTGACCAGTGACCAGTGACCAGTGACCAGTGACGAGCGAAATGGACCTGTGACCAGTGACCAGTGACCACTGGCCAGCGAAAGTGACCAGTGACCAGGGACCAGTGACCAGTGACCAGCGAAATTGACCAGTGACCAGTGACCAGTGACCAGTGACAAGTGACCAGTGACCAGTGACCAGCGAAAGTGACCAGTGAACAGTGACCAGTGACTAGTGTCCAGTGACCAGTGACCAGTGAGCTGTGACCAGTGACCAGTGACCAGTGAACTGTGACCAGTGACCAGTGACCAGCGAAAGTGACCAGTGACCAGTCACGAGCGAAATTGACCAGTGACCAGCGAAAGTGACCAGTGACCAGTGACCAGTGACCAGTGTCCAGTGACCAGTGACCAGTGATAAGTGACCAGTGTCCAGTGACCAGTGACCAGTGACCAGCGACCAGTGACCAGTGACCAGTGAATAGTGACCAGTGACCAGTGAACAGCGAAAGTGACCAGTGACCAGTGACCAGTGACCAGTGACAAGTGACCAGTTACCAGTGACCAGCGAAAGTGACCAGTGAACAGTGACCAGTGAGCAGTGACCAGTGACCAGCAAAATTGACCAGCAAAATTGACCAGTGACCAGTGACCAGTGACCAATGACCAGTGACCAGTGACCAGTGACCATTGACCAGTGACCAGTGACCAGTGACCAGTGACCAGCGAAAGTGACCAGGGACAAGCGACCAGTGACCAGTGACCAGTGACCAGTGACCAGCGAAAGTGACCAGTGACCAGTGACCAGTGACCAGTGACCAGCGACCAGTGACCAGTGACCAGTGACCAGAGACCAGCAAAATTTACCAGCAAAATTGACCAGTGACCAGTGACCAGTGACCAGTGACCAGCGAAAGTGACCAGGGACCAGTGACCAGTGACCAGTGACCAGTGACCAGTGACCAGCGGTAGTGACCAGTGATCAGTGACCAGTGAACAGTGACCAGTGACCAGTGACCAGTGACCAGCGAAAGTGACCAGGTACCAGTGATCAGTGACCAGTGACCAGTGACCACTGACCATTGACCAGTGACCAGTGACCATTGACCAGTGACCAGTGACCAGCAAAAATGACCAGTGACCAGTGACCAGTGACCAGTGACCAGTGACCAGTTACAAGTGACCAGTGACCAGCGACCAGTGACCAGTGACCAGTGACCAGTGACAAGTGCCCAGTGACCAGTGACCAGTTACAAGTGACCAGTGACCAGCGACCAGTGACCAGTGAAGAGCGACCAGTGACCAGTGACCATTGACCAGTGACCAGTGCCCAGTGACCAGCGAAAGTGACCAGGGACCAGTGACCAGTTACCAGTGAGCTGTGACCAGTGACCAGTGACCAGTGAACTGTGACCAGTGACCAGTGACCAGCGAAAGTGACCAGTGACCAGTCACGAGCGAAATTGACCAGTGACCAGCGAAAGTGACCAGTGACCAGTGACCAGTGTCCAGTGACCAGTGACCAGTGATAAGTGACCAGTGACCAGTGACCAGTGACCTGCGACCAGTGACCAGTGACCAGTGAATAGTGACCAGTGACCAGTGAACAGCGAAAGTGACCAGTGACCAGTGACCTGTGACCTGTGACCAGTGACCAGTGACCAGTGACCAGTGACCAGTGACGAGCGAAATGGACCAGTGACCAGTGACCAGTGACCACTGACCAGCGAAAGTGACCAGTGACCAGGGACCAGTGACCAGTGACCAGCGAAATTGACCAGTGATCAGTGACCAGTGACCAGTGACAAGTGACCAGTGACCAGTGACCAGCGAAAGTGACCAGTGAACAGTGACCAGTGACTAGTGTCCAGTGACCAGTGACCAGTGAGCTGTGACCAGTGACCAGTGACCAGTGAACTGTGACCAGTGACCAGTGACCAGCGAAAGTGACCAGTGACCAGTCACGAGCGAAATTGACCAGTGACCAGCGAAAGTGACCAGTGACCAGTGACCAGTGACCAGTGTCCAGTGACCAGTGACCAGTGACCAGTGACCAGCGACCAGTGACCAGTGACCAGTGAATAGTGACCAGTGACCAGTGAACAGCGAAAGTGACCAGTGACCAGTGACCTGTGACCTGTGACCAGTGACCAGTGACCAGTGACCAGTGACCAGTGACGAGCGAAATGGACCAGTGACCAGTGACCAGTGACCACTGGCCAGCGAAAGTGACCAGTGACCAGGGACCAGTGACCAGTGACCAGCGAAATTGACCAGTGACCAGTGACCAGTGACCAGTGACAAGTGACCAGTGACCAGTGACCAACGAAAGTGACCAGTGAACAGTGACCAGTGACTAGTGTCCAGTGACCAGTGACCAGTGAGCTGTGACCAGTGACCAGTGACCAGTGAACTGTGACCAGTGACCAGTGACCAGCGAAAGTGACCAGTGACCAGTCACGAGCGAAATTGACCAGTGACCAGCGACCAGTGACCAGTGACCAGTGACCAGTGACCAGTGACCAGTGACCAGTGACCAGTGACCAGTGACCAGTGACAAGTGACCAGTGACCAGCGAACAGTGACCAGTGACCAGTGACCATTGACCAGTGAACAGTGACCAGTGACCAGCGAACGTGACCAGCGAAAGTGACCAGGGACCAGTGACCAGTGACCAGTGACCAGTGACCAGTGACCAGTGACCAGTGACCAGCGAAAGTGACCAGGGACCAGTGACCAGTGACCAGTGACCAGTGACCAGTGACCAGTGACCAGTGACCAGTGACAAGTGACCAGTGACCAGCGACCAGTGACCAGTGACCAGTGACCATTGACCAGTGACCAGTGACCAGTGACCAGCGAACGTGACCAGGGACCAGTGACCAGTGACCAGTGACCAGTGACCAGTGACCAGTGACCAGTGACCAGTTACAAGTGACCAGTGACCAGCGACCAGTGACCAGTGACCAGTGACCAGTGACCAGTGACCAGTGACCAGTGACCACTGACCATTGACCAGTGACCAGTGACCATTGACCAGTGACCAGTGACCAGCAAAAATGACCAGTGACCAGTGACCAGTGACCAGTGACCAGTGACCAGTTACAAGTGACCAGTGACCAGGGACCAGTGACCAGTGACCAGTGACCAGTGACCAGTGACCAGTGACCAGCGAAAGTGACCAGGGACCAGTGACCAGTGACCAGTGACCAGTGACCAGTGACCAGTGACCAGTGACCAGTGACCAGTGACCAGTGACCAGTGACAAGTGACCAGTGACCAGCGACCAGTGACCAGTGACCAGTGACCATTGACCAGTGACCAGTGACCAGTGACCAGCGAACGTGACCAGGGACCAGTGACCAGTGACCAGTGACCAGTGACCAGTGACCAGTGACCAGTGACCAGTGACAAGTGACCAGTGACCAGCGACCAGTGACCAGTGACCAGTGACCACTGACCAGCGAAAGTGACCAGTGACCAGGGACCAGTGACCAGTGACCAGCGAAATTGACCAGTGACCAGCGAAAGTGACCAGTGAACAGTGACCAGTGACCAGTGACCAGTGACCAGTGACCAGTGACCAGTGACCAGTGCCAACGACCAGTGACCAGTGACCATTGACCAGTGACCAGCGAAAGTGACCAGGGAGCAGTGACCAGTGACCAGTGACCAGTGACCGGTGACCAGTGACCAGTGACCAGTGACCAGTGACCAGCGATCAGTGACCAGTGACCAGTGTTACCAGTGACCAGCGAAAGTGACAAGTGACCAGTGACCAGTGACCAGTGACCAGTGACCAGTGACCAGCGAAAGTGACCAGTTACCAGTGAACAGTGACCAGCGAAATTGACCAGTTTCCAGTGACCAGTGAAAAGTGACCAGTGACCAGTGAACAGCGAAAGTGACCAGTGAACAGTGACCAGCGAAATTGACCAGTGAACAGTGATCAGCGAAATTGACCAGTGACCATTGACCAGTGACCAGTGACCAGTGACCAGTGACCAGTGACCAGTGACCAGTGACAAGTGACCAGTGACCAGCGACCAGTGACCAGTGACCAGTGACCACTGACCAGCGAAAGTGACCAGTGACCAGGGACCAGTGACCAGTGACCAGCGAAATTGACCAGTGACCAGCGAAAGTGACCAGTGAACAGTGACCAGTGACCAGTGACCAGCAAAATTGACCAGTAAAATTGACCAGTGACCAGTGACCAGTGACCAATGACCAGTGACCAGTGACCAGTGACCAGTGACCAGTGACCAGTGACGAGTGACCAGCGACCAGTGACCAGTGACCATTGACCAGTGACCAGTGACCAGTGACCAGCGAAAGTGACCAGGCACAAACGACCAGTGACCAGTGACCAGTGACCAGTGACCAATGACCAGTGACCAGTGACCAGTGACCAGTGACCAGTGACCAGTGACGAGTGACCAGCGACCAGTGACCAGTGACCAGTGACCAGTGACCAGCGAAAGTGACCAGGAACAAGCGACCAGTGACCAGTGACCAGTGACCAGTGACCAGTGACCAGTGACCAGTGACCAGTGACCAGTGACCAGTGACCTGTGACCAGTGACCAGTGACCAGTGTCCAGTGACCAGTGACGAGCGAAATGGACCAGTGACCAGTGACTAGTGACCAGCGATCAATGACCAGTGACCAGTGACCAGTGACCAGTGACCAGTGACCAGCGAAATTGACCAGTGACCAGTGACCAGTGACCAGTGACCAGCGACCAGTGACCAGTGACCAGTGACAAGTGACCAGTGACCGGCGAAAGTGACCAGTGAACAGTGACCAGTGACCAGTGACCAGTGAATAGTGACCAGTGACCAGTGAACAGCGAAAGTGACCAGTGTCCAGTGACCAGTGACCAGTGATCTGTGACCAGTGACCAGTGACCAGTGACCAGTGAACTGTGACCAGTGACCAGTGACCAGCGAAAGTGACCAGTGACCAGTCACGAGCGAAATTGACCAGTGACCAGCGAAAGTGACCAGTGACCAGTGACCAGTGACCAGTGTCCAGTGACCAGTGACCAGTGATAAGTGACCAGTGACCAGTGACCAGTGACCAGCGACCAGTGACCAGTGACCAGTGAATAGTGACCAGTGACCAGTGACCAGCGACCAGTGACCAATGACCAGTGACCTGTGACCATTCACCAGTGAATAGTGACCAGTGACCAGTGAACAGCGAAAGTGACCAGTGACCAGTGACCTGTGACCAGTGACCAGTGACCAGTGACGAGCGAAATGGACCAGTGACCAGTGACTAGTGACCAGCGATCAGTGACCAGTGACCAGCGATCAGTGACCAGTGACCAGTGACCAGCGAAATTGACCAGTGACCAGTGACCAGTGACCAGTGAACAGTGACAAGTGACCAGTGACCAGTGACCAACGAAAGTGACCAGTGAACAGTGACCAGGGACCAGTGACCATTGACGAGTGACCAGTGACCAACGAAAGTGAACAGTGACCAGTGACCAGTGACCAGTGACCAGTGACCAGTGACCAGTGACCACTGACCAGCGAAAGTGACCAGTGACCAGGGACCAGTGACCAGTGACCAGCGAAATTGACCAGTGACCAGCGAAAGTGACCAGTGAACAGTGACCAGTGACCAGTGACCAGTGACCAGTGACCAGTGCCAACGACCAGTGACCAGTGACCATTGACCAGTGACCAGCGAAAGTGACCAGTGACAAGTGACCAGTGACCAGTGACCAGTGACCAGTGACCAGTGACCAGTGACCAGTGACCAGCGAAAGTGAAAGTGACGAGTGACCAGTGACAAGTGACAAGTGACCAGCGAAAGTGACCAGTGACCAGTGACCATTGACCATTGACCAGCGACCAGTGACCAGTGACCAGTGACGAGTGACCAGTGACCAGTGACCAGTGACCAGTGACCAGTGACCAGTGACCAGTGACCAGTGACCAGTGACCAGTTACAACTGACCAGTGACCAGCGACCAGTGACCAGTGACGAGCGACCAGTGACCAGTGACCATTGACCAGTGACCAGTGACCAGTGACCAGCGAAAGTGACCAGGGACCAGTGACCAGTGACCAGTGACCAGTTACAAGTGACCAGTGACCAGCGACCAGTGACCAGTGACGAGCGACCAGTGACCAGTGACCAGTGACCATTGACCAGTGACCAGTGACCAGTGACCAGTGACCAGTGACCAGTGACCAGTGACAAGTGACCAGTGACCAGCGACCAGTGACCAGTGACCAGTGACCATTGACCAGTGACCAGTGACCAGCGATCGTGACCAGGGACCAGTGACCAGTGACCTGTGACCAGTGACCAGTGACCAGCGAAAGTGACCAGGGACCAGTGACCAGTGACCTGTGACCAGTGACCAGTGACCAGTGACCAGTGACCAGCGACCAGTGACCAGTGACCAGTGACCAGAGACCAGCAAAATTTACCAGCAAAATTGACCAGTGACCAGTGACCAGTGACCAGTGACCATTGACCAGTGACCAGCGAAAGTGACCAGGGACCAGTGACCAGTGACCAGTGACCAGTGACCAGTGACCAGCGGTAGTGACCAGTGATCAGTGACCAGTGAACAGTGACCAGTGACCAGTGACCAGTGACCAGCGAAAGTGACCAGGTACCAGTGACCAGTGACCAGTGACCAGTGACCACTGACCATTGACCAGTGACCAGTGACCAGTGACCAGTGACCAGTGACCAGTGACCAGCGACCAGTGACCAGTGACCATTGACCAGTGACCAGTGACCAGCAAAAATGACCAGTGACCAGTGACCAGTGACCAGTGACCAGTGACCAGTGACCAGTGACCAGTGACCAGTGACCAGTGACCAGTGACCAGTGACCAGCGACCAGTGACCAGTGACCATTGACCAGTGACCAGTGACCAGTGACCAGCGAAAGTGACCAGTGACCAGTGACCAGTGACCAGTGTCCAGTGACCAGTGACCAGTGATAAGTGACCAGTGACCAGTGACCAGTGACCAGCGACCAGTGACCAGTGACCAGTGAATAGTGACCAGTGACCAGTGAACAGCGAAAGTGACCAGTGACCAGTGACCTGTGACCTGTGACCAGTGACCAGTGACCAGTGACCAGTGACCAGTGACGAGCGAAATGGACCTGTGACCAGTGACCAGTGACCACTGGCCAGCGAAAGTGACCAGTGACCAGGGACCAGTGACCAGTGACCAGTGACCAGTGACCAGTGACAAGTGACCAGTGACCAGTGACCAGCGAAAGTGACCAGTGAACAGTGACCAGTGACTAGTGTCCAGTGACCAGTGACCAGTGAGCTGTGACCAGTGACCAGTGACCAGTGAACTGTGACCAGTGACCAGTGACCAGCGAAAGTGACCAGTGACCAGTCACGAGCGAAATTGACCAGTGACCAGCGAAAGTGACCAGTGACCAGTGACCAGTGACCAGTGTCCAGTGACCAGTGACCAGTGATAAGTGACCAGTGTCCAGTGACCAGTGACCAGTGACCAGCGACCAGTGACCAGTGACCAGTGAATAGTGACCAGTGACCAGTGAACAGCGAAAGTGACCAGTGACCAGTGACCAGTGACCAGTGACAAGTGACCAGTTACCAGTGACCAGCGAAAGTGACCAGTGAACAGTGACCAGTGAGCAGTGACCAGTGACCAGCAAAATTGACCAGCAAAATTGACCAGTGACCAGTGACCAGTGACCAATGACCAGTGACCAGTGACCAGTGACCATTGACCAGTGACCAGTGACCAGTGACCAGTGACCAGCGAAAGTGACCAGGGACAAGCGACCAGTGACCAGTGACCAGTGACCAGTGACCAGCGAAAGTGACCAGTGACCAGTGACCAGTGACCAGTGACCAGCGACCAGTGACCAGTGACCAGTGACCAGAGACCAGCAAAATTTACCAGCAAAATTGACCAGTGACCAGTGACCAGTGACCAGTGACCAGCGAAAGTGACCAGGGACCAGTGACCAGTGACCAGTGACCAGTGACCAGTGACCAGCGGTAGTGACCAGTGATCAGTGACCAGTGAACAGTGACCAGTGACCAGTGACCAGTGACCAGCGAAAGTGACCAGGTACCAGTGATCAGTGACCAGTGACCAGTGACCACTGACCATTGACCAGTGACCAGTGACCATTGACCAGTGACCAGTGACCAGCAAAAATGACCAGTGACCAGTGACCAGTGACCAGTGACCAGTGACCAGTTACAAGTGACCAGTGACCAGCGACCAGTGACCAGTGACCAGTGACCAGTGACAAGTGCCCAGTGACCAGTGACCAGTTACAAGTGACCAGTGACCAGCGACCAGTGACCAGTGAAGAGCGACCAGTGACCAGTGACCATTGACCAGTGACCAGTGCCCAGTGACCAGCGAAAGTGACCAGGGACCAGTGACCAGTTACCAGTGAGCTGTGACCAGTGACCAGTGACCAGTGAACTGTGACCAGTGACCAGTGACCAGCGAAAGTGACCAGTGACCAGTCACGAGCGAAATTGACCAGTGACCAGCGAAAGTGACCAGTGACCAGTGACCAGTGTCCAGTGACCAGTGACCAGTGATAAGTGACCAGTGACCAGTGACCAGTGACCTGCGACCAGTGACCAGTGACCAGTGAATAGTGACCAGTGACCAGTGAACAGCGAAAGTGACCAGTGACCAGTGACCTGTGACCTGTGACCAGTGACCAGTGACCAGTGACCAGTGACCAGTGACGAGCGAAATGGACCAGTGACCAGTGACCAGTGACCACTGACCAGCGAAAGTGACCAGTGACCAGGGACCAGTGACCAGTGACCAGCGAAATTGACCAGTGATCAGTGACCAGTGACCAGTGACAAGTGACCACTGGCCAGCGAAAGTGACCAGTGACCAGGGACCAGTGACCAGTGACCAGTGACCAGTGACCAGTGACAAGTGACCAGTGACCAGTGACCAGCGAAAGTGACCAGTGAACAGTGACCAGTGACTAGTGTCCAGTGACCAGTGACCAGTGAGCTGTGACCAGTGACCAGTGACCAGTGAACTGTGACCAGTGACCAGTGACCAGCGAAAGTGACCAGTGACCAGTCACGAGCGAAATTGACCAGTGACCAGCGAAAGTGACCAGTGACCAGTGACCAGTGACCAGTGTCCAGTGACCAGTGACCAGTGATAAGTGACCAGTGTCCAGTGACCAGTGACCAGTGACCAGCGACCAGTGACCAGTGACCAGTGAATAGTGACCAGTGACCAGTGAACAGCGAAAGTGACCAGTGACCAGTGACCAGTGACCAGTGACAAGTGACCAGTTACCAGTGACCAGCGAAAGTGACCAGTGAACAGTGACCAGTGAGCAGTGACCAGTGACCAGCAAAATTGACCAGCAAAATTGACCAGTGACCAGTGACCAGTGACCAATGACCAGTGACCAGTGACCAGTGACCATTGACCAGTGACCAGTGACCAGTGACCAGTGACCAGCGAAAGTGACCAGGGACAAGCGACCAGTGACCAGTGACCAGTGACCAGTGACCAGCGAAAGTGACCAGTGACCAGTGACCAGTGACCAGTGACCAGCGACCAGTGACCAGTGACCAGTGACCAGAGACCAGCAAAATTTACCAGCAAAATTGACCAGTGACCAGTGACCAGTGACCAGTGACCAGCGAAAGTGACCAGGGACCAGTGACCAGTGACCAGTGACCAGTGACCAGTGACCAGCGGTAGTGACCAGTGATCAGTGACCAGTGAACAGTGACCAGTGACCAGTGACCAGTGACCAGCGAAAGTGACCAGGTACCAGTGATCAGTGACCAGTGACCAGTGACCACTGACCATTGACCAGTGACCAGTGACCATTGACCAGTGACCAGTGACCAGCAAAAATGACCAGTGACCAGTGACCAGTGACCAGTGACCAGTGACCAGTTACAAGTGACCAGTGACCAGCGACCAGTGACCAGTGACCAGTGACCAGTGACAAGTGCCCAGTGACCAGTGACCAGTTACAAGTGACCAGTGACCAGCGACCAGTGACCAGTGAAGAGCGACCAGTGACCAGTGACCATTGACCAGTGACCAGTGCCCAGTGACCAGCGAAAGTGACCAGGGACCAGTGACCAGTTACCAGTGAGCTGTGACCAGTGACCAGTGACCAGTGAACTGTGACCAGTGACCAGTGACCAGCGAAAGTGACCAGTGACCAGTCACGAGCGAAATTGACCAGTGACCAGCGAAAGTGACCAGTGACCAGTGACCAGTGTCCAGTGACCAGTGACCAGTGATAAGTGACCAGTGACCAGTGACCAGTGACCTGCGACCAGTGACCAGTGACCAGTGAATAGTGACCAGTGACCAGTGAACAGCGAAAGTGACCAGTGACCAGTGACCTGTGACCTGTGACCAGTGACCAGTGACCAGTGACCAGTGACCAGTGACGAGCGAAATGGACCAGTGACCAGTGACCAGTGACCACTGACCAGCGAAAGTGACCAGTGACCAGGGACCAGTGACCAGTGACCAGCGAAATTGACCAGTGATCAGTGACCAGTGACCAGTGACAAGTGACCAGTGACCAGTGACCAGCGAAAGTGACCAGTGAACAGTGACCAGTGACTAGTGTCCAGTGACCAGTGACCAGTGAGCTGTGACCAGTGACCAGTGACCAGTGAACTGTGACCAGTGACCAGTGACCAGCGAAAGTGACCAGTGACCAGTCACGAGCGAAATTGACCAGTGACCAGCGAAAGTGACCAGTGACCAGTGACCAGTGACCAGTGTCCAGTGACCAGTGACCAGTGACCAGTGACCAGCGACCAGTGACCAGTGACCAGTGAATAGTGACCAGTGACCAGTGAACAGCGAAAGTGACCAGTGACCAGTGACCTGTGACCTGTGACCAGTGACCAGTGACCAGTGACCAGTGACCAGTGACGAGCGAAATGGACCAGTGACCAGTGACCAGTGACCACTGGCCAGCGAAAGTGACCAGTGACCAGGGACCAGTGACCAGTGACCAGCGAAATTGACCAGTGACCAGTGACCAGTGACCAGTGACAAGTGACCAGTGACCAGTGACCAACGAAAGTGACCAGTGAACAGTGACCAGTGACTAGTGTCCAGTGACCAGTGACCAGTGAGCTGTGACCAGTGACCAGTGACCAGTGAACTGTGACCAGTGACCAGTGACCAGCGAAAGTGACCAGTGACCAGTCACGAGCGAAATTGACCAGTGACCAGCGAAAGTGACCAGTGACCAGTGACCAGTGACCAGTGTCCAGTGACCAGTGACCAGTGATAAGTGACCAGTGTCCAGTGACCAGTGACCAGTGACCAGCGACCAGTGACCAGTGACCAGTGAATAGTGACCAGTGACCAGTGAACAGCGAAAGTGACCAGTGACCAGTGACCAGTGACCAGTGACAAGTGACCAGTTACCAGTGACCAGCGAAAGTGACCAGTGAACAGTGACCAGTGAGCAGTGACCAGTGACCAGCAAAATTGACCAGCAAAATTGACCAGTGACCAGTGACCAGTGACCAATGAACAGTGACCAGTGACCAGTGACCAGTGACCAGTGACCAGTGACCAGTGACCAGTGACCAGCGAAAGTGACCAGGGACAAGCGACCAGTGACCAGTGACCAGTGACCAGTGACCAGCGAAAGTGACCAGTGACCAGTGACCAGTGACCAGTGACCAGCGACCAGTGACCAGTGACCAGTGACCAGAGACCAGCAAAATTTACCAGCAAAATTGACCAGTGACCAGTGACCAGTGACCAGTGACCAGCGAAAGTGACCAGGGACCAGTGACCAGTGACCAGTGACCAGTGACCAGTGACCAGCGGTAGTGACCAGTGATCAGTGACCAGTGAACAGTGACCAGTGACCAGTGACCAGTGACCAGCGAAAGTGACCAGGTACCAGTGACCAGTGACCAGTGACCAGTGACCACTGACCATTGACCAGTGACCAGTGACCATTGACCAGTGACCAGTGACCAGCAAAAATGACCAGTGACCAGTGACCAGTGACCAGTGACCAGTGACCAGTTACAAGTGACCAGTGACCAGCGACCAGTGACCAGTGACGAGCGACCAGTGACCAGTGACCAGTGACCAGTGACCAGCGAAAGTGACCAGGGACCAGTGACCAGTAACCAGTGACCAGTGACCAGTGACCAGTGACCAGTGACCAGTGACAAGTGACCAGTGACCAGCGACCAGTGACCAGTGACCATTGACCAGTGACCAGTGACCAGCAAAAATGACCAGTGACCAGTGACCACTGACCAGTGACCAGTTACAAGTGACCAGTGACCAGCGACCAGTGACCAGTGACGAGCGACCAGTGACCAGTGACCAGTGACCAGTGACCAGCGAAAGAGACCAGGGACCAGTGACCAGTGACCAGTGACCAGTGACCAGTGACCAGTGACCAGTGACCAGTGACCAGTGACCAGTGACCAGTGACCAGTGACCAGTGACCAGCGACCAGTGACCAGTGACCAGTGACCATTGACCAGTGACCAGTGACCAGTGACCAGCGAACGTGACCAGGGACCAGTGACCAGTGACCTGTGACCAGTGACCAGTGACCAGCGAAAGTGACCAGGGACCAGTGACCAGTGACCTGTGACCAGTGACCAGTGACCAGTGACCAGCGACCAGTGACCAGTGACCATTGACCAGTGACCAGTGACCAGTGACCAGCGAAAGTGACCAGTGACCAGTGACCAGTGACCAGTGACCAGTGACCAGTTACAAGTGACCAGTGACCAGTTACAAGTGACCAGTGACCAGCGACCAGTGACCAGTGACGAGCGACCAGTGACCATTGACCAGTGACCAGTGACCAGCAAAAATGACCAGTGACCAGTGACCAGTGACCAGTGACCAGTGACCAGTGACCAGTGACCAGTGACCAGTGACCAGTGACCAGCGAAAGTGACAAGTGACCAGTGACCATTGACCAGTGACCAGTGACCAGTGACCAGTGACCAGCGACCAGTGACCAGTGACCATTGACCAGTGAACAGTGACCAGTGACCAGCGAAAGTGACCAGTGACCAGTGATCAGTGACCAGTGAACAGTGACCAGTGACCAGTGACCAGTGACCAGTGACCAGTGACCAGTGACCACTGACCATTGACCAGTGACCAGTGACCAGTGACCAGTGACCAGCGACCAGTGTCCAGTGACCAGTGACCAGTTACAAGTGACCAGTGACCAGCGACCAGTGACCTGTGACGAGCGACCAGTGACCATTGACCAGTGACCAGTGACCAGCAAAAATGACCAGTGACCAGTGACCAGTGACCAGTGACCAGTGACCAGCGAAAGTGACCAGGGACCAGTGACCAGTGACCAGTGACCAGTGACCAGTGACCAGTGACCAGTGACCAGTGACCAGTGACCAGTGACCAGCGACCAGTGACCAGTGACGAGCGACCAGTGACCAGTGACCATTGACCAGTGACCAGTGACCAGTGACCAGCGAAAGTGACCAGGGACCAGTGACCGTTTACCAGTGAGCTGTGACCAGTGACCAGTGACCAGTGAACTGTGACCAGTGACCAGTGACCAGCGAAAGTGACCAGTGACCAGTCACGAGCGAAATTGACCAGTGACCAGCGAAAGTGACCAGTGACCAGTGACCAGTGACCAGTGACTAGCCAAATTGAGCAGTGAGCAGTGACCAGTGACCAGTGACCAGTGACCAGCGAAATTGACCAGTGACCAGCGAAAGTGACCAGTGACGAGTGACCTGTGACACGTGACTAGTGTCCAGTGACCAGTGACCAGTGAGCTGTGACCAGTGACCAGTGTCCAGTGAACTGTGACCAGTGACCAGTGACCAGCGAAAGTGACCAGTGACCAGTCACGAGCGAAATTGACCAGTGACCAGCGAAAGTGACCAGTGACCAGTGACCAGTGACCAGTGTCCAGTGACCAGTGACCAGTGATAAGTGACCAGTGTCCAGTGACCAGTCACCAGTGACCAGTGACCAGTGAATAGTGACCAGTGAGGGTGAACAGCGAAAGTGACAAGTGACCAGTGACCAGTGACCAGTGACCAGTGACCAGTGACCAGCGAAAGTGACCAGGGACCAGTGACCAGTGACCAGTGACCAGTGACCAGTGACCAGTGACCAGTGACCAGTGACCAGTGACCAGTGACCAGTGACCAGTGACCAGTGACCAGTGACCAGCGACCAGTGACCAGTGACGAGCGACCAGTGACCAGTGACCATTGACCAGTGACCAGTGACCAGTGACCAGCGAAAGTGACCAGGGACCAGTGACCAGTTACCAGTGAGCTGTGACCAGTGACCAGTGACCAGTGAACTGTGACCAGTGACCAGTGACCAGCGAAAGTGACCAGTGAGCAGTCACGAGCGAAATTGACCAGTGACCAGCGAAAGTGACCAGTGACCAGTGACCAGTGACGAGCGAAATGGACCAGTGACCAGTGACCAGTGACCACTGACCAGCGAAAGTGACCAGTGACCAGGGACCAGTGACCAGTGACCAGCGAAATTGACCAGTGATCAGTGACCAGTGACCAGTGACAAGTGACCAGTGACCAGTGACCAGCGAAAGTGACCAGTGAACAGTGACCAGTGACTAGTGTCCAGTGACCAGTGACCAGTGAGCTGTGACCAGTGACCAGTGACCAGTGAACTGTGACCAGTGACCAGTGACCAGCGAAAGTGACCAGTGACCAGTCACGAGCGAAATTGACCAGTGACCAGCGAAAGTGACCAGTGACCAGTGACCAGTGACCAGTGTCCAGTGACCAGTGACCAGTGATAAGTGACCAGTGACCAGTGACCAGTGACCAGCGACCAGTGACCAGTGACCAGTGAATAGTGACCAGTGACCAGTGAAGAGCGAAAGTGACCAGTGACCAGTGACCTGTGACCTGTGACCAGTGACCAGTGACCAGCGAAAGTGACCAGTGACCAGTCTCGAGCGAAATTGACCAGTGACCAGCGAAAGTGACCAGTGACCAGTGACCAGTGACCAGTGTCCAGTGACCAGTGACCAGTGATAAGTGACCAGTGTCCAGTGACCAGTGACCAGTGACCAGCGACCAGTGACCAGTGACCAGTGAATAGTGACCAGTGACCAGTGAACAGCGAAAGTGACCAGTGACCAGTGACCAGTGACCAGTGACAAGTGACCAGTTACCAGTGACCAGCGAAAGTGACCAGTGAACAGTGACCAGTGAGCAGTGACCAGTGACCAGCAAAATTGACCAGCAAAATTGACCAGTGACCAGTGACCAGTGACCAATGACCAGTGACCAGTGACCAGTGACCAGTGACCAGTGACCAGTGACCAGTGACCAGCGAAAGTGACCAGGGACAAGCGACCAGTGACCAGTGACCAGTGACCAGTGACCAGCGAAAGTGACCAGTGACCAGTGACCAGTGACCAGTGACCAGTGACCAGTGAACAGTGACCAGTGACTAGTGTCCAGTGACCAGTGACCAGTGAGCTGTGACCAGTGACCAGTGACCAGTGACCAGTGACCAGTGACCAGTGACCAGTGACCAGTGACCAGGGACCAGTGACCAGTGACCAGTGACCAGTGACCAGTGACCAGTGACCAGTGACCAGTGACCAGTGACCAGTGACCAGTTACAAGTGACCAGTGACCAGCGACCAGTGACGAGCGACCAGTGACCAGTGACCAGTGACCAGTGACCAGCGAAAGTGACCAGTGACCAGTGACCAGTGACCAGTGACCAGTGACCAGTGACCATTGACCAGTGACCAGTGACCAGTGACCAGCGAACGTGACCAGGGACCAGTGACCAGTGACCTGTGACCAGTGACCAGTGACCAGCGAAAGTGACCAGGGACCAGTGACCATTGACCAGTGACCAGTGACCAGTGACCAGTGACCAGTGACCAGTGACCAGTGACCAGTGACCAGTGACCAGTGACCAGTGACCAGCGAAAGTGACCAGGGACCAGTGACCAGTGACCTGTGACCAGTGACCAGTGACCAGTGACCAGCGACCAGTGACCAGTGACCATTGACCAGTGACCAGTGACCAGTGACCAGCGAAAGTGACCAGTGACCAGTGACCAGTGACCAGTGACCAGTGACCAGTTACAAGTGACCAGTGACCAGTTACAAGTGACCAGTGACCAGCGACCAGTGACCAGTGACGAGCGACCAGTGACCATTGACCAGTGACCAGTGACCAGCAAAAATGACCAGTGACCAGTGACCAGTGACCAGTGACCAGTGACCAGTGACCAGCGAAAGTGACAAGTGACCAGTGACCATTGACCAGTGACCAGTGACCAGTGACCAGTGACCAGCGACCAGTGACCAGTGACCATTGACCAGTGACCAGTGACCAGTGACCAGCGAAAGTGACCAGTGACCAGTGATCAGTGACCAGTGAACAGTGACCAGTGACCAGTGACCAGTGACCAGTGACCAGTGACCAGTGACCACTGACCATTGATCAGTGACCAGTGACCAGTGACCAGTGACCAGCGACCAGTGTCCAGTGACCAGTGACCAGTTACAAGTGACCAGTGACCAGTGACCAGTGACCAGCGAACGTGACCAGGGACCAGTGACCAGTGACCAGTGACCAGTGACCAGTGACCAGTGACCAGTGACCAGTGACCAGTGACCAGTTACAAGTGACCAGTGACCAGCGACCAGTGACCAGTGACGAGCGACCAGTGACCAGTGACGAGCGACCAGTGACCAGTGACCAGTGACCAGTGACCAGCGAAAGTGACCAGTGACCAGTGACCAGTGACCAGTGACCAGTGACCAGTGACCAGTGACCAGTGATAAGTGACCAGTGACCAGTGACCAGTGACCAGTGACCAGTGACCAGCGAAAGTGACCAGGGACCAGTGACCAGTGACCAGTGACCAGTGACCAGTGACCAGTGACCAGTGACCAGTGACCAGTGACCAGTGACCAGTGACCAGTGACCAGTGACCAGTGACCAGTGACCAGTGACCAGCGAAAGTGACCAGGGACCAGTGACCAGTGACCAGCGACCAGTGACCAGTGACCAGCGACCAGTGACCAGTGACCAGTGACCAGTGACCAGCGAAAGTGACCAGTGACCAGTGACCAGTGACCAGTGACAAGTGACCAGTTACCAGTGACCAGCGAAAGTGACCAGTGAACAGTGACCAGTGAGCAGTGACCAGTGAGCAGTGACCAGTGACCAGCAAAATTGACCAGCAAAATTGACCAGTGACCAATGACCAGTGACCAGTGACCAGTGACCAGTGACCAGTGACCAGTGACCAGTGACCAGCGAAAGTGACCAGGGACAAGCGACCAGTGACCAGTGACCAGTGACCAGTGACCAGCGAAAGTGACCAGTGACCAGTGACCAGTGACCAGTGACCAGCGACCAGTGACCAGTGACCAGCGACCAGTGACCAGTGACGAGCGACCAGTGACCAGTGACCAGTGACCAGTGACCAGCGAAAGTGACCAGTGACCAGTGACCAGTGACCAGTGACCAGTGACCAGTGACCAGTGACCAGTGACCAGTGACCAGTGACCAGTGACCAGTGACAAGTGACCAGTGACCAGCGACCAGTGACCAGTGACCAGTGACCAGTGACCAGTGACCAGCGAAAGTGACCAGGGACCAGTGACCAGTAACCAGTGACCAGTGACCAGTGACCAGTGACCAGTGACCAGTGACCAGTGACAAGTGACCAGTGACCAGCGACCAGTGACCAGTGACCATTGACCAGTGACCAGTGACCAGCAAAAATGACCAGTGACCAGTGACCACTGACCAGTGACCAGTTACAAGTGACCAGTGACCAGCGACCAGTGACCAGTGACGAGCGACCAGTGACCAGTGACCAGTGACCAGTGACCAGCGAAAGTGACCAGGGACCAGTGACCAGTGACCAGTGACCAGTGACCACTGACCATTGACCAGTGACCAGTGACCAGTGACCAGTGACCAGTGACCAGTGACCAGCGACCAGTGACCAGTGACCAGCAAAAATGACCAGTGACCAGTGACCAGTGACCAGTGACCAGTGACCAGTTACAAGTGACCAGTGACCAGCGACCAGTGACCAGTGACGAGCGACCAGTGACCAGTGACCAGTGACCAGTGACCAGCGAAAGTGACCAGGGACAAGCGACCAGTGACCAGTGACCAGTGACCAGTGACCAGCGAAAGTGACCAGTGACCAGTGACCAGTGACCAGTGACCAGCGACCAGTGACCAGTGACCAGTGACCAGAGACCAGCAAAATTTACCAGCAAAATTGACCAGTGACCAGTGACCAGTGACCAGTGACCAGCGAAAGTGACCAGGGACCAGTGACCAGTGACCAGTGACCAGTGACCAGTGACCAGCGGTAGTGACCAGTGATCAGTGACCAGTGAACAGTGACCAGTGACCAGTGACCAGTGACCAGCGAAAGTGACCAGGTACCAGTGACCAGTGACCAGTGACCAGTGACCACTGACCATTGACCAGTGACCAGTGACCAGCAAAAATGACCAGTGACCAGTGACCAGTGACCAGTGACCAGTGACCTGTGACCAGTTACAAGTGACCAGTGACCAGCGACCAGTGACCAGTGACGAGCGACCAGTGACCAGTGACCAGTGACCAGTGACCAGCGAAAGTGACCAGGGACCAGTGACCAGTAACCAGTGACCAGTGACCAGTGACCAGTGACCAGTGACCAGTGACCAGTGACAAGTGACCAGTGACCAGCGACCAGTGACCAGTGACCATTGACCAGTGACCAGTGACCAGCAAAAATGACCAGTGACCAGTGACCACTGACCAGTGACCAGTTACAAGTGACCAGTGACCAGCGACCAGTGACCAGTGACGAGCGACCAGTGACCAGTGACCAGTGACCAGTGACCAGCGAAAGTGACCAGGGACCAGTGACCAGTGACCAGTGACCAGTGACCAGTGACCAGTGACCAGTGACCAGTGACCAGTGACCAGTGACCAGTGACCAGTGACCAGTGACCAGTGACCAGCGACCAGTGACCAGTGACCAGTGACCATTGACCAGTGACCAGTGACCAGTGACCAGCGAACGTGACCAGGGACCAGTGACCAGTGACCTGTGACCAGTGACCAGTGACCAGCGAAAGTGACCAGGGACCAGTGACCAGTGACCTGTGACCAGTGACCAGTGACCAGTGACCAGCGACCAGTGACCAGTGACCATTGACCAGTGACCAGTGACCAGTGACCAGTGACCAGCGAAAGTGACCAGTGACCAGTGACCAGTGACCAGTGACCAGTGACCAGTTACAAGTGACCAGTGACCAGTTACAAGTGACCAGTGACCAGCGACCAGTGACCAGTGACGAGCGACCAGTGACCATTGACCAGTGACCAGTGACCAGCAAAAATGACCAGTGACCAGTGACCAGTGACCAGTGACCAGTGACCAGTGACCAGTGACCAGTGACCAGCGAAAGTGACAAGTGACCAGTGACCATTGACCAGTGACCAGTGACCAGTGACCAGTGACCAGCGACCAGTGACCAGTGACCATTGACCAGTGACCAGTGACCAGTGACCAGCGAAAGTGACCAGTGACCAGTGATCAGTGACCAGTGAACAGTGACCAGTGACCAGTGACCAGTGACCAGTGACCAGTGACCAGTGACCACTGACCATTGACCAGTGACCAGTGACCAGTGACCAGTGACCAGCGACCAGTGTCCAGTGACCAGTGACCAGTTACAAGTGACCAGTGACCAGTTACAAGTGACCAGTGACCAGCGACCAGTGACCTGTGACGAGCGACCAGTGACCATTGACCAGTGACCAGTGACCAGCAAAAATGACCAGTGACCAGTGACCAGTGACCAGTGACCAGTGACCAGCGAAAGTGACCAGGGACCAGTGACCAGTGACCAGTGACCAGTGACCAGTGACCAGTGACCAGTGACCAGTGACCAGCGACCAGTGACCAGTGACGAGCGACCAGTGACCAGTGACCATTGACCAGTGACCAGTGACCAGTGACCAGCGAAAGTGACCAGGGACCAGTGACCGTTTACCAGTGAGCTGTGACCAGTGACCAGTGACCAGTGAACTGTGACCAGTGACCAGTGACCAGCGAAAGTGACCAGTGACCAGTCACGAGCGAAATTGACCAGTGACCAGCGAAAGTGACCAGTGACCAGTGACCAGTGACCAGTGACTAGCCAAATTGAGCAGTGAGCAGTGACCAGTGACCAGTGACCAGTGACCAGCGAAATTGACCAGTGACCAGCGAAAGTGACCAGTGACGAGTGACCTGTGACACGTGACTAGTGTCCAGTGACCAGTGACCAGTGAGCTGTGACCAGTGACCAGTGACCAGTGAACTGTGACCAGTGACCAGTGACCAGCGAAAGTGACCAGTGACCAGTCACGAGCGAAATTGACCAGTGACCAGCGAAAGTGACCAGTGACCAGTGACCAGTGACCAGTGTCCAGTGACCAGTGACCAGTGATAAGTGACCAGTGTCCAGTGACCAGTCACCAGTGACCAGTGACCAGTGAATAGTGACCAGTGAGGGTGAACAGCGAAAGTGACAAGTGACCAGTGACCAGTGACCAGTGACCAGTGACCAGTGACCAGCGAAAGTGACCAGGGACCAGTGACCAGTGACCAGTGACCAGTGACCAGTGACCAGTGACCAGTGACCAGTGACCAGTGACCAGTGACCAGTGACCAGTGACCAGTGACCAGTGACCAGTGACCAGTGACCAGTGACCAGTGACAAGTGACCAGTTACCAGTGACCAGCGAAAGTGACCAGTGAACAGTGACCAGTGAGCAGTGACCAGTGAGCAGTGACCAGTGACCAGCAAAAGTGACCAGCAAAATTGACCAGTGACCAATGACCAGTGACCAGTGACCAGTGACCAGTGACCAGTGACCAGTGACCAGTGACCAGCGAAAGTGACCAGGGACAAGCGACCAGTGACCAGTGACCAGTGACCAGTGACCAGCGAAAGTGACCAGTGACCAGTGACCAGTGACCAGTGACCAGCGACCAGTGACCAGTGACCAGCGACCAGTGACCAGTGACGAGCGACCAGTGACCAGTGACCAGTGACCAGTGACCAGCGAAAGTGACCAGTGACCAGTGACCAGTGACCAGTGACCAGTGACCAGTGACCAGTGACCAGTGACCAGTGACCAGTGACCAGTGACCAGTGACAAGTGACCAGTGACCAGCGACCAGTGACCAGTGACCAGTGACCAGTGACCAGTGACCAGTGACCAGTGACCAGCGAAAGTGACCAGGGACCAGTGACCAGTAACCAGTGACCAGTGACCAGTGACCAGTGACCAGTGACCAGCAAAAATGACCAGTGACCAGTGACCACTGACCAGTGACCAGTTACAAGTGACCAGTGACCAGCGACCAGTGACCAGTGACGAGCGACCAGTGACCAGTGACCAGTGACCAGTGACCAGCGAAAGTGACCAGGGACCAGTGACCAGTGACCAGTGACCAGTGACCACTGACCATTGACCAGTGACCAGTGACCAGTGACCAGTGACCAGTGACCAGTGACCAGCGACCAGTGACCAGTGACCAGCAAAAATGACCAGTGACCAGTGACCAGTGACCAGTGACCAGTGACCAGTTACAAGTGACCAGTGACCAGCGACCAGTGACCAGTGACGAGCGACCAGTGACCAGTGACCAGTGACCAGTGACCAGCGAAAGTGACCAGGGACCAGTGACCAGTGACCAGTGACCAGTGACCAGTGACCAGTGACCAGTGACCAGTGACCAGTGACCAGTGACCAGTGACAAGTGACCAGTGACCAGCGACCAGTGGCCAGTGACCAGTGACCATTGACCAGTGACCAGTGACCAGTGACCAGCGAACGTGACCAGGGACCAGTGACCAGTGACCTGTGACCAGTGACCAGTGACCAGCGAAAGTGACCAGGGACCAGTGACCAGTGACCAGTGACCAGTGACCAGTGACCAGTGACCAGCGACCAGTGACCAGTGACCATTGACCAGTGACCAGTGACCAGTGACCAGTGACCAGCGAAAGTGACCAGTGACCAGTGACCAGTGACCAGTGACCAGTGACCAGTTACAAGTGACCAGTGACCAGTTACAAGTGACCAGTGACCAGCGACCAGTGACCAGTGACGAGCGACCAGTGACCATTGACCAGTGACCAGTGACCAGCAAAAATGACCAGTGACCAGTGACCAGTGACCAGTGACCAGTGACCAGTGACCAGTGACCAGTGACCAGCGAAAGTGACAAGTGACCAGTGACCATTGACCAGTGACCAGTGACCAGTGACCAGTGACCAGCGACCAGTGACCAGTGACCATTGACCAGTGACCAGTGACCAGTGACCAGCGAAAGTGACCAGTGACCAGTGATCAGTGACCAGTGAACAGTGACCAGTGACCAGTGACCAGTGACCAGTGACCAGTGACCAGTGACCACTGACCATTGACCAGTGACCAGTGACCAGTGACCAGTGACCAGCGACCAGTGTCCAGTGACCAGTGACCAGTTACAAGTGACCAGTGACCAGTTACAAGTGACCAGTGACCAGCGACCAGTGACCTGTGACGAGCGACCAGTGACCATTGACCAGTGACCAGTGACCAGCAAAAATGACCAGTGACCAGTGACCAGTGACCAGTGACCAGTGACCAGCGAAAGTGACCAGGGACCAGTGACCAGTGACCAGTGACCAGTGACCAGTGACCAGTGACCAGTGACCAGTGACCAGCGACCAGTGACCAGTGACGAGCGACCAGTGACCAGTGACCATTGACCAGTGACCAGTGACCAGTGACCAGCGAAAGTGACCAGGGACCAGTGACCGTTTACCAGTGAGCTGTGACCAGTGACCAGTGACCAGTGAACTGTGACCAGTGACCAGTGACCAGCGAAAGTGACCAGTGACCAGTCACGAGCGAAATTGACCAGTGACCAGCGAAAGTGACCAGTGACCAGTGACCAGTGACCAGTGACTAGCCAAATTGAGCAGTGAGCAGTGACCAGTGACCAGTGACCAGTGACCAGCGAAATTGACCAGTGACCAGCGAAAGTGACCAGTGACGAGTGACCTGTGACACGTGACTAGTGTCCAGTGACCAGTGACCAGTGAGCTGTGACCAGTGACCAGTGACCAGTGAACTGTGACCAGTGACCAGTGACCAGCGAAAGTGACCAGTGACCAGTCACGAGCGAAATTGACCAGTGACCAGCGAAAGTGACCAGTGACCAGTGACCAGTGACCAGTGTCCAGTGACCAGTGACCAGTGATAAGTGACCAGTGTCCAGTGACCAGTCACCAGTGACCAGTGACCAGTGAATAGTGACCAGTGAGGGTGAACAGCGAAAGTGACAAGTGACCAGTGACCAGTGACCAGTGACCAGTGACCAGTGACCAGCGAAAGTGACCAGGGACCAGTGACCAGTGACCAGTGACCAGTGACCAGTGACCAGTGACCAGTGACCAGTGACCAGTGACCAGTGACCAGTGACCAGTGACCAGTGACCAGTGACCAGTGACCAGTGACCAGTGACCAGTGACAAGTGACCAGTTACCAGTGACCAGCGAAAGTGACCAGTGAACAGTGACCAGTGAGCAGTGACCAGTGAGCAGTGACCAGTGACCAGCAAAATTGACCAGCAAAATTGACCAGTGACCAATGACCAGTGACCAGTGACCAGTGACCAGTGACCAGTGACCAGTGACCAGTGACCAGCGAAAGTGACCAGGGACAAGCGACCAGTGACCAGTGACCAGTGACCAGTGACCAGCGAAAGTGACCAGTGACCAGTGACCAGTGACCAGTGACCAGCGACCAGTGACCAGTGACCAGCGACCAGTGACCAGTGACGAGCGACCAGTGACCAGTGACCAGTGACCAGTGACCAGCGAAAGTGACCAGTGACCAGTGACCAGTGACCAGTGACCAGTGACCAGTGACCAGTGACCAGTGACCAGTGACCAGTGACCAGTGACCAGTGACAAGTGACCAGTGACCAGCGACCAGTGACCAGTGACCAGTGACCAGTGACCAGTGACCAGTGACCAGTGACCAGCGAAAGTGACCAGGGACCAGTGACCAGTAACCAGTGACCAGTGACCAGTGACCAGTGACCAGTGACCAGCAAAAATGACCAGTGACCAGTGACCACTGACCAGTGACCAGTTACAAGTGACCAGTGACCAGCGACCAGTGACCAGTGACGAGCGACCAGTGACCAGTGACCAGTGACCAGTGACCAGCGAAAGTGACCAGGGACCAGTGACCAGTGACCAGTGACCAGTGACCACTGACCATTGACCAGTGACCAGTGACCAGTGACCAGTGACCAGTGACCAGTGACCAGCGACCAGTGACCAGTGACCAGCAAAAATGACCAGTGACCAGTGACCAGTGACCAGTGACCAGTGACCAGTTACAAGTGACCAGTGACCAGCGACCAGTGACCAGTGACGAGCGACCAGTGACCAGTGACCAGTGACCAGTGACCAGCGAAAGTGACCAGGGACCAGTGACCAGTAACCAGTGACCAGTGACCAGTGACCAGTGACCAGTGACCAGTGACCAGTGACCTGTGACCAGTGACAAGTGACCAGTGACCAGCGACCAGTGGCCAGTGACCAGTGACCATTGACCAGTGACCAGTGACCAGTGACCAGCGAACGTGACCAGGGACCAGTGACCAGTGACCTGTGACCAGTGACCAGTGACCAGCGAAAGTGACCAGGGACCAGTGACCAGTGACCAGTGACCAGTGACCAGTGACCAGTGACCAGTGACCAGTGACCAGTGACCAGTGACCAGTGACCAGTGACCAGTGACCAGTGACCAGTGACCAGTGACCAGTGACCAGTGACCAGTGACAAGTGACCAGTGACCAGCGACCAGTGACCAGTGACCAGTGACCATTGACCAGTGACCAGTGACCAGTGACCAGCGAACGTGACCAGGGACCAGTGACCAGTGACCAGTGACCAGTGACCAGTGACCAGTGACCAGTTACAAGTGACCAGTGACCAGCGACCAGTGACCAGTGACGAGCGACCAGTGACCAGTGACCACTGAACAGCGAAAGTGACCAGTGACCAGGGACCAGTGACCAGTGACCAGCGAAATTGACCAGTGTCCAGTGACCAGTGACCAGTGACAAGTGACCAGTGACCAGTGAGCTGTGACCAGTGATAAGTGACCAGTGACCAGTGACCAGTGACCAGTGACCAGTGACCAGTGACCAGTGACCAGTGACCAGCGAAAGTGACCAGGGACCAGTGACCAGTGACCAGTGACCAGTGACCAGTGACCAGTGACCAGTGAACAGTGACCAGTGACTAGTGTCCAGTGACCAGTGTCCAGTGAGCTGTGACCAGTGACCAGTGACCAGTGACCAGTGACCAGTGACCAGTGACCAGTGACCAGTGACCAGTGACCAGTGACAAGTGACCAGTGACCAGCGAAAGTGACCAGTGACCAGTGACCAGTGACCAGTGACATGTGACCAGTTACCAGTGACCAGCGAAAGTGACCAGTGAACAGTGACCAGTGAGCAGTGACCAGTGAGCAGTGACCAGTGACCAGCAAAATTGACCAGCAAAATTGACCAGTGACCAATGACCAGTGACCAGTGACCAGTGACCAGTGACCAGTGACCAGCGAAAGTGACCAGGGACAAGCGACCAGTGACCAGTGACCAGTGACCAGTGACCAGCGAAAGTGACCAGTGACCAGTGACCAGTGACCAGTGACCAGCGACCAGTGACCAGTGACCAGCGACCAGTGACCAGTGACGAGCGACCAGTGACCAGTGACCAGTGACCAGTGACCAGCGAAAGTGACCAGTGACCAGTGACCAGTGACCAGTGACCAGTGACCAGTGACCAGTGACCAGTGACCAGTGACCAGTGACCAGTGACCAGTGACAAGTGACCAGTGACCAGCGACCAGTGACCAGTGACCAGTGACCATTGACCAGTGACCAGTGACCAGTGACCAGCGAACGTGACCAGGGACCAGTGACCAGTGACCAGTGACCAGTGACCAGGGACCAGTGACCAGTAACCAGTGACCAGTGACCAGTGACCAGTGACCAGTGACCAGTGACCAGTGACCAGTGACCAGTGACCAGTGACCAGTGACCAGTGACCAGTGAACAGTGACCAGTGACTAGTGTCCAGTGACCAGTGTCCAGTGAGCTGTGACCAGTGACCAGTGACCAGTGACCAGTGACCAGTGACCAGTGACCAGTGACCAGTGACCAGTGACCAGTGACCATTGACCAGTGACCAGTGACCAGTGACCAGTGACAAGTGACCAGTGACCAGTGACCAGCGAAAGTGACCAGTGACCAGTCACGAGCGAAATTGGCCAGTGACCAGCGAAAGTGACCAGTGACCTGTGACCAGTGACCAGTGACCAGTTACAAGTGACCAGTGACCAGCGACCAGTGACCAGTGACGAGCGACCAGTGACCAGTGACCATTGACCAGTGACCAGTGACCAGCGAACGTGACCAGGGACCAGTGACCAGTGACCAGTGACCAGTGACCAGTGACCAGTGACCAGTGACCAGTGACCAGTGACCAGTGACCAGCGACCAGTGACCAGTGACCAGTGACCATTGACCAGTGACCAGTGACCAGTGACCAGCGAACGTGACCAGGGACCAGTGACCAGTGACCAGTGACCAGTGACCAGTGACCAGTGACCAGTGACCAGTTACAAGTGACCAGTGACCAGCGACCAGTGACCAGTGACCAGTGACCAGTGACCAGTGACCAGTGACCAGTGCCAACGACCAGTGACCAGTGACCATTGACCAGTGACCAGCGAAAGTGACCAGGGAGCAGTGACCAGTGACCAGTGACCAGTGACCAGTGACCAGTGACCGGTGACCAGTGACCAGTGACCAGTGACCAGTGACCAGCGATCAGTGACCAGTGACCAGTGACCAGTGACCAGCGAAAGTGACAAGTGACCAGTGACCATTGACCAGTGACCAGTGACCAGTGACCAGTGGAAAGTGACCAGTGACCAGTGAACAGCGAAAGTGACCAGTGAACAGTGACCAGCGAAATTGACCAGTGAACAGTGATCAGCGAAATTGACCAGTGACCATTGACCAGTGACCAGTGACCAGTGACCAGTGACCAGTGACCAGTGACAAGTGACCAGTGACTAGCGACCAGTGACCAGTGACCAGTGACCACTGACCAGCGAAAGTGACCAGTGACCAGGGACCAGTGACCAGTGACCAGCGAAATTGACCAGTGACCAGCGAAAGTGACCAGTGAACAGTGACCAGTGACCAGTGACCAGCAAAATTGACCAGTAAAATTTACCAGTGACCAGTGACCAGTGACCAATGACCAGTGACCAGTGACCAGTGACCAGTGACCAGTGACCAGTGACGAGTGACCAGCGACCAGTGACCAGTGACCATTGACCAGTGACCAGTGACCAGTGACCAGCGAAAGTGACCAGGAACAAACGACCAGTGACCAGTGACCAGTGACCAGTGACCAATGACCAGTGACCAGTGACCAGTGACCAGTGACCAGTGACCAGTGACGAGTGACCAGCGACCAGTGACCAGTGACCAGTGACCAGTGACCAGTGACCAGTGACCAGTGACCAGTGACCAGTGACCAGTGACCAGTGACCAGTGACCAGTGACCAGTGACCAGTGACCAGTGACCAGCGACCAGTGACCAGTGACCATTGACCAGTGACCAGTGACCAGCAAAAATGACCAGTGACCAGTGACCAGTGACCAGTGACCAGTGACCAGTGACCAGTTACAAGTGACCAGTGACCAGCGACCAGTGACCAGTGACGAGCGACCACTGACCAGTGACCAGTGACCAGTGACCAGCGAAAGTGACCAGGGACCAGTGACCAGTAACCAGTGACCAGTGACCAGTGACAAGTGACCAGTGACCAGCGACCAGTGACCAGTGACCATTGACCAGTGACCAGTGACCAGCAAAAATGACCAGTGACCAGTGACCACTGACCAGTGACCAGTTACAAGTGACCAGTGACCAGCGACCAGTGACCAGTGACGAGCGACCAGTGACCAGTGACCAGTGACCAGTGACCAGCGAAAGTGACCAGGGACCAGTGACCAGTGACCAGTGACCAGTGACCACTGACCATTGACCAGTGACCAGTGACCAGTGACCAGTGACCAGTGACCAGTGACCAGCGACCAGTGACCAGTGACCATTGACCAGTGACCAGTGACCAGCAAAAATGACCAGTGACCAGTGACCAGTGACCAGTGACCAGTGACCAGTGACCAGTTACAAGTGACCAGTGACCAGCGACCAGTGACCAGTGACGAGCGACCAGTGACCAGTGACCAGTGACCAGTGACCAGCGAAAGTGACCAGGGAGCAGTGACCAGTAACCAGTGACCAGTGACCAGTGACCAGTGACCAGTGACCAGTGACCAGTGACCAGTGACCAGTGACCTGTGACCAGTGACAAGTGACCAGTGACCAGCGACCAGTGGCCAGTGACCAGTGACCATTGACCAGTGACCAGTGACCAGTGACCAGCGAACGTGACCAGGGACCAGTGACCAGTGACCTGTGACCAGTGACCAGTGACCAGTGACCAGTCACGAGCGAAATTGGCCAGTGACCAGCGAAAGTGACCAGTGACCTGTGACCAGTGACCAGTTACCAGTTACAAGTGACCAGTGACCAGCCACCAGTGACCAGGGACGAGCGACCAGTGACCAGTGACCATTGACCAGTGACCAGTGACCAGTGACCAGCGAAAGTGACCAGGGACCAGTGACCAGTGACCAGTGACCAGTGACCAGTGACCAGTGACCAGTGACCAGTGACCAGCGAAAGTGACCAGGGACCAGTGACCAGTGACCAGTGACCAGTGACCAGTGACCAGTGACCAGTGACCAGTGACCAGTGACCAGTGACCAGTGACCAGTGACCAGTGACCAGTGACAAGTGACCAGTGACCAGCGACCAGTGACCAGTGACCAGTGACCATTGACCAGTGACCAGTGACCAGTGACCAGCGAACGTGACCAGGGACCAGTGACCAGTGACCAGTGACCAGTGACCAGTTACAAGTGACCAGTGACCAGTGACCAGTGACCAGTGACCAGTGACCAGTGACCAGTGCCAACGACCAGTGACCAGTGACCATTGACCAGTGACCAGCGAAAGTGACCAGGGAGCAGTGACCAGTGACCAGTGACCAGTGACCAGTGACCAGTGACCGGTGACCAGTGACCAGTGACCAGTGACCAGTGACCAGCGATCAGTGACCAGTGACCAGTGACCAGTGACCAGCGAAAGTGACAAGTGACCAGTGACCAGTGACCAGTGACCAGTGACCAGTGACCAGCGAAAGTGACCAGTTACCAGTGAACAGTGACCAGCGAAATTGACCAGTTTCCAGTGACCAGTGAAAAGTGACCAGTGACCAGTGAACAGCGAAAGTGACCAGTGAACAGTGACCAGCGAAATTGACCAGTGAACAGTGATCAGCGAAATTGACCAGTGACCATTGACCAGTGACCAGTGACCAGTGACCAGTGACCAGTGACCAGTGACCAGTGACAAGTGACCAGTGACCAGCGACCAGTGACCAGTGACCAGTGACCACTGACCAGCGAAAGTGACCAGTGACCAGGGACCAGTGACCAGTGACCAGCGAAATTGACCAGTGACCAGCGAAAGTGACCAGTGAACAGTGACCAGTGACCAGTGACCAGCAAAATTGACCAGTAAAATTGACCAGTGACCAGTGACCAGTGACCAATGACCAGTGACCAGTGACCAGTGACCAGTGACGAGTGACCAGCGACCAGTGACCAGTGACCAGTGACCAGCGAAAGTGACCAGGAACAAACGACCAGTGACCAGTGACCAGTGACCAGTGACCAATGACCAGTGACCAGTGACCAGTGACCAGTGACCAGTGACCAGTGACGAGTGACCAGCGACCAGTGACCAGTGACCATTGACCAGTGACCAGTGACCAGTGACCAGCGAAAGTGACCAGGAACAAGCGACCAGTGACCAGTGACCAGTGACCAGTGACCAGTGACCAGTGACCAGTGACCAGTGACCAGTGACCAGTGACCTGTGACCAGTGACCAGTGACCAGTGTCCAGTGACCAGTGACGAGCGAAATGGACCAGTGACCAGTGACCAGTGACCAGCGAAATTGACCAGTGACCAGTGACCAGTGACCAGTGACCAGCGACCAGTGACCAGTGACCAGTGACAAGTGACCAGTGACCGGCGAAAGTGACCAGTGAACAGTGACCAGTGACCAGTGACCAGTGAATAGTGACCAGTGACCAGTGAACAGCGAAAGTGACCAGTGACCAGTCACGAGCGAAATTGACCAGTGACCAGCGAAAGTGACCAGTGACCAGTGACCAGTGACCAGTGTCCAGTGACCAGTGACCAGTGATAAGTGACCAGTGACCAGTGACCAGTGACCAGTGACCAGTGACCAGTGACCAGTGACAAGTGACCAGTGACCAGCGACCAGTGACCAGTGACCAGTGACCATTGACCAGTGACCAGTGACCAGTGACCAGCGAACGTGACCAGGGACCAGTGACCAGTGACCAGTGACCAGTGACCAGTGACCAGTGACCAGTGACCAGTTACAAGTGACCAGTGACCAGCGACCAGTGACCAGTGACCAGTGACCAGTGACCAGTGACCAGTGACCAGTGCCAACGACCAGTGACCAGTGACCATTGACCAGTGACCAGCGAAAGTGACCAGGGAGCAGTGACCAGTGACCAGTGACCAGTGACCAGTGACCAGTGACCGGTGACCAGTGACCAGTGACCAGTGACCAGTGACCAGCGATCAGTGACCAGTGACCAGTGACCAGTGACCAGCGAAAGTGACAAGTGACCAGTGACCATTGACCAGTGACCAGTGACCAGTGACCAGTGAAAAGTGACCAGTGACCAGTGAACAGCGAAAGTGACCAGTGAACAGTGACCAGCGAAATTGACCAGTGAACAGTGATCAGCGAAATTGACCAGTGACCATTGACCAGTGACCAGTGACCAGTGACCAGTGACCAGTGACCAGTGACAAGTGACCAGTGACTAGCGACCAGTGACCAGTGACCAGTGACCACTGACCAGCGAAAGTGACCAGTGACCAGGGACCAGTGACCAGTGACCAGCGAAATTGACCAGTGACCAGCGAAAGTGACCAGTGAACAGTGACCAGTGACCAGTGACCAGCAAAATTGACCAGTAAAATTGACCAGTGACCAGTGACCAGTGACCAATGACCAGTGACCAGTGACCAGTGACCAGTGACCAGTGACCAGTGACGAGTGACCAGCGACCAGTGACCAGTGACCATTGACCAGTGACCAGTGACCAGTGACCAGCGAAAGTGACCAGGAACAAACGACCAGTGACCAGTGACCAGTGACCAGTGACCAATGACCAGTGACCAGTGACCAGTGACCAGTGACCAGTGACCAGTGACGAGTGACCAGCGACCAGTGACCAGTGACCAGTGACCAGTGACCAGTGACCAGTGACCAGTGACCAGTGACCAGTGACCAGTGACCAGTGACCAGTGACCAGTGACCAGTGACCAGTGACCAGTGACCAGCGACCAGTGACCAGTGACCATTGACCAGTGACCAGTGACCAGCAAAAATGACCAGTGACCAGTGACCAGTGACCAGTGACCAGTGACCAGTGACCAGTTACAAGTGACCAGTGACCAGCGACCAGTGACCAGTGACGAGCGACCACTGACCAGTGACCAGTGACCAGTGACCAGCGAAAGTGACCAGGGACCAGTGACCAGTAACCAGTGACCAGTGACCAGTGACAAGTGACCAGTGACCAGCGACCAGTGACCAGTGACCATTGACCAGTGACCAGTGACCAGCAAAAATGACCAGTGACCAGTGACCACTGACCAGTGACCAGTTACAAGTGACCAGTGACCAGCGACCAGTGACCAGTGACGAGCGACCAGTGACCAGTGACCAGTGACCAGTGACCAGCGAAAGTGACCAGGGACCAGTGACCAGTGACCAGTGACCAGTGACCACTGACCAGTGACCAGTGACCAGTGACCAGTGACCAGTGACCAGTGACCAGCGACCAGTGACCAGTGACCATTGACCAGTGACCACTGACCAGCAAAAATGACCAGTGACCAGTGACCAGTGACCAGTGACCAGTGACCAGTGACCAGTTACAAGTGACCAGTGACCAGCGACCAGTGACCAGTGACGAGCGACCAGTGACCAGTGACCAGTGACCAGTGACCAGCGAAAGTGACCAGGGAGCAGTGACCAGTAACCAGTGACCAGTGACCAGTGACCAGTGACCAGTGACCAGTGACCAGTGACCAGTGACCAGTGACCTGTGACCAGTGACAAGTGACCAGTGACCAGCGACCAGTGGCCAGTGACCAGTGACCATTGACCAGTGACCAGTGACCAGTGACCAGCGAACGTGACCAGGGACCAGTGACCAGTGACCTGTGACCAGTGACCAGTGACCAGTGACCAGTCACGAGCGAAATTGGCCAGTGACCAGCGAAAGTGACCAGTGACCTGTGACCAGTGACCAGTTACCAGTTACAAGTGACCAGTGACCAGCCACCAGTGACCAGGGACGAGCGACCAGTGACCAGCGACCAGTGACCAGTGACCAGTGACCAGTGACCAGCGAAAGTGACCAGGGAGCAGTGACCAGTAACCAGTGACCAGTGACCAGTGACCAGTGACCAGTGACCAGTGACCAGTGACCAGTGACCAGTGACCTGTGACCAGTGACAAGTGACCAGTGACCAGCGACCAGTGGCCAGTGACCAGTGACCATTGACCAGTGACCAGTGACCAGTGACCAGCGAACGTGACCAGGGACCAGTGACCAGTGACCTGTGACCAGTGACCAGTGACCAGTGACCAGTCACGAGCGAAATTGGCCAGTGACCAGCGAAAGTGACCAGTGACCTGTGACCAGTGACCAGTTACCAGTTACAAGTGACCAGTGACCAGCCACCAGTGACCAGGGACGAGCGACCAGTGACCAGTGACCATTGACCAGTGACCAGTGACCAGTGACCAGCGAAAGTGACCAGGGACCAGTGACCAGTGACCAGTGACCAGTGACCAGTGACCAGTGACCAGTGACCAGCGAAAGTGACCAGGGACCAGTGACCAGTGACCAGTGACCAGTGACCAGTGACCAGTGACCAGTGACCAGTGACCAGTGACCAGTGACCAGTGACCAGTGACCAGTGACCAGTGACCAGTGACAAGTGACCAGTGACCAGCGACCAGTGACCAGTGACCAGTGACCATTGACCAGTGACCAGTGACCAGTGACCAGCGAACGTGACCAGGGACCAGTGACCAGTGACCAGTGACCAGTGACCAGTTACAAGTGACCAGTGACCAGCGACCAGTGACCAGTGACCAGTGACCAGTGACCAGTGACCAGTGACCAGTGCCAACGACCAGTGACCAGTGACCATTGAACAGTGACCAGCGAAAGTGACCAGGGAGCAGTGACCAGTGACCAGTGACCAGTGACCAGTGACCGGTGACCAGTGACCAGTGACCAGTGACCAGTGACCAGCGATCAGTGACCAGTGACCAGTGACCAGTGACCAGCGAAAGTGACAAGTGACCAGTGACCAGTGACCAGTGACCAGTGACCAGTGACCAGCGAAAGTGACCAGTTACCAGTGAACAGTGACCAGCGAAATTGACCAGTTTCCAGTGACCAGTGAAAAGTGACCAGTGACCAGTGAACAGCGAAAGTGACCAGTGAACAGTGACCAGCGAAATTGACCAGTGAACAGTGATCAGCGAAATTGACCAGTGACCATTGACCAGTGACCAGTGACCAGTGACCAGTGACCAGTGACCAGTGACAAGTGACCAGTGACCAGCGACCAGTGACCAGTGACCAGTGACCACTGACCAGCGAAAGTGACCAGTGACCAGGGACCAGTGACCAGTGACCAGCGAAATTGACCAGTGACCAGCGAAAGTGACCAGTGAACAGTGACCAGTGACCAGTGACCAGCAAAATTGACCAGTAAAATTGACCAGTGACCAGTGACCAGTGACCAATGACCAGTGACCAGTGACCAGTGACCAGTGACCAGTGACCAGTGACCAGTGACGAGTGACCAGCGACCAGTGACCAGTGACCATTGACCAGTGACCAGTGACCAGTGACCAGCGAAAGTGACCAGGAACAAACGACCAGTGACCAGTGACCAGTGACCAGTGACCAATGACCAGTGACCAGTGACCAGTGACCAGTGACCAGTGACCAGTGACGAGTGACCAGCGACCAGTGACCAGTGACCATTGACCAGTGACCAGTGACCAGTGACCAGCGAAAGTGACCAGGAACAAGCGACCAGTGACCAGTGACCAGTGACCAGTGACCAGTGACCAGTGACCAGTGACCAGTGACCAGTGACCAGTGACCTGTGACCAGTGACCAGTGACCAGTGTCCAGTGACCAGTGACGAGCGAAATGGACCAGTGACCAGTGACCAGTGACCAGCGAAATTGACCAGTGACCAGTGACCAGTGACCAGTGACCAGCGACCAGTGACCAGTGACCAGTGACAAGTGACCAGTGACCGGCGAAAGTGACCAGTGAACAGTGACCAGTGACCAGTGACCAGTGAATAGTGACCAGTGACCAGTGAACAGCGAAAGTGACCAGTGACCAGTCACGAGCGAAATTGACCAGTGACCAGCGAAAGTGACCAGTGACCAGTGACCAGTGACCAGTGTCCAGTGACCAGTGACCAGTGATAAGTGACCAGTGACCAGTGACCAGTGACCAGCGACCAGTGACCAGTGACCAGTGAATAGTGACCAGTAACCAGTGACCAGCGACCAGTGACCAATGACCAGTGACCTGTGACCATTCACCAGTGAATAGTGACCAGTGACCAGGGAACAGCGAAAGTGACCAGTGACCAGTGACCTGTGACCAGTGACCAGTGACCAGTGACGAGCGAAATGGACCAGTGACCAGTGACTAGTGACCAGCGATCAGTGACCAGTGACCAGCGATCAGTGACCAGTGACCAGTGACCAGCGAAATTGACCAGTGACCAGTGACCAGTGACCAGTGAACAGTGACAAGTGACCAGTGACCAGTGACCAACGAAAGTGACCAGTGAACAGTGACCAGGGACCAGTGACCATTGACGAGTGACCAGTGACCAGCGAAAGTGAACAGTGACCAGTGACCAGTGACCAGTGACCAGTGACCAGTGACCAGTGACCAGCGAAAGTGACCAGTGACCAGTGACCAGTGACCAGTGACCAGTGACCAGTGACCAGTGACAAGTGACCTGGGACCAGTGACCAGTGACCAGTGACCAGCGAAATTGACCAGTTTCCAGTGACCAGTGACAAGTGACCAGTGACCAGCGACCAGTGACCAGTGACCAGTGACCAGTGACCAGCGAAAGTGACCAGTGACCAGTGACCAGTGACCAGTGACCAGTGACCAGTGACCAGTGACCAGTGACCAGCGAAAGTGACCAGTGACCAGTGACCAGTGACCAGTGACCAGTGACCAGCGAAAGTGACCAGTGACGAGTGACCATTGACCATTGACCAGCGACCAGTGACCAGTGACCAGTGACGAGTGACCAGTGACCAGTGACCAGTGACCAGTGACCAGTGACCAGTGACCAGTGACCAGTGACCAGTGACCAGTTACAACTGACCAGTGACCAGCGACCAGTGACCAGTGACGAGCGACCAGTGACCAGTGACCATTGACCAGTGACCAGTGACCAGTGACCAGCGAAAGTGACCAGGGACCAGTGACCAGTGACCAGTGACCAGTTACAAGTGACCAGTGACCAGCGACCAGTGACCAGTGACGAGCGACCAGTGACCAGTGACCAGTGACCATTGACCAGTGACCAGTGACCAGTGACCAGCGAAAGTGACCAGGGACCAGTGACCAGTGACCAGTGACCAGTGACCAGTGACCAGTGACCAGTGACCAGTGACCAGTGACCAGTGACCAGTGACCAGTGACCAGTGACCAGTGACAAGTGACCAGTGACCAGCGACCAGTGACCAGTGACCAGTGACCATTGACCAGTGACCAGTGACCAGTGACCAGCGAACGTGACCAGGGACCAGTGACCAGTGACCAGTTACAAGTGACCAGTGACCAGTTACAAGTGACCAGTGACCAGCGACCAGTGACCTGTGACGAGCGACCAGTGACCATTGACCAGTGACCAGTGACCAGCAAAAATGACCAGTGACCAGTGACCAGTGACCAGTGACCAGTGACCAGTGACCAGTGACCAGTGACCAGTGACCAGCGAAAGTGACAAGTGACCAGTGACCATTGACCAGTGACCAGTGACCAGTGACCAGTGACCAGCGACCAGTGACCAGTGACCATTGACCAGTGACCAGTGACCAGTGACCAGCGAAAGTGACCAGTGACCAGTGATCAGTGACCAGTGAACAGTGACCAGTTACCAGTGACCAGTGACCAGCGAAAGTGACCAGGGACCAGTGACCAGTGACCAGTGACCACTGACCATTGACCAGTGACCAGTGACCAGTGACCAGTGACCAGTGACCAGTGACCAGTGACCAGTGACCAGCGACCAGTGACCAGTGACCATTGACCAGTGACCAGTGACCAGCAAAAATGACCAGTGACCAGTGACCAGTGACCAGTGACCAGTGACCAGTGACCAGTGACCAGTGACCAGTGACCAGTGACCAGCGAAAGTGACAAGTGACCAGTGACCATTGACCAGTGACCAGTGACCAGTGACCAGTGACCAGCGACCAGTGACCAGTGACCATTGACCAGTGACCAGTGACCAGTGACCAGCGAAAGTGACCAGTGACCAGTGACCAGTGACCAGTGACCAGTGACCAGTGACCAGTGACCAGTGACCAGTGACCAGTTACAAGTGACCAGTGACCAGCGACCAGTGACCAGTGACGAGCGACCAGTGACCAGTGACCATTGACCAGTGACCAGTGACCAGTGACCAGCGAAAGTGACCAGGGACCAGTGACCAGTGACCAGTGACCAGTGACCAGCGAAAGTGACCAGTGAGCAGTGACCAGTGACCAGTGACCAGCGGTAGTGACCAGTGATCAGTGACCAGTGAACAGTGACCAGTGACCAGCGAAATTGACAAGTGACCAGCGAAAGTGACCAGTGACCATTGACCAGCGACCAGTGACCAGCAAAAATGACCAGTGACCAGTGACCAGTGACCAGTGACCAGTGACCAGTTACAAGTGACCAGTGACCAGCGACCAGTGACCAGTGACGAGCGACCAGTGACCAGTGACCATTGACCAGTGACCAGTGACCAGTGACCAGCGAAAGTGACCAGGGACCAGTGACCAGTGACCAGTGACCAGTGACCAGTGACCAGTGACCAGTGACCAGTGACCAGTGACAAGTGACCAGTGACCAGCGACCAGTGACCAGTGACCAGTGACCATTGACCAGTGACCAGTGACCAGCGAACGTGACCAGGGACCAGTGACCAGTGACCAGTGACCTGTGACCAGCGAAAGTGACCAGTGACCAGTGACCATTGACCATTGACCAGCGTCCAGTGACCAGTGACCAGTGACGAGTGACCAGTGACCAGTGACCAGTGACCAGTGACCAGTGACCAGTGACCAGTGACCAGTGACCAGTGACCAGTGACCAGTTACAACTGACCAGTGACCAGCGACCAGTGACCAGTGACGAGCGACCAGTGACCAGTGACCATTGACCAGTGACCAGTGAGCAGTGACCAGCGAAAGTGACCAGGGACCAGTGACCAGTGACCAGTGACCAGTGACCAGTTACAAGTGACCAGTGACCAGCGACCAGTGACCAGTGACGAGCGACCAGTGACCAGTGACCAGTGACCATTGACCAGTGACCAGTGACCAGTGACCAGTGACCAGCGAAAGTGAAAGTGACGAGTGACCAGTGACAAGTGACAAGTGACCAGTGACCAGCGACCTGTGACCAACGACCAGTGACCAGTGACCAGTGACCAGTGACCAGTGACCAGTGACCAGTTACAAGTGACGAGTGACCAGTTACAAGTGACCAGTGACCAGCGACCAGTGACCAGTGACGAGCGACCAGTGACCATTGACCAGTGACCAGTGACCAGCAAAAATGACCAGTGACCAGTGTCCAGTGACCAGTGACCAGTGACCAGTGACCAGCGAAAGTGACAAGTGACCAGTGACCATTGACCAGTGACCAGTGACCAGTGACCAGTGACCAGCGACCAGTGACCAGTGACCATTGACCAGTGACCAGTGACCAGTGACCAGCGAAAGTGACCAGTGACCAGTGATCAGTGACCAGTGAACAGTGACCAGTGACCAGTGACCAGTGACCAGTGACCAGCGAAAGTGACCAGGGACCAGTGACCAGTGACCAGTGACCAGTGACCACTGACCATTGACCAGTGACCAGTGACCAGTGACCAGTGACCAGTTACAAGTGACCAGTGACCAGCGACCAGTGACCAGTGACGAGCGACCAGTGACCATTGACCAGTGACCAGTGACCAGCAAAAATGACCAGTGACCAGTGACCAGTGACCAGTGACCAGTGACCAGTGACCAGTGACCAGTGACCAGTGACCAGCGAAAGTGACAAGTGACCAGTGACCATTGACCAGTGACCAGTGACCAGTGACCAGTGACCAGCGACCAGTGACCAGTGACCATTGACCAGTGACCAGTGACCAGTGACCAGCGAAAGTGACCAGTGACCAGTGATCAGTGACCAGTGAACAGTGACCAGTGACCAGTGACCAGTGACCAGTGACCAGCGAAAGTGACCAGGGACCAGTGACCAGTGACCAGTGACCAGTGACCACTGACCATTGACCAGTGACCAGTGACCAGTGACCAGTGACCAGTGACCAGCGACCAGTGACCAGTGACCATTGACCAGTGACCAGTGACCAGCAAAAATGACCAGTGACCAGTGACCAGTGACCAGTGACCAGTGACCAGTGACCAGTGACCAGTGACCAGTGACCAGTGACCAGCGAAAGTGACAAGTGACCAGTGACCATTGACCAGTGACCAGTGACCAGTGACCAGTGACCAGCGACCAGTGACCAGTGACCATTGACCAGTGACCAGTGACCAGTGACCAGCGAAAGTGACCAGTGACCAGTGACCAGTGACCAGTGACCAGTGACCAGTGACCAGTGACCAGTGACCAGTGACCAGTTACAAGTGACCAGTGACCAGCGACCAGTGACAAGTGACGAGCGACCAGTGACCAGTGACCATTGACCAGTGACCAGTGACCACTGACCATTGACCAGTGACCAGTGACCAGTGACCAGTGACCAGTGACCAGTGACCAGTGACAAGCGAAAGTGACCAGGGACCAGTGACCAGTGACCAGTGACCAGTGACCAGTGACCAGTGACCAGTGACCAGTGACCAGTTACAAGTGACCAGTGACCAGCGACCAGTGACCAGTGACGAGCGACCAGTGACCAGTGACCATTGACCAGTGACCAGTGACCAGTGACCAGCGAAAGTGACCAGGGACCAGTGACCAGTGACCAGTGACCAGTGACCAGTTACAAGTGACCAGTGACCAGCGACCAGTGACCAGTGACGAGCGACCAGTGACCAGTGACCAGTGACCATTGACCAGTGACCAGTGACCAGTGACCAGCGAAAGTGACCAGGGACCAGTGACCAGTGACCAGTGACCAGTGACCAGTGACCAGTGACCAGTGACCAGTGACCAGTGACCAGTGACCAGTGACCAGTGACAAGTGACCAGTGACCAGCGACCAGTGACCAGTGACCAGTGACCATTGACCAGTGACCAGTGACCAGTGACCAGCGAACGTGACCAGGGACCAGTGACCAGTGACCAGTGACCAGTGACCAGTGACCAGCGAAAGTGACCAGTGACCAGTGACCAGTGACCAGCGAAAGTGACCAGTGACCAGTGACCAGTGACCAGCGAAATCGACCAGTGACCAGTGACCAGAGACCAGTGACTAGCCAAATTGACCAGAGACCAGTGACCAGTGACCAGTGACCAGCGGTAGTGACCAGTGACCAGTGACCAGCGGTAGTGACCAGTGATCAGTGACCGTTGAACAGTGACCAGTGACCAGTGACCAGTGACCAGCGAACGTGACCAGGGACCAGTGACCAGTGACCAGTGACCAGTGACCAGTGACCAGTGACCAGTGACCAGTTACAAGTGACCAGTGACCAGGGACCAGTGACCAGTGACCAGTGACCAGTGACCAGTGACCAGTGACCAGCGAAAGTGACCAGGGACCAGTGACCAGTGACCAGTGACCAGTGACCAGTGACCAGTGACCAGTGACCAGTGACCAGTGACCAGTGACCAGTGACCAGTGACCAGTGACAAGTGACCAGTGACCAGCGACCAGTGACCAGTGACCAGTGACCATTGACCAGTGACCAGTGACCAGTGACCAGCGAACGTGACCAGGGACCAGTGACCAGTGACCAGTGACCAGTGACCAGTGACCAGTTACCAGTGACCAGTGACCAGTGACCAGTGACAAGTGACCAGTGACCAGCGACCAGTGACCAGTGACCAGTGACCACTGACCAGCGAAAGTGACCAGTGACCAGGGACCAGTGACCAGTGACCAGCGAAATTGACCAGTGACCAGCGAAAGTGACCAGTGAACAGTGACCAGTGACCAGTGACCAGTGACCAGTGACCAGTGACCAGTGACCAGTGCCAACGACCAGTGACCAGTGACCATTGACCAGTGACCAGCGAAAGTGACCAGGGAGCAGTGACCAGTGACCAGTGACCAGTGACCAGTGACCAGTGACCGGTGACCAGTGACCAGTGACCAGCGATCAGTGACCAGTGACCAGTGACCAGTGACCAGCGAAAGTGACAAGTGACCAGTGACCAGTGACCAGTGACCAGTGACCAGTGACCAGCGAAAGTGACCAGTTACCAGTGAACAGTGACCAGCGAAATTGACCAGTTTCCAGTGACCAGTGAAAAGTGACCAGTGACCAGTGAACAGCGAAAGTGACCAGTGAACAGTGACCAGCGAAATTGACCAGTGAACAGTGATCAGCGAAATTGACCAGTGACCATTGACCAGTGACCAGTGACCAGTGACCAGTGACCAGTGACCAGTGACAAGTGACCAGTGACCAGCGACCAGTGACCAGTGACCAGTGACCACTGACCAGCGAAAGTGACCAGTGACCAGGGACCAGTGACCAGTGACCAGCGAAATTGACCAGTGACCAGCGAAAGTGACCAGTGAACAGTGACCAGTGACCAGTGACCAGCAAAATTGACCAGTAAAATTGACCAGTGACCAGTGACCAGTGACCAATGACCAGTGACCAGTGACCAGTGACCAGTGACCAGTGACCAGTGACGAGTGACCAGCGACCAGTGACCAGTGACCATTGACCAGTGACCAGTGACCAGTGACCAGCGAAAGTGACCAGGAACAAACGACCAGTGACCAGTGACCAGTGACCAGTGACCAATGACCAGTGACCAGTGACCAGTGACCAGTGACCAGTGACCAGTGACGAGTGACCAGCGACCAGTGACCAGTGACCATTGACCAGTGACCAGTGACCAGTGACCAGCGAAAGTGACCAGGAACAAGCGACCAGTGACCAGTGACCAGTGACCAGTGACCAGTGACCAGTGACCAGTGACCAGTGACCAGTGACCAGTGACCAGTGACCTGTGACCAGTGACCAGTGACCAGTGTCCAGTGACCAGTGACGAGCGAAATGGACCAGTGACCAGTGACTAGTGACCAGCGATCAATGACCAGTGACCAGTGACCAGTGACCAGTGACCAGTGACCAGCGAAATTGACCAGTGACCAGTGACCAGTGACCAGTGACCAGCGACCAGTGACCAGTGACCAGTGACAAGTGACCAGTGACCGGCGAAAGTGACCAGTGAACAGTGACCAGTGACCAGTGACCAGTGAATAGTGACCAGTGACCAGTGAACAGCGAAAGTGACCAGTGTCCAGTGACCAGTGACCAGTGATCTGTGACCAGTGACCAGTGACCAGTGACCAGTGAACTGTGACCAGTGACCAGTGACCAGCGAAAGTGACCAGTGACCAGTCACGAGCGAAATTGACCAGTGACCAGCGAAAGTGACCAGTGACCAGTGACCAGTGACCAGTGTCCAGTGACCAGTGACCAGTGATAAGTGACCAGTGACCAGTGACCAGTGACCAGCGACCAGTGACCAGTGACCAGTGAATAGTGACCAGTGACCAGTGACCAGCGACCAGTGACCAATGACCAGTGACCTGTGACCATTCACCAGTGAATAGTGACCAGTGACCAGTGAACAGCGAAAGTGACCAGTGACCAGTGACCTGTGACCAGTGACCAGTGACCAGTGACGAGCGAAATGGACCAGTGACCAGTGACTAGTGACCAGCGATCAGTGACCAGTGACCAGCGATCAGTGACCAGTGACCAGTGACCAGCGAAATTGACCAGTGACCAGTGACCAGTGACCAGTGAACAGTGACAAGTGACCAGTGACCAGTGACCAACGAAAGTGACCAGTGAACAGTGACCAGGGACCAGTGACCATTGACGAGTGACCAGTGACCAGCGAAAGTGAACAGTGACCAGTGACCAGTGACCAGTGACCAGTGACCAGTGACCAGTGACCAGCGAAAGTGACCAGTGACCAGTGACCAGTGACCAGTGACCAGTGACCAGTGACCAGTGACAAGTGACCTGGGACCAGTGACCAGTGACCAGTGACCAGCGAAATTGACCAGTTTCCAGTGACCAGTGACAAGTGACCAGTGACCAGCGACCAGTGACCAGTGACCAGTGACCAGTGACCAGCGAAAGTGACCAGTGACCAGTGACCAGTGACCAGTGACCAGTGACCAGTGACCAGCGAAAGTGACCAGTGACCAGTGACCAGTGACCAGTGACCAGTGACCAGCGAAAGTGACCAGTGACGAGTGACCAGTGACAAGTGACCAGTGACCAGTGACCAGTGACCAGTGACCAGTGACCAGTGACCAGTGACCAGTGACCAGTGACGAGTGACCAGCGACCAGTGACCAGTGACCATTGACCAGTGACCAGTGACCAGTGACCAGCGAAAGTGACCAGGAACAAGCGACCAGTGACCAGTGACCAGTGACCAGTGACCAGTGACCAGTGACCAGTGACCAGTGACCAGTGACCAGTGACCAATGACCAGTGACCAGTGACCAGTGACCAGTGACCAGTGACCAGTGACGAGTGACCAGCGACCAGTGACCAGTGACCATTGACCAGTGACCAGTGACCAGTGACCAGCGAAAGTGACCAGGAACAAGCGACCAGTGACCAGTGACCAGTGACCAGTGACCAGTGACCAGTGACCAGTGACCAGTGACCAGTGACCAGTGACCAGTGACCTGTGACCAGTGACCAGTGACCAGTGTCCAGTGACCAGTGACGAGCGAAATGGACCAGTGACCAGTGACTAGTGACCAGCGATCAATGACCAGTGACCAGTGACCAGTGACCAGTGACCAGTGACCAGCGAAATTGACCAGTGACCAGTGACCAGTGACCAGTGACCAGCGACCAGTGACCAGTGACCAGTGACAAGTGACCAGTGACCGGCGAAAGTGACCAGTGAACAGTGACCAGTGACCAGTGACCAGTGAATAGTGACCAGTGACCAGTGAACAGCGAAAGTGACCAGTGTCCAGTGACCAGTGACCAGTGATCTGTGACCAGTGACCAGTGACCAGTGACCAGTGAACTGTGACCAGTGACCAGTGACCAGCGAAAGTGACCAGTGACCAGTCACGAGCGAAATTGACCAGTGACCAGCGAAAGTGACCAGTGACCAGTGACCAGTGACCAGTGTCCAGTGACCAGTGACCAGTGATAAGTGACCAGTGACCAGTGACCAGTGACCAGCGACCAGTGACCAGTGACCAGTGAATAGTGACCAGTGACCAGTGACCAGCGACCAGTGACCAATGACCAGTGACCTGTGACCATTCACCAGTGAATAGTGACCAGTGACCAGTGAACAGCGAAAGTGACCAGTGACCAGTGACCTGTGACCAGTGACCAGTGACCAGTGACGAGCGAAATGGACCAGTGACCAGTGACTAGTGACCAGCGATCAGTGACCAGTGACCAGCGATCAGTGACCAGTGACCAGTGACCAGCGAAATTGACCAGTGACCAGTGACCAGTGACCAGTGAACAGTGACAAGTGACCAGTGACCAGTGACCAACGAAAGTGACCAGTGAACAGTGACCAGGGACCAGTGACCATTGACGAGTGACCAGTGACCAGCGAAAGTGAACAGTGACCAGTGACCAGTGACCAGTGACCAGTGACCAGTGACCAGTGACCAGCGAAAGTGACCAGTGACCAGTGACCAGTGACCAGTGACCAGTGACCAGTGACCAGTGACAAGTGACCTGGGACCAGTGACCAGTGACCAGTGACCAGCGAAATTGACCAGTTTCCAGTGACCAGTGACAAGTGACCAGTGACCAGCGACCAGTGACCAGTGACCAGTGACCAGTGACCAGCGAAAGTGACCAGTGACCAGTGACCAGTGACCAGTGACCAGTGACCAGTGACCAGCGAAAGTGACCAGTGACCAGTGACCAGTGACCAGTGACCAGTGACCAGCGAAAGTGACCAGTGACGAGTGACCAGTGACAAGTGACCAGTGACCAGTGACCAGTGACCAGTGACCAGTGACCAGTGACCAGTGACCAGCGAAAGTGAAAGTGACGAGTGACCAGTGACAAGTGACAAGTGACCAGCGAAAGTGACCAGTGACCAGTGACCATTGACCATTGACCAGCGACCAGTGACCAGTGACCAGTGACGAGTGACCAGTGACCAGTGACCAGTGACCAGTGACCAGTGACCAGTGACCAGTGACCAGTGACCAGTGACCAGTGACCAGTTACAACTGACCAGTGACCAGCGACCAGTGACCAGTGACGAGCGACCAGTGACCAGTGACCATTGACCAGTGACCAGTGACCAGTGACCAGCGAAAGTGACCAGGGACCAGTGACCAGTGACCAGTGACCAGTTACAAGTGACCAGTGACCAGCGACCAGTGACCAGTGACGAGCGACCAGTGACCAGTGACCAGTGACCATTGACCAGTGACCAGTGACCAGTGACCAGCGAAAGTGACCAGGGACCAGTGACCAGTGACCAGTGACCAGTGACCAGTGACCAGTGACCAGTGACCAGTGACCAGTGACCAGTGACCAGTGACCAGTGACAAGTGACCAGTGACCAGCGACCAGTGACCAGTGACCAGTGACCATTGACCAGTGACCAGTGACCAGTGACCAGCGAACGTGACCAGGGACCAGTGACCAGTGACCAGTGACCAGTGACCAGTGACCAGTGACCAGTTACAAGTGACCAGTGACCAGTTACAAGTGACCAGTGACCAGCGACCAGTGACCTGTGACGAGCGACCAGTGACCATTGACCAGTGACCAGTGACCAGCAAAAATGACCAGTGACCAGTGACCAGTGACCAGTGACCAGTGACCAGTGACCAGTGACCAGTGACCAGCGAAAGTGACAAGTGACCAGTGACCATTGACCAGTGACCAGTGACCAGTGACCAGTGACCAGCGACCAGTGACCAGTGACCATTGACCAGTGACCAGTGACCAGTGACCAGCGAAAGTGACCAGTGACCAGTGATCAGTGACCAGTGAACAGTGACCAGTTACCAGTGACCAGTGACCAGCGAAAGTGACCAGGGACCAGTGACCAGTGACCAGTGACCAGTGACCACTGACCATTGACCAGTGACCAGTGACCAGTGACCAGTGACCAGTGACCAGTGACCAGTGACCAGTGACCAGTCACCAGCGACCAGTGACAAGCGAAAGTGACCAGGGACCAGTGACCAGTGACCAGTGACCAGTGACCAGTGACCAGTGACCAGTGACCAGTGACCAGCGAACGTGACCAGGGACCAGTGACCAGTGACCAGTGACCAGTGACCAGTGACCAGCGAAAGTGACCAGTGACCAGTGACCAGTGACCATCGAAAGTGACCAGTGACCAGTGACCAGTGACCAGCGAAATCGACCAGTGACCAGTGACCAGAGACCAGTGACTAGACAAATTGACCAGAGACCAGTGACCAGTGACCAGTGACCAGCGGTAGTGACCTGTGACCAGTGACCAGCGGTAGTGACCAGTGATCAGTGACCGTTGAACAGTGACCAGTGACCAGTGACCAGTGACCAGCGAACGTGACCAGCAAAAATGACCAGTGACCAGTGACCAGTGACCAGTGACCAGTGACCAGTGACCAGTTACAAGTGACCAGTGACCAGCGACCAGTGACCAGTGACGAGCGACCACTGACCAGTGACCAGTGACCAGTGACCAGCGAAAGTGACCAGGGACCAGTGACCAGTAACCAGTGACCAGTGACCAGTGACAAGTGACCAGTGACCAGCGACCAGTGACCAGTGACCATTGACCAGTGACCAGTGACCAGCAAAAATGACCAGTGACCAGTGACCACTGACCAGTGACCAGTTACAAGTGACCAGTGACCAGCGACCAGTGACCAGTGACGAGCGACCAGTGACCAGTGACCAGTGACCAGTGACCAGCGAAAGTGACCAGGGACCAGTGACCAGTGACCAGTGACCAGTGACCACTGACCATTGACCAGTGACCAGTGACCAGTGACCAGTGACCAGTGACCAGTGACCAGCGACCAGTGACCAGTGACCATTGACCAGTGACCAGTGACCAGCAAAAATGACCAGTGACCAGTGACCAGTGACCAGTGACCAGTGACCAGTGACCAGTTACAAGTGACCAGTGACCAGCGACCAGTGACCAGTGACGAGCGACCAGTGACCAGTGACCAGTGACCAGTGACCAGCGAAAGTGACCAGGGAGCAGTGACCAGTAACCAGTGACCAGTGACCAGTGACCAGTGACCAGTGACCAGTGACCAGTGACCAGTGACCTGTGACCAGTGACAAGTGACCAGTGACCAGCGACCAGTGGCCAGTGACCAGTGACCATTGACCAGTGACCAGTGACCAGTGACCAGCGAACGTGACCAGGGACCAGTGACCAGTGACCTGTGACCAGTGACCAGTGACCAGTGACCAGTCACGAGCGAAATTGGCCAGTGACCAGCGAAAGTGACCAGTGACCTGTGACCAGTGACCAGTTACCAGTTACAAGTGACCAGTGACCAGCCACCAGTGACCAGGGACGAGCGACCAGTGACCAGTGACCATTGACCAGTGACCAGTGACCAGTGACCAGCGAAAGTGACCAGGGACCAGTGACCAGTGACCAGTGACCAGTGACCAGTGACCAGTGACCAGTGACCAGCGAAAGTGACCAGGGACCAGTGACCAGTGACCAGTGACCAGTGACCAGTGACCAGTGACCAGTGACCAGTGACCAGTGACCAGTGACCAGTGACCAGTGACCAGTGACCAGTGACAAGTGACCAGTGACCAGCGACCAGTGACCAGTGACCAGTGACCATTGACCAGTGACCAGTGACCAGTGACCAGCGAACGTGACCAGGGACCAGTGACCAGTGACCAGTGACCAGTGACCAGTTACAAGTGACCAGTGACCAGCGACCAGTGACCAGTGACCAGTGACCAGTGCCAACGACCAGTGACCAGTGACCATTGACCAGTGACCAGCGAAAGTGACCAGGGAGCAGTGACCAGTGACCAGTGACCAGTGACCAGTGACCAGTGACCGGTGACCAGTGACCAGTGACCAGTGACCAGTGACCAGCGATCAGTGACCAGTGACCAGTGACCAGTGACCAGCGAAAGTGACAAGTGACCAGTGACCAGTGACCAGTGACCAGTGACCAGTGACCAGCGAAAGTGACCAGTTACCAGTGAACAGTGACCAGCGAAATTGACCAGTTTCCAGTGACCAGTGAAAAGTGACCAGTGACCAGTGAACAGCGAAAGTGACCAGTGAACAGTGACCAGCGAAATTGACCAGTGAACAGTGATCAGCGAAATTGACCAGTGACCATTGACCAGTGACCAGTGACCAGTGACCAGTGACCAGTGACCAGTGACCAGTGACAAGTGACCAGTGACCAGCGACCAGTGACCAGTGACCAGTGACCACTGACCAGCGAAAGTGACCAGTGACCAGGGACCAGTGACCAGTGACCAGCGAAATTGACCAGTGACCAGCGAAAGTGACCAGTGAACAGTGACCAGTGACCAGTGACCAGCAAAATTGACCAGTAAAATTGACCAGTGACCAGTGACCAGTGACCAATGACCAGTGACCAGTGACCAGTGACCAGTGACGAGTGACCAGCGACCAGTGACCAGTGACCAGTGACCAGCGAAAGTGACCAGGAACAAACGACCAGTGACCAGTGACCAGTGACCAGTGACCAATGACCAGTGACCAGTGACCAGTGACCAGTGACCAGTGACCAGTGACGAGTGACCAGCGACCAGTGACCAGTGACCATTGACCAGTGACCAGTGACCAGTGACCAGCGAAAGTGACCAGGAACAAGCGACCAGTGACCAGTGACCAGTGACCAGTGACCAGTGACCAGTGACCAGTGACCAGTGACCAGTGACCAGTGACCTGTGACCAGTGACCAGTGACCAGTGTCCAGTGACCAGTGACGAGCGAAATGGACCAGTGACCAGTGACCAGTGACCAGCGAAATTGACCAGTGACCAGTGACCAGTGACCAGTGACCAGCGACCAGTGACCAGTGACCAGTGACAAGTGACCAGTGACCGGCGAAAGTGACCAGTGAACAGTGACCAGTGACCAGTGACCAGTGAATAGTGACCAGTGACCAGTGAACAGCGAAAGTGACCAGTGACCAGTCACGAGCGAAATTGACCAGTGACCAGCGAAAGTGACCAGTGACCAGTGACCAGTGACCAGTGTCCAGTGACCAGTGACCAGTGATAAGTGACCAGTGACCAGTGACCAGTGACCAGTGACCAGTGACCAGTGACCAGTGACAAGTGACCAGTGACCAGCGACCAGTGACCAGTGACCAGTGACCATTGACCAGTGACCAGTGACCAGTGACCAGCGAACGTGACCAGGGACCAGTGACCAGTGACCAGTGACCAGTGACCAGTGACCAGTGACCAGTGACCAGTTACAAGTGACCAGTGACCAGCGACCAGTGACCAGTGACCAGTGACCAGTGACCAGTGACCAGTGACCAGTGCCAACGACCAGTGACCAGTGACCATTGACCAGTGACCAGCGAAAGTGACCAGGGAGCAGTGACCAGTGACCAGTGACCAGTGACCAGTGACCAGTGACCGGTGACCAGTGACCAGTGACCAGTGACCAGTGACCAGCGATCAGTGACCAGTGACCAGTGACCAGTGACCAGCGAAAGTGACAAGTGACCAGTGACCATTGACCAGTGACCAGTGACCAGTGACCAGTGAAAAGTGACCAGTGACCAGTGAACAGCGAAAGTGACCAGTGAACAGTGACCAGCGAAATTGACCAGTGAACAGTGATCAGCGAAATTGACCAGTGACCATTGACCAGTGACCAGTGACCAGTGACCAGTGACCAGTGACCAGTGACAAGTGACCAGTGACTAGCGACCAGTGACCAGTGACCAGTGACCACTGACCAGCGAAAGTGACCAGTGACCAGGGACCAGTGACCAGTGACCAGCGAAATTGACAAGTGACCAGCGAAAGTGACCAGTGAACAGTGACCAGTGACCAGTGACCAGCAAAATTGACCAGTAAAATTGACCAGTGACCAGTGACCAGTGACCAATGACCAGTGACCAGTGACCAGTGACCAGTGACCAGTGACTAGTGACGAGTGACCAGCGACCAGTGACCAGTGACCATTGACCAGTGACCAGTGACCAGTGACCAGCGAAAGTGACCAGGAACAAACGACCAGTGACCAGTGACCAGTGACCAGTGACCAATGACCAGTGACCAGTGACCAGTGACCAGTGACCAGTGACCAGTGACGAGTGACCAGCGACCAGTGACCAGTGACCAGTGACCAGTGACCAGTGACCAGTGACCAGTGACCAGTGACCAGTGACCAGTGACCAGTGACCAGTGACCAGTGACCAGTGACCAGTGACCAGTGACCAGCGACCAGTGACCAGTGACCATTGACCAGTGACCAGTGACCAGCAAAAATGACCAGTGACCAGTGACCAGTGACCAGTGACCAGTGACCAGTGACCAGTTACAAGTGACCAGTGACCAGCGACCAGTGACCAGTGACGAGCGACCACTGACCAGTGACCAGTGACCAGTGACCAGCGAAAGTGACCAGGGACCAGTGACCAGTAACCAGTGACCAGTGACCAGTGACAAGTGACCAGTGACCAGCGACCAGTGACCAGTGACCATTGACCAGTGACCAGTGACCAGCAAAAATGACCAGTGACCAGTGACCACTGACCAGTGACCAGTTACAAGTGACCAGTGACCAGCGACCAGTGACCAGTGACGAGCGACCAGTGACCAGTGACCAGTGACCAGTGACCAGCGAAAGTGACCAGGGACCAGTGACCAGTGACCAGTGACCAGTGACCACTGACCATTGACCAGTGACCAGTGACCAGTGACCAGTGACCAGTGACCAGTGACCAGCGACCAGTGACCAGTGACCATTGACCAGTGACCACTGACCAGCAAAAATGACCAGTGACCAGTGACCAGTGACCAGTGACCAGTGACCAGTGACCAGTTACAAGTGACCAGTGACCAGCGACCAGTGACCAGTGACGAGCGACCAGTGACCAGTGACCAGTGACCAGTGACCAGCGAAAGTGACCAGGGAGCAGTGACCAGTAACCAGTGACCAGTGACCAGTGACCAGTGACCAGTGACCAGTGACCAGTGACCAGTGACCAGTGACCAGTGACCTGTGACCAGTGACAAGTGACCAGTGACCAGCGACCAGTGGCCAGTGACCAGTGACCATTGACCAGTGACCAGTGACCAGTGACCAGCGAACGTGACCAGGGACCAGTGACCAGTGACCTGTGACCAGTGACCAGTGACCAGTGACCAGTCACGAGCGAAATTGGCCAGTGACCAGCGAAAGTGACCAGTGACCTGTGACCAGTGACCAGTTACCAGTTACAAGTGACCAGTGACCAGCCACCAGTGACCAGGGACGAGCGACCAGTGACCAGCGACCAGTGACCAGTGACCAGTGACCAGTGACCAGCGAAAGTGACCAGGGAGCAGTGACCAGTAACCAGTGACCAGTGACCAGTGACCAGTGACCAGTGACCAGTGACCAGTGACCAGTGACCAGTGACCTGTGACCAGTGACAAGTGACCAGTGACCAGCGACCAGTGGCCAGTGACCAGTGACCATTGACCAGTGACCAGTGACCAGTGACCAGCGAACGTGACCAGGGACCAGTGACCAGTGACCTGTGACCAGTGACCAGTGACCAGTGACCAGTCACGAGCGAAATTGGCCAGTGACCAGCGAAAGTGACCAGTGACCTGTGACCAGTGACCAGTTACCAGTTACAAGTGACCAGTGACCAGCCACCAGTGACCAGGGACGAGCGACCAGTGACCAGTGACCATTGACCAGTGACCAGTGACCAGTGACCAGCGAAAGTGACCAGGGACCAGTGACCAGTGACCAGTGACCAGTGACCAGTGACCAGTGACCAGTGACCAGCGAAAGTGACCAGGGACCAGTGACCAGTGACCAGTGACCAGTGACCAGTGACCAGTGACCAGTGACCAGTGACCAGTGACCAGTGACCAGTGACCAGTGACCAGTGACCAGTGACAAGTGACCAGTGACCAGCGACCAGTGACCAGTGACCAGTGACCATTGACCAGTGACCAGTGACCAGTGACCAGCGAACGTGACCAGGGACCAGTGACCAGTGACCAGTGACCAGTGACCAGTTACAAGTGACCAGTGACCAGCGACCAGTGACCAGTGACCAGTGACCAGTGACCAGTGACCAGTGACCAGTGCCAACGACCAGTGACCAGTGACCATTGACCAGTGACCAGCGAAAGTGACCAGGGAGCAGTGACCAGTGACCAGTGACCAGTGACCAGTGACCGGTGACCAGTGACCAGTGACCAGTGACCAGTGACCAGCGATCAGTGACCAGTGACCAGTGACCAGTGACCAGCGAAAGTGACAAGTGACCAGTGACCAGTGACCAGTGACCAGTGACCAGTGACCAGCGAAAGTGACCAGTTACCAGTGAACAGTGACCAGCGAAATTGACCAGTTTCCAGTGACCAGTGAAAAGTGACCAGTGACCAGTGAACAGCGAAAGTGACCAGTGAACAGTGACCAGCGAAATTGACCAGTGAACAGTGATCAGCGAAATTGACCAGTGACCATTGACCAGTGACCAGTGACCAGTGACCAGTGACCAGTGACCAGTGACAAGTGACCAGTGACCAGCGACCAGTGACCAGTGACCAGTGACCACTGACCAGCGAAAGTGACCAGTGACCAGGGACCAGTGACCAGTGACCAGCGAAATTGACCAGTGACCAGCGAAAGTGACCAGTGAACAGTGACCAGTGACCAGTGACCAGCAAAATTGACCAGTAAAATTGACCAGTGACCAGTGACCAGTGACCAATGACCAGTGACCAGTGACCAGTGACCAGTGACCAGTGACCAGTGACCAGTGACGAGTGACCAGCGACCAGTGACCAGTGACCATTGACCAGTGACCAGTGACCAGTGACCAGCGAAAGTGACCAGGAACAAACGACCAGTGACCAGTGACCAGTGACCAGTGACCAATGACCAGTGACCAGTGACCAGTGACCAGTGACCAGTGACCAGTGACGAGTGACCAGCGACCAGTGACCAGTGACCATTGACCAGTGACCAGTGACCAGTGACCAGCGAAAGTGACCAGGAACAAGCGACCAGTGACCAGTGACCAGTGACCAGTGACCAGTGACCAGTGACCAGTGACCAGTGACCAGTGACCAGTGACCTGTGACCAGTGACCAGTGACCAGTGTCCAGTGACCAGTGACGAGCGAAATGGACCAGTGACCAGTGACCAGTGACCAGCGAAATTGACCAGTGACCAGTGACCAGTGACCAGTGACCAGCGACCAGTGACCAGTGACCAGTGACAAGTGACCAGTGACCGGCGAAAGTGACCAGTGAACAGTGACCAGTGACCAGTGACCAGTGAATAGTGACCAGTGACCAGTGAACAGCGAAAGTGACCAGTGACCAGTCACGAGCGAAATTGACCAGTGACCAGCGAAAGTGACCAGTGACCAGTGACCAGTGACCAGTGTCCAGTGACCAGTGACCAGTGATAAGTGACCAGTGACCAGTGACCAGTGACCAGCGACCAGTGACCAGTGACCAGTGAATAGTGACCAGTAACCAGTGACCAGCGACCAGTGACCAATGACCAGTGACCTGTGACCATTCACCAGTGAATAGTGACCAGTGACCAGGGAACAGCGAAAGTGACCAGTGACCAGTGACCTGTGACCAGTGACCAGTGACCAGTGACGAGCGAAATGGACCAGTGACCAGTGACTAGTGACCAGCGATCAGTGACCAGTGACCAGCGATCAGTGACCAGTGACCAGTGACCAGCGAAATTGACCAGTGACCAGTGACCAGTGACCAGTGAACAGTGACAAGTGACCAGTGACCAGTGACCAACGAAAGTGACCAGTGAACAGTGACCAGGGACCAGTGACCATTGACGAGTGACCAGTGACCAGCGAAAGTGAACAGTGACCAGTGACCAGTGACCAGTGACCAGTGACCAGTGACCAGTGACCAGCGAAAGTGACCAGTGACCAGTGACCAGTGACCAGTGACCAGTGACCAGTGACCAGTGACAAGTGACCTGGGACCAGTGACCAGTGACCAGTGACCAGCGAAATTGACCAGTTTCCAGTGACCAGTGACAAGTGACCAGTGACCAGCGACCAGTGACCAGTGACCAGTGACCAGTGACCAGCGAAAGTGACCAGTGACCAGTGACCAGTGACCAGTGACCAGTGACCAGTGACCAGTGACCAGTGACCAGCGAAAGTGACCAGTGACCAGTGACCAGTGACCAGTGACCAGTGACCAGCGAAAGTGACCAGTGACGAGTGACCATTGACCATTGACCAGCGACCAGTGACCAGTGACCAGTGACGAGTGACCAGTGACCAGTGACCAGTGACCAGTGACCAGTGACCAGTGACCAGTGACCAGTGACCAGTGACCAGTTACAACTGACCAGTGACCAGCGACCAGTGACCAGTGACGAGCGACCAGTGACCAGTGACCATTGACCAGTGACCAGTGACCAGTGACCAGCGAAAGTGACCAGGGACCAGTGACCAGTGACCAGTGACCAGTTACAAGTGACCAGTGACCAGCGACCAGTGACCAGTGACGAGCGACCAGTGACCAGTGACCAGTGACCATTGACCAGTGACCAGTGACCAGTGACCAGCGAAAGTGACCAGGGACCAGTGACCAGTGACCAGTGACCAGTGACCAGTGACAAGTGACCAGTGACCAGCGACCAGTGACCAGTGACCAGTGACCATTGACCAGTGACCAGTGACCAGTGACCAGCGAACGTGACCAGGGACCAGTGACCAGTGACCAGTTACAAGTGACCAGTGACCAGTTACAAGTGACCAGTGACCAGCGACCAGTGACCTGTGACGAGCGACCAGTGACCATTGACCAGTGACCAGTGACCAGCAAAAATGACCAGTGACCAGTGACCAGTGACCAGTGACCAGTGACCAGTGACCAGTGACCAGTGACCAGTGACCAGCGAAAGTGACAAGTGACCAGTGACCATTGACCAGTGACCAGTGACCAGTGACCAGTGACCAGCGACCAGTGACCAGTGACCATTGACCAGTGACCAGTGACCAGTGACCAGCGAAAGTGACCAGTGACCAGTGATCAGTGACCAGTGAACAGTGACCAGTTACCAGTGACCAGTGACCAGCGAAAGTGACCAGGGACCAGTGACCAGTGACCAGTGACCACTGACCATTGACCAGTGACCAGTGACCAGTGACCAGTGACCAGTGACCAGTGACCAGTGACCAGTGACCAGCGACCAGTGACCAGTGACCATTGACCAGTGACCAGTGACCAGCAAAAATGACCAGTGACCAGTGACCAGTGACCAGTGACCAGTGACCAGTGACCAGTGACCAGTGACCAGTGACCAGTGACCAGCGAAAGTGACAAGTGACCAGTGACCATTGACCAGTGACCAGTGACCAGTGACCAGTGACCAGCGACCAGTGACCAGTGACCATTGACCAGTGACCAGTGACCAGTGACCAGCGAAAGTGACCAGTGACCAGTGACCAGTGACCAGTGACCAGTGACCAGTGACCAGTGACCAGTGACCAGTGACCAGTTACAAGTGACCAGTGACCAGCGACCAGTGACCAGTGACGAGCGACCAGTGACCAGTGACCATTGACCAGTGACCAGTGACCAGTGACCAGCGAAAGTGACCAGGGACCAGTGACCAGTGACCAGTGACCAGTGACCAGCGAAAGTGACCAGTGAGCAGTGACCAGTGACCAGTGACCAGCGGTAGTGACCAGTGATCAGTGACCAGTGAACAGTGACCAGTGACCAGCGAAATTGACAAGTGACCAGCGAAAGTGACCAGTGACCATTGACCAGCGACCAGTGACCAGCAAAAATGACCAGTGACCAGTGACCAGTGACCAGTGACCAGTGACCAGTTACAAGTGACCAGTGACCAGCGACCAGTGACCAGTGACGAGCGACCAGTGACCAGTGACCATTGACCAGTGACCAGTGACCAGTGACCAGCGAAAGTGACCAGGGACCAGTGACCAGTGACCAGTGACCAGTGACCAGTGACCAGTGACCAGTGACCAGTGACCAGTGACAAGTGACCAGTGACCAGCGACCAGTGACCAGTGACCAGTGACCATTGACCAGTGACCAGTGACCAGCGAACGTGACCAGGGACCAGTGACCAGTGACCAGTGACCTGTGACCAGCGAAAGTGACCAGTGACCAGTGACCATTGACCATTGACCAGCGTCCAGTGACCAGTGACCAGTGACGAGTGACCAGTGACCAGTGACCAGTGACCAGTGACCAGTGACCAGTGACCAGTGACCAGTGACCAGTGACCAGTGACCAGTTACAACTGACCAGTGACCAGCGACCAGTGACCAGTGACGAGCGACCAGTGACCAGTGACCATTGACCAGTGACCAGTGAGCAGTGACCAGCGAAAGTGACCAGGGACCAGTGACCAGTGACCAGTGACCAGTGACCAGTTACAAGTGACCAGTGACCAGCGACCAGTGACCAGTGACGAGCGACCAGTGACCAGTGACCAGTGACCATTGACCAGTGACCAGTGACCAGTGACCAGTGACCAGCGAAAGTGAAAGTGACGAGTGACCAGTGACAAGTGACAAGTGACCAGTGACCAGCGACCTGTGACCAACGACCAGTGACCAGTGACCAGTGACCAGTGACCAGTGACCAGTGACCAGTTACAAGTGACGAGTGACCAGTTACAAGTGACCAGTGACCAGTGACCAGTGACCAGTTACAAGTGACGAGTGACCAGTTACAAGTGACCAGTGACCAGCGACCAGTGACCAGTGACGAGCGACCAGTGACCATTGACCAGTGACCAGTGACCAGCAAAAATGACCAGTGACCAGTGTCCAGTGACCAGTGACCAGTGACCAGTGACCAGTGACCAGCGAAAGTGACAAGTGACCAGTGACCATTGACCAGTGACCAGTGACCAGTGACCAGTGACCAGCGACCAGTGACCAGTGACCATTGACCAGTGACCAGTGACCAGTGACCAGCGAAAGTGACCAGTGACCAGTGATCAGTGACCAGTGAACAGTGACCAGTGACCAGTGACCAGTGACCAGTGACCAGCGAAAGTGACCAGGGACCAGTGACCAGTGACCAGTGACCAGTGACCACTGACCATTGACCAGTGACCAGTGACCAGTGACCAGTGACCAGTTACAAGTGACCAGTGACCAGCGACCAGTGACCAGTGACGAGCGACCAGTGACCATTGACCAGTGACCAGTGACCAGCAAAAATGACCAGTGACCAGTGACCAGTGACCAGTGACCAGTGACCAGTGACCAGTGACCAGTGACCAGTGACCAGTGACCAGCGAAAGTGACAAGTGACCAGTGACCATTGACCAGTGACCAGTGACCAGTGACCAGTGACCAGCGACCAGTGACCAGTGACCATTGACCAGTGACCAGTGACCAGTGACCAGCGAAAGTGACCAGTGACCAGTGATCAGTGACCAGTGAACAGTGACCAGTGACCAGTGACCAGTGACCAGTGACCAGCGAAAGTGACCAGGGACCAGTGACCAGTGACCAGTGACCAGTGACCACTGACCATTGACCAGTGACCAGTGACCAGTGACCAGTGACCAGTGACCAGCGACCAGTGACCAGTGACCATTGACCAGTGACCAGTGACCAGCAAAAATGACCAGTGACCAGTGACCAGTGACCAGTGACCAGTGACCAGTGACCAGTGACCAGTGACCAGTGACCAGTGACCAGCGAAAGTGACAAGTGACCAGTGACCATTGACCAGTGACCAGTGACCAGTGACCAGTGACCAGCGACCAGTGACCAGTGACCATTGACCAGTGACCAGTGACCAGTGACCAGCGAAAGTGACCAGTGACCAGTGACCAGTGACCAGTGACCAGTGACCAGTGACCAGTGACCAGTGACCAGTGACCAGTGACCAGTTACAAGTGACCAGTGACCAGCGACCAGTGACAAGTGACGAGCGACCAGTGACCAGTGACCATTGACCAGTGACCAGTGACCACTGACCATTGACCAGTGACCAGTGACCAGTGACCAGTGACCAGTGACCAGTGACCAGTGACAAGCGAAAGTGACCAGGGACCAGTGACCAGTGACCAGTGACCAGTGACCAGTGACCAGTGACCAGTGACCAGTGACCAGTTACAAGTGACCAGTGACCAGCGACCAGTGACCAGTGACGAGCGACCAGTGACCAGTGACCATTGACCAGTGACCAGTGACCAGTGACCAGCGAAAGTGACCAGGGACCAGTGACCAGTGACCAGTGACCAGTGACCAGTTACAAGTGACCAGTGACCAGCGACCAGTGACCAGTGACGAGCGACCAGTGACCAGTGACCAGTGACCATTGACCAGTGACCAGTGACCAGTGACCAGCGAAAGTGACCAGGGACCAGTGACCAGTGACCAGTGACCAGTGACCAGTGACCAGTGACCAGTGACCAGTGACCAGTGACCAGTGACCAGTGACCAGTGACAAGTGACCAGTGACCAGCGACCAGTGACCAGTGACCAGTGACCATTGACCAGTGACCAGTGACCAGTGACCAGCGAACGTGACCAGGGACCAGTGACCAGTGACCAGTGACCAGTGACCAGCGAAAGTGACCAGTGACCAGTGACCAGTGACCAGCGAAAGTGACCAGTGACCAGTGACCAGTGACCAGCGAAATCGACCAGTGACCAGTGACCAGAGACCAGTGACTAGCCAAATTGACCAGAGACCAGTGACCAGTGACCAGTGACCAGCGGTAGTGACCAGTGACCAGTGACCAGCGGTAGTGACCAGTGATCAGTGACCGTTGAACAGTGACCAGTGACCAGTGACCAGTGACCAGCGAACGTGACCAGGGACCAGTGACCAGTGACCAGTGACCAGTGACCAGTGACCAGTGACCAGTGACCAGTTACAAGTGACCAGTGACCAGGGACCAGTGACCAGTGACCAGTGACCAGTGACCAGTGACCAGTGACCAGCGAAAGTGACCAGGGACCAGTGACCAGTGACCAGTGACCAGTGACCAGTGACCAGTGACCAGTGACCAGTGACCAGTGACCAGTGACCAGTGACCAGTGACCAGTGACCAGTGACAAGTGACCAGTGACCAGCGACCAGTGACCAGTGACCAGTGACCATTGACCAGTGACCAGTGACCAGTGACCAGCGAACGTGACCAGGGACCAGTGACCAGTGACCAGTGACCAGTGACCAGTGACCAGTTACCAGTGACCAGTGACCAGTGACCAGTGACAAGTGACCAGTGACCAGCGACCAGTGACCAGTGACCAGTGACCACTGACCAGCGAAAGTGACCAGTGACCAGGGACCAGTGACCAGTGACCAGCGAAATTGACCAGTGACCAGCGAAAGTGACCAGTGAACAGTGACCAGTGACCAGTGACCAGTGACCAGTGACCAGTGACCAGTGACCAGTGCCAACGACCAGTGACCAGTGACCATTGACCAGTGACCAGCGAAAGTGACCAGGGAGCAGTGACCAGTGACCAGTGACCAGTGACCAGTGACCAGTGACCGGTGACCAGTGACCAGTGACCAGCGATCAGTGACCAGTGACCAGTGACCAGTGACCAGCGAAAGTGACAAGTGACCAGTGACCAGTGACCAGTGACCAGTGACCAGTGACCAGCGAAAGTGACCAGTTACCAGTGAACAGTGACCAGCGAAATTGACCAGTTTCCAGTGACCAGTGAAAAGTGACCAGTGACCAGTGAACAGCGAAAGTGACCAGTGAACAGTGACCAGCGAAATTGACCAGTGAACAGTGATCAGCGAAATTGACCAGTGACCATTGACCAGTGACCAGTGACCAGTGACCAGTGACCAGTGACCAGTGACAAGTGACCAGTGACCAGCGACCAGTGACCAGTGACCAGTGACCACTGACCAGCGAAAGTGACCAGTGACCAGGGACCAGTGACCAGTGACCAGCGAAATTGACCAGTGACCAGCGAAAGTGACCAGTGAACAGTGACCAGTGACCAGTGACCAGCAAAATTGACCAGTAAAATTGACCAGTGACCAGTGACCAGTGACCAATGACCAGTGACCAGTGACCAGTGACCAGTGACCAGTGACCAGTGACGAGTGACCAGCGACCAGTGACCAGTGACCATTGACCAGTGACCAGTGACCAGTGACCAGCGAAAGTGACCAGGAACAAACGACCAGTGACCAGTGACCAGTGACCAGTGACCAATGACCAGTGACCAGTGACCAGTGACCAGTGACCAGTGACCAGTGACGAGTGACCAGCGACCAGTGACCAGTGACCATTGACCAGTGACCAGTGACCAGTGACCAGCGAAAGTGACCAGGAACAAGCGACCAGTGACCAGTGACCAGTGACCAGTGACCAGTGACCAGTGACCAGTGACCAGTGACCAGTGACCAGTGACCTGTGACCAGTGACCAGTGACCAGTGTCCAGTGACCAGTGACGAGCGAAATGGACCAGTGACCAGTGACTAGTGACCAGCGATCAATGACCAGTGACCAGTGACCAGTGACCAGTGACCAGTGACCAGCGAAATTGACCAGTGACCAGTGACCAGTGACCAGTGACCAGCGACCAGTGACCAGTGACCAGTGACAAGTGACCAGTGACCGGCGAAAGTGACCAGTGAACAGTGACCAGTGACCAGTGACCAGTGAATAGTGACCAGTGACCAGTGAACAGCGAAAGTGACCAGTGTCCAGTGACCAGTGACCAGTGATCTGTGACCAGTGACCAGTGACCAGTGACCAGTGAACTGTGACCAGTGACCAGTGACCAGCGAAAGTGACCAGTGACCAGTCACGAGCGAAATTGACCAGTGACCAGCGAAAGTGACCAGTGACCAGTGACCAGTGACCAGTGTCCAGTGACCAGTGACCAGTGATAAGTGACCAGTGACCAGTGACCAGTGACCAGCGACCAGTGACCAGTGACCAGTGAATAGTGACCAGTGACCAGTGACCAGCGACCAGTGACCAATGACCAGTGACCTGTGACCATTCACCAGTGAATAGTGACCAGTGACCAGTGAACAGCGAAAGTGACCAGTGACCAGTGACCTGTGACCAGTGACCAGTGACCAGTGACGAGCGAAATGGACCAGTGACCAGTGACTAGTGACCAGCGATCAGTGACCAGTGACCAGCGATCAGTGACCAGTGACCAGTGACCAGCGAAATTGACCAGTGACCAGTGACCAGTGACCAGTGAACAGTGACAAGTGACCAGTGACCAGTGACCAACGAAAGTGACCAGTGAACAGTGACCAGGGACCAGTGACCATTGACGAGTGACCAGTGACCAGCGAAAGTGAACAGTGACCAGTGACCAGTGACCAGTGACCAGTGACCAGTGACCAGTGACCAGCGAAAGTGACCAGTGACCAGTGACCAGTGACCAGTGACCAGTGACCAGTGACCAGTGACAAGTGACCTGGGACCAGTGACCAGTGACCAGTGACCAGCGAAATTGACCAGTTTCCAGTGACCAGTGACAAGTGACCAGTGACCAGCGACCAGTGACCAGTGACCAGTGACCAGTGACCAGCGAAAGTGACCAGTGACCAGTGACCAGTGACCAGTGACCAGTGACCAGTGACCAGCGAAAGTGACCAGTGACCAGTGACCAGTGACCAGTGACCAGTGACCAGCGAAAGTGACCAGTGACGAGTGACCAGTGACAAGTGACCAGTGACCAGTGACCAGTGACCAGTGACCAGTGACCAGTGACCAGTGACCAGCGAAAGTGAAAGTGACGAGTGACCAGTGACAAGTGACAAGTGACCAGCGAAAGTGACCAGTGACCAGTGACCATTGACCATTGACCAGCGACCAGTGACCAGTGACCAGTGACGAGTGACCAGTGACCAGTGACCAGTGACCAGTGACCAGTGACCAGTGACCAGTGACCAGTGACCAGTGACCAGTGACCAGTTACAACTGACCAGTGACCAGCGACCAGTGACCAGTGACGAGCGACCAGTGACCAGTGACCATTGACCAGTGACCAGTGACCAGTGACCAGCGAAAGTGACCAGGGACCAGTGACCAGTGACCAGTGACCAGTTACAAGTGACCAGTGACCAGCGACCAGTGACCAGTGACGAGCGACCAGTGACCAGTGACCAGTGACCATTGACCAGTGACCAGTGACCAGTGACCAGCGAAAGTGACCAGGGACCAGTGACCAGTGACCAGTGACCAGTGACCAGTGACCAGTGACCAGTGACCAGTGACCAGTGACCAGTGACCAGTGACCAGTGACAAGTGACCAGTGACCAGCGACCAGTGACCAGTGACCAGTGACCATTGACCAGTGACCAGTGACCAGTGACCAGCGAACGTGACCAGGGACCAGTGACCAGTGACCAGTGACCAGTGACCAGTGACCAGTGACCAGTGACCAGTTACAAGTGACCAGTGACCAGTTACAAGTGACCAGTGACCAGCGACCAGTGACCTGTGACGAGCGACCAGTGACCATTGACCAGTGACCAGTGACCAGCAAAAATGACCAGTGACCAGTGACCAGTGACCAGTGACCAGTGACCAGTGACCAGTGACCAGTGACCAGTGACCAGCGAAAGTGACAAGTGACCAGTGACCATTGACCAGTGACCAGTGACCAGTGACCAGTGACCAGCGACCAGTGACCAGTGACCATTGACCAGTGACCAGTGACCAGTGACCAGCGAAAGTGACCAGTGACCAGTGATCAGTGACCAGTGAACAGTGACCAGTTACCAGTGACCAGTGACCAGCGAAAGTGACCAGGGACCAGTGACCAGTGACCAGTGACCAGTGACCACTGACCATTGACCAGTGACCAGTGACCAGTGACCAGTGACCAGTGACCAGTGACCAGTCACCAGCGACCAGTGACAAGCGAAAGTGACCAGGGACCAGTGACCAGTGACCAGTGACCAGTGACCAGTGACCAGTGACCAGTGACCAGCGAACGTGACCAGGGACCAGTGACCAGTGACCAGTGACCAGTGACCAGTGACCAGCGAAAGTGACCAGTGACCAGTGACCAGTGACCATCGAAAGTGACCAGTGACCAGTGACCAGTGACCAGCGAAATCGACCAGTGACCAGTGACCAGAGACCAGTGACTAGCCAAATTGACCAGAGACCAGTGACCAGTGACCAGTGACCAGCGGTAGTGACCTGTGACCAGTGACCAGCGGTAGTGACCAGTGATCAGTGACCGTTGAACAGTGACCAGTGACCAGTGACCAGTGACCAGCGAACGTGACCAGGGACCAGTGACCAGTGACCAGTGACCAGTGACCAGTGACCAGTGACCAGTGACCAGTTACAAGTGACCAGTGACCAGGGACCAGTGACCAGTGACCAGTGACCAGTGACCAGTGACCAGTGACCAGTGACCAGCGAAAGTGACCAGGGACCAGTGACCAGTGACCAGTGACCAGTGACCAGTGACCAGTGACCAGTGACCAGTGACCAGTGACCAGTGACCAGTGACCAGTGACCAGTGACAAGTGACCAGTGACCAGCGACCAGTGACCAGTGACCAGTGACCATTGACCAGTGACCAGTGACCAGTGACCAGCGAACGTGACCAGGGACCAGTGACCAGTGACCAGTGACCAGTGACCAGTGACCAGTGACCAGTGACCAGTGACCAGTGACCAGTGACAAGTGACCAGTGACCAGCGACCAGTGACCAGTGACCAGTGACCACTGACCAGCGAAAGTGACCAGTGACCAGGGACCAGTGACCAGTGACCAGCGAAATTGACCAGTGACCAGCGAAAGTGACCAGTGAACAGTGACCAGTGACCAGTGACCAGTGACCAGTGACCAGTGACCAGTGACCAGTGCCAACGACCAGTGACCAGTGACCATTGACCAGTGACCAGCGAAAGTGACCAGGGAGCAGTGACCAGTGACCAGTGACCAGTGACCAGTGACCAGTGACCGGTGACCAGTGACCAGTGACCAGCGATCAGTGACCAGTGACCAGTGACCAGTGACCAGCGAAAGTGACAAGTGACCAGTGACCAGTGACCAGTGACCAGTGACCAGTGACCAGCGAAAGTGACCAGTTACCAGTGAACAGTGACCAGCGAAATTGACCAGTTTCCAGTGACCAGTGAAAAGTGACCAGTGACCAGTGAACAGCGAAAGTGACCAGTGAACAGTGACCAGCGAAATTGACCAGTGAACAGTGATCAGCGAAATTGACCAGTGACCATTGACCAGTGACCAGTGACCAGTGACCAGTGACCAGTGACCAGTGACAAGTGACCAGTGACCAGCGACCAGTGACCAGTGACCAGTGACCACTGACCAGCGAAAGTGACCAGTGACCAGGGACCAGTGACCAGTGACCAGCGAAATTGACCAGTGACCAGCGAAAGTGACCAGTGAACAGTGACCAGTGACCAGTGACCAGCAAAATTGACCAGTAAAATTGACCAGTGACCAGTGACCAGTGACCAATGACCAGTGACCAGTGACCAGTGACCAGTGACCAGTGACCAGTGACGAGTGACCAGCGACCAGTGACCAGTGACCATTGACCAGTGACCAGTGACCAGTGACCAGCGAAAGTGACCAGGAACAAACGACCAGTGACCAGTGACCAGTGACCAGTGACCAATGACCAGTGACCAGTGACCAGTGACCAGTGACCAGTGACCAGTGACGAGTGACCAGCGACCAGTGACCAGTGACCATTGACCAGTGACCAGTGACCAGTGACCAGCGAAAGTGACCAGGAACAAGCGACCAGTGACCAGTGACCAGTGACCAGTGACCAGTGACCAGTGACCAGTGACCAGTGACCAGTGACCAGTGACCTGTGACCAGTGACCAGTGACCAGTGTCCAGTGACCAGTGACGAGCGAAATGGACCAGTGACCAGTGACTAGTGACCAGCGATCAATGACCAGTGACCAGTGACCAGTGACCAGTGACCAGTGACCAGCGAAATTGACCAGTGACCAGTGACCAGTGACCAGTGACCAGCGACCAGTGACCAGTGACCAGTGACAAGTGACCAGTGACCGGCGAAAGTGACCAGTGAACAGTGACCAGTGACCAGTGACCAGTGAATAGTGACCAGTGACCAGTGAACAGCGAAAGTGACCAGTGTCCAGTGACCAGTGACCAGTGATCTGTGACCAGTGACCAGTGACCAGTGACCAGTGAACTGTGACCAGTGACCAGTGACCAGCGAAAGTGACCAGTGACCAGTCACGAGCGAAATTGACCAGTGACCAGCGAAAGTGACCAGTGACCAGTGACCAGTGACCAGTGTCCAGTGACCAGTGACCAGTGATAAGTGACCAGTGACCAGTGACCAGTGACCAGCGACCAGTGACCAGTGACCAGTGAATAGTGACCAGTGACCAGTGACCAGCGACCAGTGACCAATGACCAGTGACCTGTGACCATTCACCAGTGAATAGTGACCAGTGACCAGTGAACAGCGAAAGTGACCAGTGACCAGTGACCTGTGACCAGTGACCAGTGACCAGTGACGAGCGAAATGGACCAGTGACCAGTGACTAGTGACCAGCGATCAGTGACCAGTGACCAGCGATCAGTGACCAGTGACCAGTGACCAGCGAAATTGACCAGTGACCAGTGACCAGTGACCAGTGAACAGTGACAAGTGACCAGTGACCAGTGACCAACGAAAGTGACCAGTGAACAGTGACCAGGGACCAGTGACCATTGACGAGTGACCAGTGACCAGCGAAAGTGAACAGTGACCAGTGACCAGTGACCAGTGACCAGTGACCAGTGACCAGCGAAAGTGACCAGTGACCAGTGACCAGTGACCAGTGACCAGTGACCAGTGACCAGTTACCAGTGACAAGTGACCTGGGACCAGTGACCAGTGACCAGTGACCAGCGAAATTGACCAGTTTCCAGTGACCAGTGACAAGTGACCAGTGACCAGCGACCAGTGACCAGTGACCAGTGACCAGTGACCAGCGAAAGTGACCAGTGACCAGTGACCAGTGACCAGTGACCAGTGACCAGTGACCAGCGAAAGTGACCAGTGACCAGTGACCAGTGACCAGTGACCAGTGACCAGCGAAAGTGACCAGTGACGAGTGACCAGTGACAAGTGACCAGTGACCAGTGACCAGTGACCAGTGACCAGTGACCAGTGACCAGTGACCAGCGAAAGTGAAAGTGACGAGTGACCAGTGACAAGTGACAAGTGACCAGCGAAAGTGACCAGTGACCAGTGACCATTGACCATTGACCAGCGACCAGTGACCAGTGACCAGTGACGAGTGACCAGTGACCAGTGACCAGTGACCAGTGACCAGTGACCAGTGACCAGTGACCAGTGACCAGTGACCAGTAACCAGTTACAACTGACCAGTGACCAGCGACCAGTGACCAGTGACGAGCGACCAGTGACCAGTGACCATTGACCAGTGACCAGTGACCAGTGACCAGCGAAAGTGACCAGGGACCAGTGACCAGTGACCAGTGACCAGTTACAAGTGACCAGTGACCAGCGACCAGTGACCAGTGACGAGCGACCAGTGACCAGTGACCAGTGACCATTGACCAGTGACCAGTGACCAGTGACCAGCGAAAGTGACCAGGGACCAGTGACCAGTGACCAGTGACCAGTGACCAGTGACCAGTGACCAGTGACCAGTGACCAGTGACCAGTGACCAGTGACCAGTGACAAGTGACCAGTGACCAGCGACCAGTGACCAGTGACCAGTGACCATTGACCAGTGACCAGTGACCAGTGACCAGCGAACGTGACCAGGGACCAGTGACCAGTGACCAGTGACCAGTGACCAGTGACCAGTTACAAGTGACCAGTGACCAGTTACAAGTGACCAGTGACCAGCGACCAGTGACCTGTGACGAGCGACCAGTGACCATTGACCAGTGACCAGTGACCAGCAAAAATGACCAGTGACCAGTGACCAGTGACCAGTGACCAGTGACCAGTGACCAGTGACCAGTGACCAGTGACCAGCGAAAGTGACAAGTGACCAGTGACCATTGACCAGTGACCAGTGACCAGTGACCAGTGACCAGCGACCAGTGACCAGTGACCATTGACCAGTGACCAGTGACCAGTGACCAGCGAAAGTGACCAGTGACCAGTGATCAGTGACCAGTGAACAGTGACCAGTTACCAGTGACCAGTGACCAGCGAAAGTGACCAGGGACCAGTGACCAGTGACCAGTGACCAGTGACCACTGACCATTGACCAGTGACCAGTGACCAGTGACCAGTGACCAGTGACCAGTGACCAGTGACCAGTGACCAGTGACCAGTGACCAGTGACCAGCGAAAGTGACAAGTGACCAGTGACCATTGACCAGTGACCAGTGACCAGTGACCAGTGACCAGCGACCAGTGACCAGTGACCATTGACCAGTGACCAGTGACCAGTGACCAGCGAAAGTGACCAGTGACCAGTGACCAGTGACCAGTGACCAGTGACCAGTGACCAGTGACCAGTGACCAGTGACCAGTTACAAGTGACCAGTGACCAGCGACCAGTGACCAGTGACGAGCGACCAGTGACCAGTGACCATTGACCAGTGACCAGTGACCAGTGACCAGCGAAAGTGACCAGGGACCAGTGACCAGTGACCAGTGACCAGTGACCAGCGAAAGTGACCAGTGAGCAGTGACCAGTGACCAGTGACCAGCGGTAGTGACCAGTGATCAGTGACCAGTGAACAGTGACCAGTGACCAGCGAAATTGACCAGTGACCAGCGAAAGTGACCAGTGACCATTGACCAGCGACCAGTGACCAGCAAAAATGACCAGTGACCAGTGACCAGTGACCAGTGACCAGTGACCAGTTACAAGTGACCAGTGACCAGCGACCAGTGACCAGTGACCAGTGACCAGTGACCAGTGACCAGTGACCAGTGACAAGTGACCAGTGACCAGCGACCAGTGACCAGTGACCAGCGACCAGTGACCAGCAAAAATGACCAGTGACCAGTGACCAGTGACCAGTGACCAGTGACCAGTGACCATTGACCATTGACCAGCGACCAGTGACCAGTGACCAGTGACGAGTGACCAGTGACCAGTGACCAGTGACCAGTGACCAGTGACCAGTGACCAGTGACCAGTGACCAGTGACCAGTTACAACTGACCAGTGACCAGCGACCAGTGACCAGTGACGAGCGACCAGTGACCAGTGACCATTGACCAGTGACCAGTGACCAGTGACCAGCGAAAGTGACCAGGGACCAGTGACCAGTGACCAGTGACCAGTGACCAGTTACAAGTGACCAGTGACCAGCGACCAGTGACCAGTGACGAGCGACCAGTGACCAGTGACCAGTGACCATTGACCAGTGACCAGTGACCAGTGACCAGTGACCAGCGAAAGTGAAAGTGACGAGTGACCAGTGACAAGTGACAAGTGACCAGTGACCAGCGACCTGTGACCAACGACCAGTGACCAGTGACCAGTGACCAGTGACCAGTGACCAGCGAAAGTGACAAGTGACCAGTGACCATTGACCAGTGACCAGTGACCAGTGACCAGTGACCAGCGACCAGTGACCAGTGACCATTGACCAGTGACCAGTGACCAGTGACCAGCGAAAGTGACCAGTGACCAGTGACCAGTGACCAGTGACCAGTGACCAGTGACCAGTGACCAGTGACCAGTGACCAGTGACCAGTTACAAGTGACCAGTGACCAGCGACCAGTGACAAGTGACGAGCGACCAGTGACCAGTGACCATTGACCAGTGACCAGTGACCACTGACCATTGACCAGTGACCAGTGACCAGTGACCAGTGACCAGTGACCAGTGACCAGTGACAAGCGAAAGTGACCAGGGACCAGTGACCAGTGACCAGTGACCAGTGACCAGTGACCAGTGACCAGTGACCAGTGACCAGTGACCAGTGACCAGTTACAAGTGACCAGTGACCAGCGACCAGTGACCAGTGACGAGCGACCAGTGACCAGTGACCATTGACCAGTGACCAGTGACCAGTGACCAGCGAAAGTGACCAGGGACCAGTGACCAGTGACCAGTGACCAGTGACCAGTTACAAGTGACCAGTGACCAGCGACCAGTGACCAGTGACGAGCGACCAGTGACCAGTGACCAGTGACCATTGACCAGTGACCAGTGACCAGTGACCAGCGAAAGTGACCAGGGACCAGTGACCAGTGACCAGTGACCAGTGACCAGTGACCAGTGACCAGTGACCAGTGACCAGTGACCAGTGACCAGTGACCAGTGACCAGTGACAAGTGACCAGTGACCAGCGACCAGTGACCAGTGACCAGTGACCATTGACCAGTGACCAGTGACCAGTGACCAGTGAACGTGACCAGGGACCAGTGACCAGTGACCAGTGACCAGTGACCAGTGACCAGCGAAAGTGACCAGTGACCAGTGACCAGTGACCAGCGAAAGTGACCAGTGACCAGTGACCAGTGACCAGCGAAATCGACCAGTGACCAGTGACCAGAGACCAGTGACTACCCAAATTGACCAGAGACCAGTGACCAGTGACCAGTGACCAGCGGTAGTGACCAGTGACCAGTGACCAGCGGTAGTGACCAGTGATCAGTGACCGTTGAACAGTGACCAGTGACCAGTGACCAGTGACCAGCGAACGTGACCAGGGACCAGTGACCAGTGACCAGTGACCAGTGACCAGTGACCAGTGACCAGTGACCAGTGACCAGTTACAAGTGACCAGTGACCAGGGACCAGTGACCAGTGACCAGTGACCAGTGACCAGTGACCAGTGACCAGTGACCAGCGAAAGTGACCAGGGACCAGTGACCAGTGACCAGTGACCAGTGACCAGTGACCAGTGACCAGTGACCAGTGACCAGTGACCAGTGACCAGTGACCAGTGACCAGTGACAAGTGACCAGTGACCAGCGACCAGTGACCAGTGACCAGTGACCATTGACCAGTGACCAGTGACCAGTGACCAGCGAACGTGACCAGGGACCAGTGACCAGTGACCAGTGACCAGTGACCAGTGACCAGTGACCAGTGACCAGTGACCAGTGACCAGTGACCAGTGACAAGTGACCAGTGACCAGCGACCAGTGACCAGTGACCAGTGACCACTGACCAGCGAAAGTGACCAGTGACCAGGGACCAGTGACCAGTGACCAGCGAAATTGACCAGTGACCAGCGAAAGTGACCAGTGAACAGTGACCAGTGACCAGTGACCAGTGACCAGTGACCAGTGACCAGTGACCAGTGACCAGTGCCAACGACCAGTGACCAGTGACCATTGACCAGTGACCAGCGAAAGTGACCAGGGAGCAGTGACCAGTGACCAGTGACCAGTGACCAGTGACCAGTGACCGGTGACCAGTGACCAGTGACCAGTGACCAGTGACCAGCGATCAGTGACCAGTGACCAGTGACCAGTGACCAGCGAAAGTGACAAGTGACCAGTGACCAGTGACCAGTGACCAGTGACCAGTGACCAGCGAAAGTGACCAGTTACCAGTGAACAGTGACCAGCGAAATTGACCAGTTTCCAGTGACCAGTGAAAAGTGACCAGTGACCAGTGAACAGCGAAAGTGACCAGTGAACAGTGACCAGCGAAATTGACCAGTGAACAGTGATCAGCGAAATTGACCAGTGACCATTGACCAGTGACCAGTGACCAGTGACCAGTGACCAGTGACCAGTGACAAGTGACCAGTGACCAGCGACCAGTGACCAGTGACCAGTGACCACTGACCAGCGAAAGTGACCAGTGACCAGGGACCAGTGACCAGTGACCAGCGAAATTGACCAGTGACCAGCGAAAGTGACCAGTGAACAGTGACCAGTGACCAGTGACCAGCAAAATTGACCAGTAAAATTGACCAGTGACCAGTGACCAGTGACCAATGACCAGTGACCAGTGACCAGTGACCAGTGACCAGTGACCAGTGACGAGTGACCAGCGACCAGTGACCAGTGACCATTGACCAGTGACCAGTGACCAGTGACCAGCGAAAGTGACCAGGAACAAACGACCAGTGACCAGTGACCAGTGACCAGTGACCAATGACCAGTGACCAGTGACCAGTGACCAGTGACCAGTGACCAGTGACGAGTGACCAGCGACCAGTGACCAGTGACCAGTGACCAGTGACCAGCGAAAGTGACCAGGAACAAGCGACCAGTGACCAGTGACCAGTGACCAGTGACCAGTGACCAGTGACCAGTGACCAGTGACCAGTGACCAGTGACCTGTGACCAGTGACCAGTGACCAGTGTCCAGTGACCAGTGACGAGCGAAATGGACCAGTGACCAGTGACTAGTGACCAGCGATCAATGACCAGTGACCAGTGACCAGTGACCAGTGACCAGTGACCAGCGAAATTGACCAGTGACCAGTGACCAGTGACCAGCGACCAGTGACCAGTGACCAGTGACAAGTGACCAGTGACCGGCGAAAGTGACCAGTGAACAGTGACCAGTGACCAGTGACCAGTGAATAGTGACCAGTGACCAGTGAACAGCGAAAGTGACCAGTGTCCAGTGACCAGTGACCAGTGATCTGTGACCAGTGACCAGTGACCAGTGACCAGTGAACTGTGACCAGTGACCAGTGACCAGCGAAAGTGACCAGTGACCAGTCACGAGCGAAATTGACCAGTGACCAGCGAAAGTGACCAGTGACCAGTGACCAGTGACCAGTGTCCAGTGACCAGTGACCAGTGATAAGTGACCAGTGACCAGTGACCAGTGACCAGCGACCAGTGACCAGTGACCAGTGAATAGTGACCAGTGACCAGTGACCAGCGACCAGTGACCAATGACCAGTGACCTGTGACCATTCACCAGTGAATAGTGACCAGTGACCAGTGAACAGCGAAAGTGACCAGTGACCAGTGACCTGTGACCAGTGACCAGTGACCAGTGACGAGCGAAATGGACCAGTGACCAGTGACTAGTGACCAGCGATCAGTGACCAGTGACCAGCGATCAGTGACCAGTGACCAGTGACCAGCGAAATTGACCAGTGACCAGTGACCAGTGACCAGTGAACAGTGACAAGTGACCAGTGACCAGTGACCAACGAAAGTGACCAGTGAACAGTGACCAGGGACCAGTGACCATTGACGAGTGACCATTGACCAGTGACCAGTGACCAGTGACCAGCGAACGTGACCAGGGACCAGTGACCAGTGACCAGTGACCAGTGACCAGTGACCAGTGACCAGTGACCAGTGACCAGTTACAAGTGACCAGTGACCAGGGACCAGTGACCAGTGACCAGTGACCAGTGACCAGTGACCAGTGACCAGTGACCAGCGAAAGTGACCAGGGACCAGTGACCAGTGACCAGTGACCAGTGACCAGTGACCAGTGACCAGTGACCAGTGACCAGTGACCAGTGACCAGTGACCAGTGACAAGTGACCAGTGACCAGCGACCAGTGACCAGTGACCAGTGACCATTGACCAGTGACCAGTGACCAGTGACCAGCGAACGTGACCAGGGACCAGTGACCAGTGACCAGTGACCAGTGACCAGTGACCAGTGACCAGTGACCAGTGACCAGTGACCAGTGACCAGTGACCAGTGACAAGTGACCAGTGACCAGCGACCAGTGACCAGTGACCAGTGACCACTGACCAGCGAAAGTGACCAGTGACCAGGGACCAGTGACCAGTGACCAGCGAAATTGACCAGTGACCAGCGAAAGTGACCAGTGAACAGTGACCAGTGACCAGTGACCAGTGACCAGTGACCAGTGACCAGTGACCAGTGACCAGTGCCAACGACCAGTGACCAGTGACCATTGACCAGTGACCAGCGAAAGTGACCAGGGAGCAGTGACCAGTGACCAGTGACCAGTGACCAGTGACCAGTGACCGGTGACCAGTGACCAGTGACCAGTGACCAGTGACCAGCGATCAGTGACCAGTGACCAGTGACCAGTGACCAGTGACGAGTGACCAGCGACCAGTGACCAGTGACCAGTGACCAGTGACCAGCGAAAGTGACCAGGAACAAGCGACCAGTGACCAGTGACCAGTGACCAGTGACCAGTGACCAGTGACCAGTGACCAGTGACCAGTGACCAGTGACCTGTAACCAGTGACCAGTGACCAGTGTCCAGTGACCAGTGACGAGCGAAATGGACCAGTGACCAGTGACTAGTGACCAGCGATCAATGACCAGTGACCAGTGAACAGTGACCAGTGACCAGTGACCAGCGAAATTGACCAGTGACCAGTGACCAGTGACCAGCGACCAGTGACCAGTGACCAGTGACAAGTGACCAGTGACCGGCGAAAGTGACCAGTGAACAGTGACCAGTGACCAGTGACCAGTGAATAGTGACCAGTGACCAGTGAACAGCGAAAGTGACCAGTGTCCAGTGACCAGTGACCAGTGATCTGTGACCAGTGACCAGTGACCAGTGACCAGTGAATTGTGACCAGTGACCAGTGACCAGCGAAAGTGACCAGTGACCAGTCACGAGCGAAATTGACCAGTGACCAGCGAAAGTGACCAGTGACCAGTGACCAGTGACCAGTGTCCAGTGACCAGTGACCAGTGATAAGTGACCAGTGACCAGTGACCAGTGACCACCGACCAGTGACCAGTGACCAGTGAATAGTGACCAGTGACCAGTGACCAGCGACCAGTGACCAATGACCAGTGACCTGTGACCATTCACCAGTGAATAGTGACCAGTGACCAGTGAACAGCGAAAGTGACCAGTGACCAGTGACCTGTGACCTGTGACCAGTGACCAGTGACGAGCGAAATGGACCAGTGACCAGTGACTAGTGACCAGCGATCAGTGACCAGTGACCAGCGATCAGTGACCAGTGACCAGTGACCAGCGAAATTGACCAGTGACCAGTGACCAGTGACCAGTGAACAGTGACAAGTGACCAGTGACCAGTGACCAACGAAAGTGACCAGTGAACAGTGACCAGGGACCAGTGACCATTGACGAGTGACCAGTGACCAGCGAAAGTGAACAGTGACCAGTGACCAATGACCAGTGACCAGTGACCAGTGACCAGTGACCAGCGAAAGTGACCAGTGACCAGTGACCAGTGACCAGTGACCAGTGACCAGTGACCAGTGACCAGTGACCAGTGACCAGTGACAAGTGACCAGTGACCAGCGACCAGTGACCAGTGACCAGTGACCACTGACCAGCGAAAGTGACCAGTGACCAGGGACCAGTGACCAGTGACCAGCGAAATTGACCAGTGACCAGCGAAAGTGACCAGTGAACAGTGACCAGTGACCAGTGACCAGTGACCAGTGACCAGTGACCAGTGACCAGTGCCAACGACCAGTGACCAGTGACCATTGACCAGTGACCAGCGAAAGTGACCAGTGACAAGTGACCAGTGACCAGTGACCAGTGACCAGTGACCAGTGACCAGTGACCAGTGACCAGCGAAAGTGAAAGTGACGAGTGACCAGTGACAAGTGACAAGTGACCAGCGAAAGTGACCAGTGACCAGTGACCATTGACCATTGACCAGCGACCAGTGACCAGTGACCAGTGACGAGTGACCAGTGACCAGTGACCAGTGACCAGTGACCAGTGACCAGTGACCAGTTACAACTGACCAGTGACCAGCGACCAGTGACCAGTGACGAGCGACCAGTGACCAGTGACCATTGACCAGTGACCAGTGACCAGTGACCAGCGAAAGTGACCAGGGACCAGTGACCAGTGACCAGTGACCAGTTACAAGTGACCAGTGACCAGCGACCAGTGACCAGTGACGAGCGACCAGTGACCAGTGACCAGTGACCATTGACCAGTGACCAGTGACCAGTGACCAGCGAAAGTGACCAGGGACCAGTGACCAGTGACCAGTGACCAGTGACCAGTGACCAGTGACCAGTGACCAGTGACCAGTGACCAGTGACCAGTGACCAGTGACCAGTGACCAGTGACAAGTGACCAGTGACCAGCGACCAGTGACCAGTGACCAGTGACCATTGACCAGTGACCAGTGACCAGTGACCAGCGAACGTGACCAGGGACCAGTGACCAGTGACCAGTGACCAGTGACCAGTGACCAGTTACAAGTGACCAGTGACCAGTTACAAGTGACCAGTGACCAGCGACCAGTGACCTGTGACGAGCGACCAGTGACCATTGACCAGTGACCAGTGACCAGCAAAAATGACCAGTGACCAGTGACCAGTGACCAGTGACCAGTGACCAGTGACCAGTGACCAGTGACCAGTGACCAGTGACCAGCGAAAGTGACAAGTGACCAGTGACCATTGACCAGTGACCAGTGACCAGTGACCAGTGACCAGCGACCAGTGACCAGTGACCATTGACCAGTGACCAGTGACCAGCGAAAGTGACCAGTGACCAGTGATCAGTGACCAGTGAACAGTGACCAGTTACCAGTGACCAGTGACCAGCGAAAGTGACCAGGGACCAGTGACCAGTGACCAGTGACCAGTGACCACTGACCATTGACCAGTGACCAGTGACCAGTGACCAGTGACCAGTGACCAGTGACCAGTGACCAGTGACCAGCGACCAGTGACCAGTGACCATTGACCAGTGACCAGTGACCAGCAAAAATGACCAGTGACCAGTGACCAGTGACCAGTGACCAGTGACCAGTGACCAGTGACCAGTGACCAGTGACCAGCGAAAGTGACAAGTGACCAGTGACCATTGACCAGTGACCAGTGACCAGTGACCAGTGACCAGCGACCAGTGACCAGTGACCATTGACCAGTGACCAGTGACCAGTGACCAGCGAAAGTGACCAGTGACCAGTGACCAGTGACCAGTGACCAGTGACCAGTGACCAGTGACCAGTGACCAGTGACCAGTTACAAGTGACCAGTGACCAGCGACCAGTGACCAGTGACGAGCGACCAGTGACCAGTGACCATTGACCAGTGACCAGTGACCAGTGACCAGCGAAAGTGACCAGGGACCAGTGACCAGTGACCAGTGACCAGTGACCAGCGAAAGTGACCAGTGAGCAGTGACCAGTGACCAGTGACCAGCGGTAGTGACCAGTGATCAGTGACCAGTGAACAGTGACCAGTGACCAGCGAAATTGACCATTGACCAGCGACCAGTGACCAGCAAAAATGACCAGTGACCAGTGACCAGTGACCAGTGACCAGTGACCAGTTACAAGTGACCAGTGACCAGCGACCAGTGACCAGTGACGAGCGACCAGTGACCAGTGACCATTGACCAGTGACCAGTGACCAGTGACCAGCGAAAGTGACCAGGGACCAGTGACCAGTGACCAGTGACCAGTGACCAGTGACCAGTGACCAGTGACCAGTGACCAGTGACCAGTGACCAGTGACAAGTGACCAGTGACCAGCGACCAGTGACCAGTGACCAGTGACCATTGACCAGTGACCAGTGACCAGTGACCAGCGAACGTGACCAGGGACCAGTGACCAGTGACCAGTGACCTGTGACCAGCGAAAGTGACCAGTGACCAGTGACCATTGACCATTGACCAGCGACCAGTGACCAGTGACCAGTGACGAGTGACCAGTGACCAGTGACCAGTGACCAGTGACCAGTGACCAGTGACCAGTGACCAGTGACCAGTGACCAGTTACAACTGACCAGTGACCAGCGACCAGTGACCAGTGACGAGCGACCAGTGACCAGTGACCATTGACCAGTGACCAGTGACCAGTGACCAGCGAAAGTGACCAGGGACCAGTGACCAGTGACCAGTGACCAGTGACCAGTTACAAGTGACCAGTGACCAGCGACCAGTGACCAGTGACGAGCGACCAGTGACCAGTGACCAGTGACCATTGACCAGTGACCAGTGACCAGTGACCAGTGACCAGCGAAAGTGAAAGTGACGAGTGACCAGTGACAAGTGACAAGTGACCAGTGACCAGCGACCTGTGACCAACGACCAGTGACCAGTGACCAGTGACCAGTGACCAGTGACCAGTGACCAGTGACCAGTGACCAGTTACAAGTGACCAGTGACCAGTTACAAGTGACCAGTGACCAGCGACCAGTGACCAGTGACGAGCGACCAGTGACCATTGACCAGTGACCAGTGACCAGCAAAAATGACCAGTGACCAGTGACCAGTGACCAGTGACCAGTGACCAGTGACCAGTGACCAGTGACCAGTGACCAGCGAAAGTGACAAGCGACCAGTGACCATTGACCAGTGACCAGTGACCAGTGACCAGTGACCAGCGACCAGTGACCAGTGACCATTGACCAGTGACCAGTGACCAGTGACCAGCGAAAGTGACCAGTGACCAGTGATCAGTGACCAGTGAACAGTGACCAGTGACCAGTGACCAGTGACCAGTGACCAGCGAAAGTGACCAGGGACCAGTGACCAGTGACCAGTGACCAGTGACCACTGACCATTGACCAGTGACCAGTGACCAGTGACCAGTGACCAGTGACCAGTGACCAGTGACCAGCGACCAGTGACCAGTGACCATTGACCAGTGACCAGTGACCAGCAAAAATGACCAGTGACCAGTGACCAGTGACCAGTGACCAGCGACCAGTGACCAGTGACCATTGACCAGTGACCAGTGACCAGCAAAAATGACCAGTGACCAGTGACCAGTGACCAGTGACCAGTGACCAGTGACCAGTGACCAGTGACCAGTGACCAGTGACCAGCGACCAGTGACCAGTGACCATTGACCAGTGACCAGTGACCAGTGACCAGCGAAAGTGACCAGTGACCAGTGACCAGTGACCAGTGACCAGTGACCAGTGACCAGTGACCAGTGACCAGTGACCAGTTACAAGTGACCAGTGACCAGCGACCAGTGACCAGTGACGAGCGACCAGTGACCAGTGACCATTGACCAGTGACCAGTGACCAGTGACCAGCGAAAGTGACCAGGGACCAGTGACCAGTGACCAGTGACCAGTGACCAGCGAAAGTGACCAGTGAGCAGTGACCAGTGACCAGTGACCAGCGGTAGTGACCAGTGATCAGTGACCAGTGAACAGTGACCAGTGACCAGCGAAATTGACCAGTGACCAGCGAAAGTGACCAGTGACCATTGACCAGCGACCAGTGACCAGCAAAAATGACCAGTGACCAGTGACCAGTGACCAGTGACCAGTGACCAGTTACAAGTGACCAGTGACCAGCGACCAGTGACCAGTGACGAGCGACCAGTGACCAGTGACCATTGACCAGTGACCAGTGACCAGTGACCAGCGAAAGTGACCAGGGACCAGTGACCAGTGACCAGTGACCAGTGACCAGTGACCAGTGACCAGTGACCAGTGACCAGTGACCAGTGACCAGTGACAAGTGACCAGTGACCAGCGACCAGTGACCAGTGACCAGTGACCATTGACCAGTGACCAGTGACCAGTGACCAGTGACCAGTGACCAGTGACCAGTGACCAGTGACCAGTTACAAGTGACCAGTGACCAGCGACCAGTGACCAGTGACCAGTGACCAGTGACCAGTGACCAGTGACCAGTGACCAGCGAAAGTGACAAGTGACCAGTGACCATTGACCAGTGACCAGTGACCAGTGACCAGTGACCAGCGACCAGTGACCAGTGACCATTGACCAGTGACCAGTGACCAGCGAAAGTGACCAGTGACCAGTGATCAGTGACCAGTGAACAGTGACCAGTTACCAGTGACCAGTGACCAGCGAAAGTGACCAGGGACCAGTGACCAGTGACCAGTGACCAGTGACCACTGACCATTGACCAGTGACCAGTGACCAGTGACCAGTGACCAGTGACCAGTGACCAGTGACCAGTGACCAGCGACCAGTGACCAGTGACCATTGACCAGTGACCAGTGACCAGCAAAAATGACCAGTGACCAGTGACCAGTGACCAGTGACCAGTGACCAGTGACCAGTGACCAGTGACCAGTGACCAGCGAAAGTGACAAGTGACCAGTGACCATTGACCAGTGACCAGTGACCAGTGACCAGTGACCAGCGACCAGTGACCAGTGACCATTGACCAGTGACCAGTGACCAGTGACCAGCGAAAGTGACCAGTGACCAGTGACCAGTGACCAGTGACCAGTGACCAGTGACCAGTGACCAGTGACCAGTGACCAGTTACAAGTGACCAGTGACCAGCGACCAGTGACCAGTGACGAGCGACCAGTGACCAGTGACCATTGACCAGTGACCAGTGACCAGTGACCAGCGAAAGTGACCAGGGACCAGTGACCAGTGACCAGTGACCAGTGACCAGCGAAAGTGACCAGTGAGCAGTGACCAGTGACCAGTGACCAGCGGTAGTGACCAGTGATCAGTGACCAGTGAACAGTGACCAGTGACCAGCGAAATTGACCATTGACCAGCGACCAGTGACCAGCAAAAATGACCAGTGACCAGTGACCAGTGACCAGTGACCAGTGACCAGTTACAAGTGACCAGTGACCAGCGACCAGTGACCAGTGACGAGCGACCAGTGACCAGTGACCATTGACCAGTGACCAGTGACCAGTGACCAGCGAAAGTGACCAGGGACCAGTGACCAGTGACCAGTGACCAGTGACCAGTGACCAGTGACCAGTGACCAGTGACCAGTGACCAGTGACCAGTGACAAGTGACCAGTGACCAGCGACCAGTGACCAGTGACCAGTGACCATTGACCAGTGACCAGTGACCAGTGACCAGCGAACGTGACCAGGGACCAGTGACCAGTGACCAGTGACCTGTGACCAGCGAAAGTGACCAGTGACCAGTGACCATTGACCATTGACCAGCGACCAGTGACCAGTGACCAGTGACGAGTGACCAGTGACCAGTGACCAGTGACCAGTGACCAGTGACCAGTGACCAGTGACCAGTGACCAGTGACCAGTTACAACTGACCAGTGACCAGCGACCAGTGACCAGTGACGAGCGACCAGTGACCAGTGACCATTGACCAGTGACCAGTGACCAGTGACCAGCGAAAGTGACCAGGGACCAGTGACCAGTGACCAGTGACCAGTGACCAGTTACAAGTGACCAGTGACCAGCGACCAGTGACCAGTGACGAGCGACCAGTGACCAGTGACCAGTGACCATTGACCAGTGACCAGTGACCAGTGACCAGTGACCAGCGAAAGTGAAAGTGACGAGTGACCAGTGACAAGTGACAAGTGACCAGTGACCAGCGACCTGTGACCAACGACCAGTGACCAGTGACCAGTGACCAGTGACCAGTGACCAGTGACCAGTGACCAGTGACCAGTTACAAGTGACCAGTGACCAGTTACAAGTGACCAGTGACCAGCGACCAGTGACCAGTGACGAGCGACCAGTGACCATTGACCAGTGACCAGTGACCAGCAAAAATGACCAGTGACCAGTGACCAGTGACCAGTGACCAGTGACCAGTGACCAGTGACCAGTGACCAGTGACCAGCGAAAGTGACAAGCGACCAGTGACCATTGACCAGTGACCAGTGACCAGTGACCAGTGACCAGCGACCAGTGACCAGTGACCATTGACCAGTGACCAGTGACCAGTGACCAGCGAAAGTGACCAGTGACCAGTGATCAGTGACCAGTGAACAGTGACCAGTGACCAGTGACCAGTGACCAGTGACCAGCGAAAGTGACCAGGGACCAGTGACCAGTGACCAGTGACCAGTGACCACTGACCATTGACCAGTGACCAGTGACCAGTGACCAGTGACCAGTGACCAGTGACCAGTGACCAGCGACCAGTGACCAGTGACCATTGACCAGTGACCAGTGACCAGCAAAAATGACCAGTGACCAGTGACCAGTGACCAGTGACCAGCGACCAGTGACCAGTGACCATTGACCAGTGACCAGTGACCAGCAAAAATGACCAGTGACCAGTGACCAGTGACCAGTGACCAGTGACCAGTGACCAGTGACCAGTGACCAGTGACCAGTGACCAGCGACCAGTGACCAGTGACCATTGACCAGTGACCAGTGACCAGTGACCAGCGAAAGTGACCAGTGACCAGTGACCAGTGACCAGTGACCAGTGACCAGTGACCAGTGACCAGTGACCAGTGACCAGTTACAAGTGACCAGTGACCAGCGACCAGTGACCAGTGACGAGCGACCAGTGACCAGTGACCATTGACCAGTGACCAGTGACCAGTGACCAGCGAAAGTGACCAGGGACCAGTGACCAGTGACCAGTGACCAGTGACCAGCGAAAGTGACCAGTGAGCAGTGACCAGTGACCAGTGACCAGCGGTAGTGACCAGTGATCAGTGACCAGTGAACAGTGACCAGTGACCAGCGAAATTGACCAGTGACCAGCGAAAGTGACCAGTGACCATTGACCAGCGACCAGTGACCAGCAAAAATGACCAGTGACCAGTGACCAGTGACCAGTGACCAGTGACCAGTTACAAGTGACCAGTGACCAGCGACCAGTGACCAGTGACGAGCGACCAGTGACCAGTGACCATTGACCAGTGACCAGTGACCAGTGACCAGCGAAAGTGACCAGGGACCAGTGACCAGTGACCAGTGACCAGTGACCAGTGACCAGTGACCAGTGACCAGTGACCAGTGACCAGTGACCAGTGACAAGTGACCAGTGACCAGCGACCAGTGACCAGTGACCAGTGACCATTGACCAGTGACCAGTGACCAGTGACCAGTGACCAGTGACCAGTGACCAGTGACCAGTGACCAGTTACAAGTGACCAGTGACCAGCGACCAGTGACCAGTGACGAGCGACCAGTGACCAGTGACCATTGACCAGTGACCAGTGACCAGTGACCAGTGACCAGTGACCAGTGACCAGTGACCAGTTACAACTGACCAGTGACCAGCGACCAGTGACCAGTGACGAGCGACCAGTGACCAGTGACCATTGACCAGTGACCAGTGACCAGTGACCAGCGAAAGTGACCAGGGACCAGTGACCAGTGACCAGTGACCAGTGACCAGTGACCAGTTACAAGTGACCAGTGACCAGCGACCAGTGACCAGTGACGAGCGACCAGTGACCAGTGACCAGTGACCATTGACCAGTGACCAGTGACCAGTGACCAGTGACCAGCGAAAGTGAAAGTGACGAGTGACCAGTGACAAGTGACAAGTGACCAGTGACCAGCGACCTGTGACCAACGACCAGTGACCAGTGACCAGTGACCAGTGACCAGTGACCAGTGACCAGTGACCAGTGACCAGTTACAAGTGACCAGTGACCAGTTACAAGTGACCAGTGACCAGCGACCAGTGACCAGTGACCATTGACCAGTGACCAGTGACCAGCAAAAATGACCAGTGACCAGTGACCAGTGACCAGTGACCAGTGACCAGTGACCAGTGACCAGTGACCAGTGACCAGTGACCAGCGAAAGTGACAAGTGACCAGTGACCATTGACCAGTGACCAGTGACCAGTGACCAGTGACCAGCGACCAGTGACCAGTGACCATTGACCAGTGACCAGTGACCAGTGACCAGCGAAAGTGACCAGTGACCAGTGACCAGTGACCAGTGACCAGTGACCAGTGACCAGTGACCAGTGACCAGTGACCAGTTACAAGTGACCAGTGACCAGCGACCAGTGACAAGTGACGAGCGACCAGTGACCAGTGACCATTGACCAGTGACCAGTGACCACTGACCAGTGACCAGTGACCAGTGACCAGTGACCAGTGACCAGTGACAAGCGAAAGTGACCAGGGACCAGTGACCAGTGACCAGTGACCAGTGACCAGTGACCAGTGACCAGTGACCAGTGACCAGTGACCAGTGACCAGTGACCAGTGACCAGCGACCAGTGACCAGTGACCAGCAAAAATGACCAGTGACCAGTGACCAGTGACCAGTGACCAGTGACCAGTTACAAGTGACCAGTGACCAGCGACCAGTGACCAGTGACGAGCGACCAGTGACCAGTGACCAGTGACCAGTGACCAGCGAAAGTGACCAGGGACCAGTGACCAGTAACCAGTGACCAGTGACCAGTGACCAGTGACCAGTGACCAGTGACCAGTGACCTGTGACCAGTGACAAGTGACCAGTGACCAGTGACCAGTGACCAGTGACCAGTGACAAGCGAAAGTGACCAGGGACCAGTGACCAGTGACCAGTGACCAGTGACCAGTGACCAGTGACCAGTGACCAGTGACCAGTGACCAGTGACCAGTGACCAGTGACCAGTTACAAGTGACCAGTGACCAGCGACCAGTGACCAGTGACGAGCGACCAGTGACCAGTGACCAGTGACCAGTGACCAGCGAAAGTGACCAGGGACCAGTGACCAGTGACCAGTGACCAGTGACCACTGACCATTGACCAGTGACCAGTGACCAGTGACCAGTGACCAGTGACCAGCGACCAGTGACCAGTGACCAGTGACCAGTGACCAGTGACCAGTGACCAGTGACCAGTGACCAGTGACCAGTGACCAGTGACAAGTGACCAGTGACCAGCGACCAGTGACCAGTGACCACTGAACAGCGAAAGTGACCAGTGACCAGGGACCAGTGACCAGTGACCAGCGAAATTGACCAGTGTCCAGTGACCAGTGACCAGTGACAAGTGACCAGTGACCAGTGAGCTGTGACCAGTGATAAGTGACCAGTGACCAGTGACCAGTGACCAGTGACCAGTGACCAGTGACCAGTGACCAGCGAAAGTGACCAGGGACCAGTGACCAGTGACCAGTGACCAGTGACCAGTGACCAGTGACCAGTGAACAGTGACCAGTGACTAGTGTCCAGTGACCAGTGTCCAGTGAGCTGTGACCAGTGACCAGTGACCAGTGACCAGTGACCAGTGACCAGTGACCAGTGACCAGTGACCAGTGACCAGTGACCAGTGACCAGTGACAAGTGACCAGTGACCAGCGAAAGTGACCAGTGACCAGTGACCAGTGACCAGTGGCATGTGACCAGTTACCAGTGACCAGCGAAAGTGACCAGTGAACAGTGACCAGTGAGCAGTGACCAGTGACCAGTGACCAGTGACCAGTGACCAGCGAAAGTGACCAGTTACCAGTGAACAGTGACCAGCGAAATTGACCAGTTTCCAGTGACCAGTGAAAAGTGACCAGTGACCAGTGAACAGCGAAAGTGACCAGTGAACAGTGACCAGCGAAATTGACCAGTGAACAGTGATCAGCGAAATTGACCAGTGACCATTGACCAGTGACCAGTGACCAGTGACCAGTGACCAGTGACAAGTGACCAGTGACCAGCGACCAGTGACCAGTGACCAGTGACCACTGACCAGCGAAAGTGACCAGTGACCAGGGACCAGTGACCAGTGACCAGCGAAATTGACCAGTGACCAGCGAAAGTGACCAGTGAACAGTGACCAGTGACCAGTGACCAGCAAAATTGACCAGTAAAATTGACCAGTGACCAGTGACCAGTGACCAATGACCAGTGACCAGTGACCAGTGACCAGTGACCAGTGACCAGTGACGAGTGACCAGCGACCAGTGACCAGTGACCATTGACCAGTGACCAGTGACCAGTGACCAGCGAAAGTGACCAGGAACAAACGACCAGTGACCAGTGACCAGTGACCAGTGACCAATGACCAGTGACCAGTGACCAGTGACCAGTGACCAGTGACCAGTGACGAGTGACCAGCGACCAGTGACCAGTGACCATTGACCAGTGACCAGTGACCAGTGACCAGCGAAAGTGACCAGGAACAAGCGACCAGTGACCAGTGACCAGTGACCAGTGACCAGTGACCAGTGACCAGTGACCAGTGACCAGTGACCAGTGACCAGTGACCTGTGACCAGTGACCAGTGACCAGTGTCCAGTGACCAGTGACGAGCGAAATGGACCAGTGACCAGTGACTAGTGACCAGCGATCAATGACCAGTGACCAGTGACCAGTGACCAGTGACCAGTGACCAGCGAAATTGACCAGTGACCAGTGACCAGTGACCAGTGACCAGCGACCAGTGACCAGTGACCAGTGACAAGTGACCAGTGACCGGCGAAAGTGACCAGTGAACAGTGACCAGTGACCAGTGACCAGTGAATAGTGACCAGTGACCAGTGAACAGCGAAAGTGACCAGTGTCCAGTGACCAGTGACCAGTGATCTGTGACCAGTGACCAGTGACCAGTGACCAGTGAACTGTGACCAGTGACCAGTGACCAGCGAAAGTGACCAGTGACCAGTCACGAGCGAAATTGACCAGTGACCAGCGAAAGTGACCAGTGACCAGTGACCAGTGACCAGTGTCCAGTGACCAGTGACCAGTGATAAGTGACCAGTGACCAGTGACCAGTGACCAGCGACCAGTGACCAGTGACCAGTGAATAGTGACCAGTGACCAGTGACCAGCGACCAGTGACCAATGACCAGTGACCTGTGACCATTCACCAGTGAATAGTGACCAGTGACCAGTGAACAGCGAAAGTGACCAGTGACCAGTGACCTGTGACCAGTGACCAGTGACCAGTGACGAGCGAAATGGACCAGTGACCAGTGACTAGTGACCAGCGATCAGTGACCAGTGACCAGCGATCAGTGACCAGTGACCAGTGACCAGCGAAATTGACCAGTGACCAGTGACCAGTGACCAGTGAACAGTGACAAGTGACCAGTGACCAGTGACCAACGAAAGTGACCAGTGAACAGTGACCAGGGACCAGTGACCATTGACGAGTGACCAGTGACCAGCGAAAGTGAACAGTGACCAGTGACCAGTGACCAGTGACCAGTGACCAGTGACCAGTGACCAGCGAAAGTGACCAGTGACCAGTGACCAGTGACCAGTGACCAGTGACCAGTGACCAGTGACAAGTGACCTGGGACCAGTGACCAGTGACCAGTGACCAGCGAAAGTGACCAGTGACCAGTGACCAGTGACCAGTGACCAGTGACCAGTGACCAGTGACCAGTGACCAGTGACCAGCGAAAGTGACAAGTGACCAGTGACCATTGACCAGTGACCAGTGACCAGTGACCAGTGACCAGCGACCAGTGACCAGTGACCATTGACCAGTGACCAGTGACCAGTGACCAGCGAAAGTGACCAGTGACCAGTGACCAGTGACCAGTGACCAGTGACCAGTGACCAGTGACCAGTGACCAGTGACCAGTTACAAGTGACCAGTGACCAGCGACCAGTGACCAGTGACGAGCGACCAGTGACCAGTGACCATTGACCAGTGACCAGTGACCAGTGACCAGCGAAAGTGACCAGGGACCAGTGACCAGTGACCAGTGACCAGTGACCAGCGAAAGTGACCAGTGAGCAGTGACCAGTGACCAGTGACCAGCGGTAGTGACCAGTGATCAGTGACCAGTGAACAGTGACCAGTGACCAGCGAAATTGACCATTGACCAGCGACCAGTGACCAGCAAAAATGACCAGTGACCAGTGACCAGTGACCAGTGACCAGTGACCAGTTACAAGTGACCAGTGACCAGCGACCAGTGACCAGTGACGAGCGACCAGTGACCAGTGACCATTGACCAGTGACCAGTGACCAGTGACCAGCGAAAGTGACCAGGGACCAGTGACCAGTGACCAGTGACCAGTGACCAGTGACCAGTGACCAGTGACCAGTGACCAGTGACCAGTGACCAGTGACAAGTGACCAGTGACCAGCGACCAGTGACCAGTGACCAGTGACCATTGACCAGTGACCAGTGACCAGTGACCAGCGAACGTGACCAGGGACCAGTGACCAGTGACCAGTGACCTGTGACCAGCGAAAGTGACCAGTGACCAGTGACCATTGACCATTGACCAGCGACCAGTGACCAGTGACCAGTGACGAGTGACCAGTGACCAGTGACCAGTGACCAGTGACCAGTGACCAGTGACCAGTGACCAGTGACCAGTGACCAGTTACAACTGACCAGTGACCAGCGACCAGTGACCAGTGACGAGCGACCAGTGACCAGTGACCATTGACCAGTGACCAGTGACCAGTGACCAGCGAAAGTGACCAGGGACCAGTGACCAGTGACCAGTGACCAGTGACCAGTTACAAGTGACCAGTGACCAGCGACCAGTGACCAGTGACGAGCGACCAGTGACCAGTGACCAGTGACCATTGACCAGTGACCAGTGACCAGTGACCAGTGACCAGCGAAAGTGAAAGTGACGAGTGACCAGTGACAAGTGACAAGTGACCAGTGACCAGCGACCTGTGACCAACGACCAGTGACCAGTGACCAGTGACCAGTGACCAGTGACCAGTGACCAGTGACCAGTGACCAGTTACAAGTGACCAGTGACCAGTTACAAGTGACCAGTGACCAGCGACCAGTGACCAGTGACGAGCGACCAGTGACCATTGACCAGTGACCAGTGACCAGCAAAAATGACCAGTGACCAGTGACCAGTGACCAGTGACCAGTGACCAGTGACCAGTGACCAGTGACCAGTGACCAGCGAAAGTGACAAGCGACCAGTGACCATTGACCAGTGACCAGTGACCAGTGACCAGTGACCAGCGACCAGTGACCAGTGACCATTGACCAGTGACCAGTGACCAGTGACCAGCGAAAGTGACCAGTGACCAGTGATCAGTGACCAGTGAACAGTGACCAGTGACCAGTGACCAGTGACCAGTGACCAGCGAAAGTGACCAGGGACCAGTGACCAGTGACCAGTGACCAGTGACCACTGACCATTGACCAGTGACCAGTGACCAGTGACCAGTGACCAGTGACCAGTGACCAGTGACCAGCGACCAGTGACCAGTGACCATTGACCAGTGACCAGTGACCAGCAAAAATGACCAGTGACCAGTGACCAGTGACCAGTGACCAGCGACCAGTGACCAGTGACCATTGACCAGTGACCAGTGACCAGCAAAAATGACCAGTGACCAGTGACCAGTGACCAGTGACCAGTGACCAGTGACCAGTGACCAGTGACCAGTGACCAGTGACCAGCGACCAGTGACCAGTGACCATTGACCAGTGACCAGTGACCAGTGACCAGTGACCAGTGACCAGTGACCAGTGACCAGTGACCAGTGACCAGTGACCAGTGACCAGTGACCAGTTACAAGTGACCAGTGACCAGCGACCAGTGACCAGTGACGAGCGACCAGTGACCAGTGACCATTGACCAGTGACCAGTGACCAGTGACCAGCGAAAGTGACCAGGGACCAGTGACCAGTGACCAGTGACCAGTGACCAGCGAAAGTGACCAGTGAGCAGTGACCAGTGACCAGTGACCAGCGGTAGTGACCAGTGATCAGTGACCAGTGAACAGTGACCAGTGACCAGCGAAATTGACCAGTGACCAGCGAAAGTGACCAGTGACCATTGACCAGCGACCAGTGACCAGCAAAAATGACCAGTGACCAGTGACCAGTGACCAGTGACCAGTGACCAGTTACAAGTGACCAGTGACCAGCGACCAGTGACCAGTGACGAGCGACCAGTGACCAGTGACCATTGACCAGTGACCAGTGACCAGTGACCAGCGAAAGTGACCAGGGACCAGTGACCAGTGACCAGTGACCAGTGACCAGTGACCAGTGACCAGTGACCAGTGACCAGTGACCAGTGACCAGTGACAAGTGACCAGTGACCAGCGACCAGTGACCAGTGACCAGTGACCATTGACCAGTGACCAGTGACCAGTGACCAGTGACCAGTGACCAGTGACCAGTGACCAGTGACCAGTTACAAGTGACCAGTGACCAGCGACCAGTGACCAGTGACGAGCGACCAGTGACCAGTGACCATTGACCAGTGACCAGTGACCAGTGACCAGTGACCAGTGACCAGTGACCAGTGACCAGTTACAACTGACCAGTGACCAGCGACCAGTGACCAGTGACGAGCGACCAGTGACCAGTGACCATTGACCAGTGACCAGTGACCAGTGACCAGCGAAAGTGACCAGGGACCAGTGACCAGTGACCAGTGACCAGTGACCAGTGACCAGTTACAAGTGACCAGTGACCAGCGACCAGTGACCAGTGACGAGCGACCAGTGACCAGTGACCAGTGACCATTGACCAGTGACCAGTGACCAGTGACCAGTGACCAGCGAAAGTGAAAGTGACGAGTGACCAGTGACAAGTGACAAGTGACCAGTGACCAGCGACCTGTGACCAACGACCAGTGACCAGTGACCAGTGACCAGTGACCAGTGACCAGTGACCAGTGACCAGTGACCAGTTACAAGTGACCAGTGACCAGTTACAAGTGACCAGTGACCAGCGACCAGTGACCAGTGACGAGCGACCAGTGACCATTGACCAGTGACCAGTGACCAGCAAAAATGACCAGTGACCAGTGACCAGTGACCAGTGACCAGTGACCAGTGACCAGTGACCAGTGACCAGTGACCAGCGAAAGTGACAAGTGACCAGTGACCATTGACCAGTGACCAGTGACCAGTGACCAGTGACCAGCGACCAGTGACCAGTGACCATTGACCAGTGACCAGTGACCAGTGACCAGCGAAAGTGACCAGTGACCAGTGATCAGTGACCAGTGAACAGTGACCAGTGACCAGTGACCAGTGACCAGTGACCAGCGAAAGTGACCAGGGACCAGTGACCAGTGACCAGTGACCAGTGACCACTGACCATTGACCAGTGACCAGTGACCAGTGACCAGTGACCAGTGACCAGTGACCAGTGACCAGCGACCAGTGACCAGTGACCATTGACCAGTGACCAGTGACCAGCAAAAATGACCAGTGACCAGTGACCAGTGACCAGTGACCAGTGACCAGTGACCAGTGACCAGTGACCAGTGACCAGTGACCAGCGAAAGTGACAAGTGACCAGTGACCATTGACCAGTGACCAGTGACCAGTGACCAGTGACCAGCGACCAGTGACCAGTGACCATTGACCAGTGACCAGTGACCAGTGACCAGCGAAAGTGACCAGTGACCAGTGACCAGTGACCAGTGACCAGTGACCAGTGACCAGTGACCAGTGACCAGTGACCAGTTACAAGTGACCAGTGACCAGCGACCAGTGACAAGTGACGAGCGACCAGTGACCAGTGACCATTGACCAGTGACCAGTGACCACTGACCAGTGACCAGTGACCAGTGACCAGTGACCAGTGACCAGTGACAAGCGAAAGTGACCAGGGACCAGTGACCAGTGACCAGTGACCAGTGACCAGTGACCAGTGACCAGTGACCAGTGACCAGTGACCAGTGACCAGTGACCAGTGACCAGCGACCAGTGACCAGTGACCAGCAAAAATGACCAGTGACCAGTGACCAGTGACCAGTGACCAGTGACCAGTTACAAGTGACCAGTGACCAGCGACCAGTGACCAGTGACGAGCGACCAGTGACCAGTGACCAGTGACCAGTGACCAGCGAAAGTGACCAGGGACCAGTGACCAGTAACCAGTGACCAGTGACCAGTGACCAGTGACCAGTGACCAGTGACCAGTGACCTGTGACCAGTGACAAGTGACCAGTGACCAGTGACCAGTGACCAGTGACCAGTGACAAGCGAAAGTGACCAGGGACCAGTGACCAGTGACCAGTGACCAGTGACCAGTGACCAGTGACCAGTGACCAGTGACCAGTGACCAGTGACCAGTGACCAGTGACCAGTTACAAGTGACCAGTGACCAGCGACCAGTGACCAGTGACGAGCGACCAGTGACCAGTGACCAGTGACCAGTGACCAGCGAAAGTGACCAGGGACCAGTGACCAGTGACCAGTGACCAGTGACCACTGACCATTGACCAGTGACCAGTGACCAGTGACCAGTGACCAGTGACCAGCGACCAGTGACCAGTGACCAGTGACCAGTGACCAGTGACCAGTGACCAGTGACCAGTGACCAGTGACCAGTGACCAGTGACAAGTGACCAGTGACCAGCGACCAGTGACCAGTGACCACTGAACAGCGAAAGTGACCAGTGACCAGGGACCAGTGACCAGTGACCAGCGAAATTGACCAGTGTCCAGTGACCAGTGACCAGTGACAAGTGACCAGTGACCAGTGAGCTGTGACCAGTGATAAGTGACCAGTGACCAGTGACCAGTGACCAGTGACCAGTGACCAGTGACCAGTGACCAGCGAAAGTGACCAGGGACCAGTGACCAGTGACCAGTGACCAGTGACCAGTGACCAGTGACCAGTGAACAGTGACCAGTGACTAGTGTCCAGTGACCAGTGTCCAGTGAGCTGTGACCAGTGACCAGTGACCAGTGACCAGTGACCAGTGACCAGTGACCAGTGACCAGTGACCAGTGACCAGTGACCAGTGACCAGTGACAAGTGACCAGTGACCAGCGAAAGTGACCAGTGACCAGTGACCAGTGACCAGTGGCATGTGACCAGTTACCAGTGACCAGCGAAAGTGACCAGTGAACAGTGACCAGTGAGCAGTGACCAGTGACCAGTGACCAGTGACCAGTGACCAGCGAAAGTGACCAGTTACCAGTGAACAGTGACCAGCGAAATTGACCAGTTTCCAGTGACCAGTGAAAAGTGACCAGTGACCAGTGAACAGCGAAAGTGACCAGTGAACAGTGACCAGCGAAATTGACCAGTGAACAGTGATCAGCGAAATTGACCAGTGACCATTGACCAGTGACCAGTGACCAGTGACCAGTGACCAGTGACAAGTGACCAGTGACCAGCGACCAGTGACCAGTGACCAGTGACCACTGACCAGCGAAAGTGACCAGTGACCAGGGACCAGTGACCAGTGACCAGCGAAATTGACCAGTGACCAGCGAAAGTGACCAGTGAACAGTGACCAGTGACCAGTGACCAGCAAAATTGACCAGTAAAATTGACCAGTGACCAGTGACCAGTGACCAATGACCAGTGACCAGTGACCAGTGACCAGTGACCAGTGACCAGTGACGAGTGACCAGCGACCAGTGACCAGTGACCATTGACCAGTGACCAGTGACCAGTGACCAGCGAAAGTGACCAGGAACAAACGACCAGTGACCAGTGACCAGTGACCAGTGACCAATGACCAGTGACCAGTGACCAGTGACCAGTGACCAGTGACCAGTGACGAGTGACCAGCGACCAGTGACCAGTGACCATTGACCAGTGACCAGTGACCAGTGACCAGCGAAAGTGACCAGGAACAAGCGACCAGTGACCAGTGACCAGTGACCAGTGACCAGTGACCAGTGACCAGTGACCAGTGACCAGTGACCAGTGACCAGTGACCTGTGACCAGTGACCAGTGACCAGTGTCCAGTGACCAGTGACGAGCGAAATGGACCAGTGACCAGTGACTAGTGACCAGCGATCAATGACCAGTGACCAGTGACCAGTGACCAGTGACCAGTGACCAGCGAAATTGACCAGTGACCAGTGACCAGTGACCAGTGACCAGCGACCAGTGACCAGTGACCAGTGACAAGTGACCAGTGACCGGCGAAAGTGACCAGTGAACAGTGACCAGTGACCAGTGACCAGTGAATAGTGACCAGTGACCAGTGAACAGCGAAAGTGACCAGTGTCCAGTGACCAGTGACCAGTGATCTGTGACCAGTGACCAGTGACCAGTGACCAGTGAACTGTGACCAGTGACCAGTGACCAGTGAAAGTGACCAGTGACCAGTCACGAGCGAAATTGACCAGTGACCAGCGAAAGTGACCAGTGACCAGTGACCAGTGACCAGTGTCCAGTGACCAGTGACCAGTGATAAGTGACCAGTGACCAGTGACCAGTGACCAGCGACCAGTGACCAGTGACCAGTGAATAGTGACCAGTGACCAGTGACCAGCGACCAGTGACCAATGACCAGTGACCTGTGACCATTCACCAGTGAATAGTGACCAGTGACCAGTGAACAGCGAAAGTGACCAGTGACCAGTGACCTGTGACCAGTGACCAGTGACCAGTGACGAGCGAAATGGACCAGTGACCAGTGACTAGTGACCAGCGATCAGTGACCAGTGACCAGCGATCAGTGACCAGTGACCAGTGACCAGCGAAATTGACCAGTGACCAGTGACCAGTGACCAGTGAACAGTGACAAGTGACCAGTGACCAGTGACCAACGAAAGTGACCAGTGAACAGTGACCAGGGACCAGTGACCATTGACGAGTGACCAGTGACCAGCGAAAGTGAACAGTGACCAGTGACCAGTGACCAGTGACCAGTGACCAGTGACCAGTGACCAGCGAAAGTGACCAGTGACCAGTGACCAGTGACCAGTGACCAGTGACCAGTGACCAGTGACAAGTGACCTGGGACCAGTGACCAGTGACCAGTGACCAGCGAAAGTGACCAGTGACCAGTGACCAGTGACCAGTGACCAGTGACCATTGACCAGTGACCAGTGACCAGTGACCAGTGACCAGTGACCAGTGACAAGTGACCAGTGACCAGCGACCAGTGACCAGTGACCAGTGACCACTGACCAGCGAAAGTGACCAGTGACCAGGGACCAGTGACCAGTGACCAGCGAAATTGACCAGTGACCAGCGAAAGTGACCAGTGAACAGTGACCAGTGACCAGTGACCAGCAAAATTGACCAGTAAAATTGACCAGTGACCAGTGACCAGTGACCAATGTCCAGTGACCAGTGACCAGTGACCAGTGACCAGTGACCAGTGACGAGTGACCAGCGACCAGTGACCAGTGACCATTGACCAGTGACCAGTGACCAGTGACCAGCGAAAGTGACCAGGAACAAACGACCAGTGACCAGTGACCAGTGACCAGTGACCAATGACCAGTGACCAGTGACCAGTGACCAGTGACCAGTGACCAGTGACGAGTGACCAGCGACCAGTGACCAGTGACCATTGACCAGTGACCAGTGACCAGTGACCAGCGAAATTGACCAGTGACCAGTGACCAGTGACCAGTGACCAGCGACCAGTGACCAGTGACCAGTGACAAGTGACCAGTGACCGGCGAAAGTGACCAGTGAACAGTGACCAGTGACCAGTGACCAGTGAATAGTGACCAGTGACCAGTGAACAGCGAAAGTGACCAGTGTCCAGTGACCAGTGACCAGTGATCTGTGACCAGTGACCAGTGACCAGTGACCAGTGAACTGTGACCAGTGACCAGTGACCAGCGAAAGTGACCAGTGACCAGTCACGAGCGAAATTGACCAGTGACCAGCGAAAGTGACCAGTGACCAGTGACCAGTGACCAGTGTCCAGTGACCAGTGACCAGTGATAAGTGACCAGTGACCAGTGACCAGTGACCAGCGACCAGTGACCAGTGACCAGTGAATAGTGACCAGTGACCAGTGACCAGCGACCAGTGACCAATGACCAGTGACCTGTGACCATTCACCAGTGAATAGTGACCAGTGACCAGTGAACAGCGAAAGTGACCAGTGACCAGTGACCTGTGACCAGTGACCAGTGACCAGTGACGAGCGAAATGGACCAGTGACCAGTGACTAGTGACCAGCGATCAGTGACCAGTGACCAGCGATCAGTGACCAGTGACCAGTGACCAGCGAAATTGACCAGTGACCAGTGACCAGTGACCAGTGAACAGTGACAAGTGACCAGTGACCAGTGACCAACGAAAGTGACCAGTGAACAGTGACCAGGGACCAGTGACCATTGACGAGTGACCAGTGACCAGCGAAAGTGAACAGTGACCAGTGACCAGTGACCAGTGACCAGTGACCAGTGACCAGTGACCAGCGAAAGTGACCAGTGACCAGTGACCAGTGACCAGTGACCAGTGACCAGTGACCAGTGACAAGTGACCTGGGACCAGTGACCAGTGACCAGTGACCAGCGAAATTGACCAGTTTCCAGTGACCAGTGACAAGTGACCAGTGACCAGCGACCAGTGACCAGTGACCAGTGACCAGTGACCAGCGAAAGTGACCAGTGACCAGTGACCAGTGACCAGTGACCAGTGACCAGTGACCAGCGAAAGTGACCAGTGACCAGTGACCAGTGACCAGTGACCAGTGACCAGCGAAAGTGACCAGTGACGAGTGACCAGTGACAAGTGACCAGTGACCAGTGACCAGTGACCAGTGACCAGTGACCAGTGACCAGTGACCAGCGAAAGTGAAAGTGACGAGTGACCAGTGACAAGTGACAAGTGACCAGCGAAAGTGACCAGTGACCAGTGACCATTGACCATTGACCAGCGACCAGTGACCAGTGACCAGTGACGAGTGACCAGTGACCAGTGACCAGTGACCAGTGACCAGTGACCAGTGACCAGTGACCAGTGACCAGTGACCAGTTACAACTGACCAGTGACCAGCGACCAGTGACCAGTGACGAGCGACCAGTGACCAGTGACCATTGACCAGTGACCAGTGACCAGTGACCAGCGAAAGTGACCAGGGACCAGTGACCAGTGACCAGTGACCAGTTACAAGTGACCAGTGACCAGCGACCAGTGACCAGTGACGAGCGACCAGTGACCAGTGACCAGTGACCATTGACCAGTGACCAGTGACCAGTGACCAGCGAAAGTGACCAGGGACCAGTGACCAGTGACCAGTGTCCAGTGACCAGTGACCAGTGACCAGTGACCAGTGACCAGTGACCAGTGACCAGTGACCAGTGACAAGTGACCAGTGACCAGCGACCAGTGACCAGTGACCAGTGACCATTGACCAGTGACCAGTGACCAGTGACCAGCGAACGTGACCAGGGACCAGTGACCAGTGACCAGTGACCAGTGACCAGTGACCAGTTACAAGTGACCAGTGACCAGTTACAAGTGACCAGTGACCAGCGACCAGTGACCTGTGACGAGCGACCAGTGACCATTGACCAGTGACCAGTGACCAGCAAAAATGACCAGTGACCAGTGACCAGTGACCAGTGACCAGTGACCAGTGACCAGTGACCAGTGACCAGTGACCAGCGAAAGTGACAAGTGACCAGTGACCATTGACCAGTGACCAGTGACCAGTGACCAGTGACCCGCGACCAGTGACCAGTGACCATTGACCAGTGACCAGTGACCAGTGACCAGCGAAAGTGACCAGTGACCAGTGACCAGTGACCAGTGACCAGTGACCAGTGACCTGTAACCAGTGACCAGTGACCAGTGTCCAGTGACCAGTGACGAGCGAAATGGACCAGTGACCAGTGACTAGTGACCAGCGATCAATGACCAGTGACCAGTGAACAGTGACCAGTGACCAGTGACCAGCGAAATTGACCAGTGACCAGTGACCAGTGACCAGCGACCAGTGACCAGTGACCAGTGACAAGTGACCAGTGACCGGCGAAAGTGACCAGTGAACAGTGACCAGTGACCAGTGACCAGTGAATAGTGACCAGTGACCAGTGAACAGCGAAAGTGACCAGTGTCCAGTGACCAGTGACCAGTGATCTGTGACCAGTGACCAGTGACCAGTGACCAGTGAATTGTGACCAGTGACCAGTGACCAGCGAAAGTGACCAGTGACCAGTCACGAGCGAAATTGACCAGTGACCAGCGAAAGTGACCAGTGACCAGTGACCAGTGACCAGTGTCCAGTGACCAGTGACCAGTGATAAGTGACCAGTGACCAGTGACCAGTGACCACCGACCAGTGACCAGTGACCAGTGAATAGTGACCAGTGACCAGTGACCAGCGACCAGTGACCAATGACCAGTGACCTGTGACCATTCACCAGTGAATAGTGACCAGTGACCAGTGAACAGCGAAAGTGACCAGTGACCAGTGACCTGTGACCTGTGACCAGTGACCAGTGACGAGCGAAATGGACCAGTGACCAGTGACTAGTGACCAGCGATCAGTGACCAGTGACCAGCGATCAGTGACCAGTGACCAGTGACCAGCGAAATTGACCAGTGACCAGTGACCAGTGACCAGTGAACAGTGACAAGTGACCAGTGACCAGTGACCAACGAAAGTGACCAGTGAACAGTGACCAGGGACCAGTGACCATTGACGAGTGACCAGTGACCAGCGAAAGTGAACAGTGACCAGTGACCAATGACCAGTGACCAGTGACCAGTGACCAGTGACCAGCGAAAGTGACCAGTGACCAGTGACCAGTGACCAGTGACCAGTGACCAGTGACCAGTGACCAGTGACCAGTGACCAGTGACAAGTGACCAGTGACCAGCGACCAGTGACCAGTGACCAGTGACCACTGACCAGCGAAAGTGACCAGTGACCAGGGACCAGTGACCAGTGACCAGCGAAATTGACCAGTGACCAGCGAAAGTGACCAGTGAACAGTGACCAGTGACCAGTGACCAGTGACCAGTGACCAGTGACCAGTGACCAGTGCCAACGACCAGTGACCAGTGACCATTGACCAGTGACCAGCGAAAGTGACCAGTGACAAGTGACCAGTGACCAGTGACCAGTGACCAGTGACCAGTGACCAGTGACCAGTGACCAGCGAAAGTGAAAGTGACGAGTGACCAGTGACAAGTGACAAGTGACCAGCGAAAGTGACCAGTGACCAGTGACCATTGACCATTGACCAGCGACCAGTGACCAGTGACCAGTGACGAGTGACCAGTGACCAGTGACCAGTGACCAGTGACCAGTGACCAGTGACCAGTTACAACTGACCAGTGACCAGCGACCAGTGACCAGTGACGAGCGACCAGTGACCAGTGACCATTGACCAGTGACCAGTGACCAGTGACCAGCGAAAGTGACCAGGGACCAGTGACCAGTGACCAGTGACCAGTTACAAGTGACCAGTGACCAGCGACCAGTGACCAGTGACGAGCGACCAGTGACCAGTGACCAGTGACCATTGACCAGTGACCAGTGACCAGTGACCAGCGAAAGTGACCAGGGACCAGTGACCAGTGACCAGTGACCAGTGACCAGTGACCAGTGACCAGTGACCAGTGACCAGTGACCAGTGACCAGTGACCAGTGACAAGTGACCAGTGACCAGCGACCAGTGACCAGTGACCAGTGACCATTGACCAGTGACCAGTGACCAGTGACCAGCGAACGTGACCAGGGACCAGTGACCAGTGACCAGTGACCAGTGACCAGTGACCAGTTACAAGTGACCAGTGACCAGTTACAAGTGACCAGTGACCAGCGACCAGTGACCTGTGACGAGCGACCAGTGACCATTGACCAGTGACCAGTGACCAGCAAAAATGACCAGTGACCAGTGACCAGTGACCAGTGACCAGTGACCAGTGACCAGTGACCAGTGACCAGTGACCAGTGACCAGCGAAAGTGACAAGTGACCAGTGACCATTGACCAGTGACCAGTGACCAGTGACCAGTGACCAGCGACCAGTGACCAGTGACCATTGACCAGTGACCAGTGACCAGCGAAAGTGACCAGTGACCAGTGATCAGTGACCAGTGAACAGTGACCAGTTACCAGTGACCAGTGACCAGCGAAAGTGACCAGGGACCAGTGACCAGTGACCAGTGACCAGTGACCACTGACCATTGACCAGTGACCAGTGACCAGTGACCAGTGACCAGTGACCAGTGACCAGTGACCAGTGACCAGCGACCAGTGACCAGTGACCATTGACCAGTGACCAGTGACCAGCAAAAATGACCAGTGACCAGTGACCAGTGACCAGTGACCAGTGACCAGTGACCAGTGACCAGTGACCAGTGACCAGCGAAAGTGACAAGTGACCAGTGACCATTGACCAGTGACCAGTGACCAGTGACCAGTGACCAGCGACCAGTGACCAGTGACCATTGACCAGTGACCAGTGACCAGTGACCAGCGAAAGTGACCAGTGACCAGTGACCAGTGACCAGTGACCAGTGACCAGTGACCAGTGACCAGTGACCAGTGACCAGTTACAAGTGACCAGTGACCAGCGACCAGTGACCAGTGACGAGCGACCAGTGACCAGTGACCATTGACCAGTGACCAGTGACCAGTGACCAGCGAAAGTGACCAGGGACCAGTGACCAGTGACCAGTGACCAGTGACCAGCGAAAGTGACCAGTGAGCAGTGACCAGTGACCAGTGACCAGCGGTAGTGACCAGTGATCAGTGACCAGTGAACAGTGACCAGTGACCAGCGAAATTGACCATTGACCAGCGACCAGTGACCAGCAAAAATGACCAGTGACCAGTGACCAGTGACCAGTGACCAGTGACCAGTTACAAGTGACCAGTGACCAGCGACCAGTGACCAGTGACGAGCGACCAGTGACCAGTGACCATTGACCAGTGACCAGTGACCAGTGACCAGCGAAAGTGACCAGGGACCAGTGACCAGTGACCAGTGACCAGTGACCAGTGACCAGTGACCAGTGACCAGTGACCAGTGACCAGTGACCAGTGACAAGTGACCAGTGACCAGCGACCAGTGACCAGTGACCAGTGACCATTGACCAGTGACCAGTGACCAGTGACCAGCGAACGTGACCAGGGACCAGTGACCAGTGACCAGTGACCTGTGACCAGCGAAAGTGACCAGTGACCAGTGACCATTGACCATTGACCAGCGACCAGTGACCAGTGACCAGTGACGAGTGACCAGTGACCAGTGACCAGTGACCAGTGACCAGTGACCAGTGACCAGTGACCAGTGACCAGTGACCAGTTACAACTGACCAGTGACCAGCGACCAGTGACCAGTGACGAGCGACCAGTGACCAGTGACCATTGACCAGTGACCAGTGACCAGTGACCAGCGAAAGTGACCAGGGACCAGTGACCAGTGACCAGTGACCAGTGACCAGTTACAAGTGACCAGTGACCAGCGACCAGTGACCAGTGACGAGCGACCAGTGACCAGTGACCAGTGACCATTGACCAGTGACCAGTGACCAGTGACCAGTGACCAGCGAAAGTGAAAGTGACGAGTGACCAGTGACAAGTGACAAGTGACCAGTGACCAGCGACCTGTGACCAACGACCAGTGACCAGTGACCAGTGACCAGTGACCAGTGACCAGTGACCAGTGACCAGTGACCAGTTACAAGTGACCAGTGACCAGTTACAAGTGACCAGTGACCAGCGACCAGTGACCAGTGACGAGCGACCAGTGACCATTGACCAGTGACCAGTGACCAGCAAAAATGACCAGTGACCAGTGACCAGTGACCAGTGACCAGTGACCAGTGACCAGTGACCAGTGACCAGTGACCAGCGAAAGTGACAAGCGACCAGTGACCATTGACCAGTGACCAGTGACCAGTGACCAGTGACCAGCGACCAGTGACCAGTGACCATTGACCAGTGACCAGTGACCAGTGACCAGCGAAAGTGACCAGTGACCAGTGATCAGTGACCAGTGAACAGTGACCAGTGACCAGTGACCAGTGACCAGTGACCAGCGAAAGTGACCAGGGACCAGTGACCAGTGACCAGTGACCAGTGACCACTGACCATTGACCAGTGACCAGTGACCAGTGACCAGTGACCAGTGACCAGTGACCAGTGACCAGCGACCAGTGACCAGTGACCATTGACCAGTGACCAGTGACCAGCAAAAATGACCAGTGACCAGTGACCAGTGACCAGTGACCAGCGACCAGTGACCAGTGACCATTGACCAGTGACCAGTGACCAGCAAAAATGACCAGTGACCAGTGACCAGTGACCAGTGACCAGTGACCAGTGACCAGTGACCAGTGACCAGTGACCAGTGACCAGCGACCAGTGACCAGTGACCATTGACCAGTGACCAGTGACCAGTGACCAGCGAAAGTGACCAGTGACCAGTGACCAGTGACCAGTGACCAGTGACCAGTGACCAGTGACCAGTGACCAGTGACCAGTTACAAGTGACCAGTGACCAGCGACCAGTGACCAGTGACGAGCGACCAGTGACCAGTGACCATTGACCAGTGACCAGTGACCAGTGACCAGCGAAAGTGACCAGGGACCAGTGACCAGTGACCAGTGACCAGTGACCAGCGAAAGTGACCAGTGAGCAGTGACCAGTGACCAGTGACCAGCGGTAGTGACCAGTGATCAGTGACCAGTGAACAGTGACCAGTGACCAGCGAAATTGACCAGTGACCAGCGAAAGTGACCAGTGACCATTGACCAGCGACCAGTGACCAGCAAAAATGACCAGTGACCAGTGACCAGTGACCAGTGACCAGTGACCAGTTACAAGTGACCAGTGACCAGCGACCAGTGACCAGTGACGAGCGACCAGTGACCAGTGACCATTGACCAGTGACCAGTGACCAGTGACCAGCGAAAGTGACCAGGGACCAGTGACCAGTGACCAGTGACCAGTGACCAGTGACCAGTGACCAGTGACCAGTGACCAGTGACCAGTGACCAGTGACAAGTGACCAGTGACCAGCGACCAGTGACCAGTGACCAGTGACCATTGACCAGTGACCAGTGACCAGTGACCAGTGACCAGTGACCAGTGACCAGTGACCAGTGACCAGTGACCAGTTACAAGTGACCAGTGACCAGCGACCAGTGACCAGTGACGAGCGACCAGTGACCAGTGACCATTGACCAGTGACCAGTGACCAGTGACCAGTGACCAGTGACCAGTGACCAGTGACCAGTTACAACTGACCAGTGACCAGCGACCAGTGACCAGTGACGAGCGACCAGTGACCAGTGACCATTGACCAGTGACCAGTGACCAGTGACCAGCGAAAGTGACCAGGGACCAGTGACCAGTGACCAGTGACCAGTGACCAGTGACCAGTTACAAGTGACCAGTGACCAGCGACCAGTGACCAGTGACGAGCGACCAGTGACCAGTGACCAGTGACCATTGACCAGTGACCAGTGACCAGTGACCAGTGACCAGCGAAAGTGAAAGTGACGAGTGACCAGTGACAAGTGACAAGTGACCAGTGACCAGCGACCTGTGACCAACGACCAGTGACCAGTGACCAGTGACCAGTGACCAGTGACCAGTGACCAGTGACCAGTGACCAGTTACAAGTGACCAGTGACCAGTTACAAGTGACCAGTGACCAGCGACCAGTGACCAGTGACGAGCGACCAGTGACCATTGACCAGTGACCAGTGACCAGCAAAAATGACCAGTGACCAGTGACCAGTGACCAGTGACCAGTGACCAGTGACCAGTGACCAGCGAAAGTGACAAGTGACCAGTGACCATTGACCAGTGACCAGTGACCAGTGACCAGTGACCAGCGACCAGTGACCAGTGACCATTGACCAGTGACCAGTGACCAGTGACCAGCGAAAGTGACCAGTGACCAGTGATCAGTGACCAGTGAACAGTGACCAGTGACCAGTGACCAGTGACCAGTGACCAGCGAAAGTGACCAGGGACCAGTGACCAGTGACCAGTGACCAGTGACCACTGACCATTGACCAGTGACCAGTGACCAGTGACCAGTGACCAGTGACCAGTGACCAGTGACCAGCGACCAGTGACCAGTGACCATTGACCAGTGACCAGTGACCAGCAAAAATGACCAGTGACCAGTGACCAGTGACCAGTGACCAGTGACCAGTGACCAGTGACCAGTGACCAGTGACCAGTGACCAGCGAAAGTGACAAGTGACCAGTGACCATTGACCAGTGACCAGTGACCAGTGACCAGTGACCAGCGACCAGTGACCAGTGACCATTGACCAGTGACCAGTGACCAGTGACCAGCGAAAGTGACCAGTGACCAGTGACCAGTGACCAGTGACCAGTGACCAGTGACCAGTGACCAGTGACCAGTGACCAGTTACAAGTGACCAGTGACCAGCGACCAGTGACAAGTGACGAGCGACCAGTGACCAGTGACCATTGACCAGTGACCAGTGACCACTGACCAGTGACCAGTGACCAGTGACCAGTGACCAGTGACCAGTGACAAGCGAAAGTGACCAGGGACCAGTGACCAGTGACCAGTGACCAGTGACCAGTGACCAGTGACCAGTGACCAGTGACCAGTGACCAGTGACCAGTGACCAGTGACCAGCGACCAGTGACCAGTGACCAGCAAAAATGACCAGTGACCAGTGACCAGTGACCAGTGACCAGTGACCAGTTACAAGTGACCAGTGACCAGCGACCAGTGACCAGTGACGAGCGACCAGTGACCAGTGACCAGTGACCAGTGACCAGCGAAAGTGACCAGGGACCAGTGACCAGTAACCAGTGACCAGTGACCAGTGACCAGTGACCAGTGACCAGTGACCAGTGACCTGTGACCAGTGACAAGTGACCAGTGACCAGTGACCAGTGACCAGTGACCAGTGACAAGCGAAAGTGACCAGGGACCAGTGACCAGTGACCAGTGACCAGTGACCAGTGACCAGTGACCAGTGACCAGTGACCAGTGACCAGTGACCAGTGACCAGTGACCAGTTACAAGTGACCAGTGACCAGCGACCAGTGACCAGTGACGAGCGACCAGTGACCAGTGACCAGTGACCAGTGACCAGCGAAAGTGACCAGGGACCAGTGACCAGTGACCAGTGACCAGTGACCACTGACCATTGACCAGTGACCAGTGACCAGTGACCAGTGACCAGTGACCAGCGACCAGTGACCAGTGACCAGTGACCAGTGACCAGTGACCAGTGACCAGTGACCAGTGACCAGTGACCAGTGACCAGTGACAAGTGACCAGTGACCAGCGACCAGTGACCAGTGACCACTGAACAGCGAAAGTGACCAGTGACCAGGGACCAGTGACCAGTGACCAGCGAAATTGACCAGTGTCCAGTGACCAGTGACCAGTGACAAGTGACCAGTGACCAGTGAGCTGTGACCAGTGATAAGTGACCAGTGACCAGTGACCAGTGACCAGTGACCAGTGACCAGTGACCAGTGACCAGCGAAAGTGACCAGGGACCAGTGACCAGTGACCAGTGACCAGTGACCAGTGACCAGTGACCAGTGAACAGTGACCAGTGACTAGTGTCCAGTGACCAGTGTCCAGTGAGCTGTGACCAGTGACCAGTGACCAGTGACCAGTGACCAGTGACCAGTGACCAGTGACCAGTGACCAGTGACCAGTGACCAGTGACCAGTGACAAGTGACCAGTGACCAGCGAAAGTGACCAGTGACCAGTGACCAGTGACCAGTGGCATGTGACCAGTTACCAGTGACCAGCGAAAGTGACCAGTGAACAGTGACCAGTGAGCAGTGACCAGTGACCAGTGACCAGTGACCAGTGACCAGCGAAAGTGACCAGTTACCAGTGAACAGTGACCAGCGAAATTGACCAGTTTCCAGTGACCAGTGAAAAGTGACCAGTGACCAGTGAACAGCGAAAGTGACCAGTGAACAGTGACCAGCGAAATTGACCAGTGAACAGTGATCAGCGAAATTGACCAGTGACCATTGACCAGTGACCAGTGACCAGTGACCAGTGACCAGTGACAAGTGACCAGTGACCAGCGACCAGTGACCAGTGACCAGTGACCACTGACCAGCGAAAGTGACCAGTGACCAGGGACCAGTGACCAGTGACCAGCGAAATTGACCAGTGACCAGCGAAAGTGACCAGTGAACAGTGACCAGTGACCAGTGACCAGCAAAATTGACCAGTAAAATTGACCAGTGACCAGTGACCAGTGACCAATGACCAGTGACCAGTGACCAGTGACCAGTGACCAGTGACCAGTGACGAGTGACCAGCGACCAGTGACCAGTGACCATTGACCAGTGACCAGTGACCAGTGACCAGCGAAAGTGACCAGGAACAAACGACCAGTGACCAGTGACCAGTGACCAGTGACCAATGACCAGTGACCAGTGACCAGTGACCAGTGACCAGTGACCAGTGACGAGTGACCAGCGACCAGTGACCAGTGACCATTGACCAGTGACCAGTGACCAGTGACCAGCGAAAGTGACCAGGAACAAGCGACCAGTGACCAGTGACCAGTGACCAGTGACCAGTGACCAGTGACCAGTGACCAGTGACCAGTGACCAGTGACCAGTGACCTGTGACCAGTGACCAGTGACCAGTGTCCAGTGACCAGTGACGAGCGAAATGGACCAGTGACCAGTGACTAGTGACCAGCGATCAATGACCAGTGACCAGTGACCAGTGACCAGTGACCAGTGACCAGCGAAATTGACCAGTGACCAGTGACCAGTGACCAGTGACCAGCGACCAGTGACCAGTGACCAGTGACAAGTGACCAGTGACCGGCGAAAGTGACCAGTGAACAGTGACCAGTGACCAGTGACCAGTGAATAGTGACCAGTGACCAGTGAACAGCGAAAGTGACCAGTGTCCAGTGACCAGTGACCAGTGATCTGTGACCAGTGACCAGTGACCAGTGACCAGTGAACTGTGACCAGTGACCAGTGACCAGCGAAAGTGACCAGTGACCAGTCACGAGCGAAATTGACCAGTGACCAGCGAAAGTGACCAGTGACCAGTGACCAGTGACCAGTGTCCAGTGACCAGTGACCAGTGATAAGTGACCAGTGACCAGTGACCAGTGACCAGCGACCAGTGACCAGTGACCAGTGAATAGTGACCAGTGACCAGTGACCAGCGACCAGTGACCAATGACCAGTGACCTGTGACCATTCACCAGTGAATAGTGACCAGTGACCAGTGAACAGCGAAAGTGACCAGTGACCAGTGACCTGTGACCAGTGACCAGTGACCAGTGACGAGCGAAATGGACCAGTGACCAGTGACTAGTGACCAGCGATCAGTGACCAGTGACCAGCGATCAGTGACCAGTGACCAGTGACCAGCGAAATTGACCAGTGACCAGTGACCAGTGACCAGTGAACAGTGACAAGTGACCAGTGACCAGTGACCAACGAAAGTGACCAGTGAACAGTGACCAGGGACCAGTGACCATTGACGAGTGACCAGTGACCAGCGAAAGTGAACAGTGACCAGTGACCAGTGACCAGTGACCAGTGACCAGTGACCAGTGACCAGCGAAAGTGACCAGTGACCAGTGACCAGTGACCAGTGACCAGTGACCAGTGACCAGTGACAAGTGACCTGGGACCAGTGACCAGTGACCAGTGACCAGCGAAAGTGACCTGTGACCAGTGACCAGTGACCAGTGACCAGTGACCATTGACCAGTGACCAGTGACCAGTGACCAGTGACCAGTGACCAGTGACAAGTGACCAGTGACCAGCGACCAGTGACCAGTGACCAGTGACCACTGACCAGCGAAAGTGACCAGTGACCAGGGACCAGTGACCAGTGACCAGCGAAATTGACCAGTGACCAGCGAAAGTGACCAGTGAACAGTGACCAGTGACCAGTGACCAGCAAAATTGACCAGTAAAATTGACCAGTGACCAGTGACCAGTGACCAATGTCCAGTGACCAGTGACCAGTGACCAGTGACCAGTGACCAGTGACGAGTGACCAGCGACCAGTGACCAGTGACCATTGACCAGTGACCAGTGACCAGTGACCAGCGAAAGTGACCAGGAACAAACGACCAGTGACCAGTGACCAGTGACCAGTGACCAATGACCAGTGACCAGTGACCAGTGACCAGTGACCAGTGACCAGTGACGAGTGACCAGCGACCAGTGACCAGTGACCATTGACCAGTGACCAGTGACCAGTGACCAGCGAAATTGACCAGTGACCAGTGACCAGTGACCAGTGACCAGCGACCAGTGACCAGTGACCAGTGACAAGTGACCAGTGACCGGCGAAAGTGACCAGTGAACAGTGACCAGTGACCAGTGACCAGTGAATAGTGACCAGTGACCAGTGAACAGCGAAAGTGACCAGTGTCCAGTGACCAGTGACCAGTGATCTGTGACCAGTGACCAGTGACCAGTGACCAGTGAACTGTGACCAGTGACCAGTGACCAGCGAAAGTGACCAGTGACCAGTCACGAGCGAAATTGACCAGTGACCAGCGAAAGTGACCAGTGACCAGTGACCAGTGACCAGTGTCCAGTGACCAGTGACCAGTGATAAGTGACCAGTGACCAGTGACCAGTGACCAGCGACCAGTGACCAGTGACCAGTGAATAGTGACCAGTGACCAGTGACCAGCGACCAGTGACCAATGACCAGTGACCTGTGACCATTCACCAGTGAATAGTGACCAGTGACCAGTGAACAGCGAAAGTGACCAGTGACCAGTGACCTGTGACCAGTGACCAGTGACCAGTGACGAGCGAAATGGACCAGTGACCAGTGACTAGTGACCAGCGATCAGTGACCAGTGACCAGCGATCAGTGACCAGTGACCAGTGACCAGCGAAATTGACCAGTGACCAGTGACCAGTGACCAGTGAACAGTGACAAGTGACCAGTGACCAGTGACCAACGAAAGTGACCAGTGAACAGTGACCAGGGACCAGTGACCATTGACGAGTGACCAGTGACCAGCGAAAGTGAACAGTGACCAGTGACCAGTGACCAGTGACCAGTGACCAGTGACCAGTGACCAGCGAAAGTGACCAGTGACCAGTGACCAGTGACCAGTGACCAGTGACCAGTGACCAGTGACAAGTGACCTGGGACCAGTGACCAGTGACCAGTGACCAGCGAAATTGACCAGTTTCCAGTGACCAGTGACAAGTGACCAGTGACCAGCGACCAGTGACCAGTGACCAGTGACCAGTGACCAGCGAAAGTGACCAGTGACCAGTGACCAGTGACCAGTGACCAGTGACCAGTGACCAGCGAAAGTGACCAGTGACCAGTGACCAGTGACCAGTGACCAGTGACCAGCGAAAGTGACCAGTGACGAGTGACCAGTGACAAGTGACCAGTGACCAGTGACCAGTGACCAGTGACCAGTGACCAGTGACCAGTGACCAGCGAAAGTGAAAGTGACGAGTGACCAGTGACAAGTGACAAGTGACCAGCGAAAGTGACCAGTGACCAGTGACCATTGACCATTGACCAGCGACCAGTGACCAGTGACCAGTGACGAGTGACCAGTGACCAGTGACCAGTGACCAGTGACCAGTGACCAGTGACCAGTGACCAGTGACCAGTGACCAGTTACAACTGACCAGTGACCAGCGACCAGTGACCAGTGACGAGCGACCAGTGACCAGTGACCATTGACCAGTGACCAGTGACCAGTGACCAGCGAAAGTGACCAGGGACCAGTGACCAGTGACCAGTGACCAGTTACAAGTGACCAGTGACCAGCGACCAGTGACCAGTGACGAGCGACCAGTGACCAGTGACCAGTGACCATTGACCAGTGACCAGTGACCAGTGACCAGCGAAAGTGACCAGGGACCAGTGACCAGTGACCAGTGTCCAGTGACCAGTGACCAGTGACCAGTGACCAGTGACCAGTGACCAGTGACCAGTGACCAGTGACAAGTGACCAGTGACCAGCGACCAGTGACCAGTGACCAGTGACCATTGACCAGTGACCAGTGACCAGTGACCAGCGAACGTGACCAGGGACCAGTGACCAGTGACCAGTGACCAGTGACCAGTGACCAGTTACAAGTGACCAGTGACCAGTTACAAGTGACCAGTGACCAGCGACCAGTGACCTGTGACGAGCGACCAGTGACCATTGACCAGTGACCAGTGACCAGCAAAAATGACCAGTGACCAGTGACCAGTGACCAGTGACCAGTGACCAGTGACCAGTGACCAGTGACCAGTGACCAGCGAAAGTGACAAGTGACCAGTGACCATTGACCAGTGACCAGTGACCAGTGACCAGTGACCCGCGACCAGTGACCAGTGACCATTGACCAGTGACCAGTGACCAGTGACCAGCGAAAGTGACCAGTGACCAGTGATCAGTGACCAGTGAACAGTGACCAGTTACCAGTGACCAGTGACCAGCGAAAGTGACCAGGGACCAGTGACCAGTGACCAGTGACCAGTGACCAGTGACCACTGACCATTGACCAGTGACCAGTGACCAGTGACCAGTGACCAGTGACCAGTGACCAGTGACCAGTGACCAGCGACCAGTGACCAGAGACCATTGACCAGTGACCAGTGACCAGCAAAAATGACCAGTGACCAGTGACCAGTGACCAGTGACCAGTGACCAGTGACCAGCGAAAGTGACAAGTGACCAGTGACCATTGACCAGTGACCAGTGACCAGTGACCAGTGACCAGCGACCAGTGACCAGTGACCATTGACCAGTGACCAGTGACCAGTGACCAGCGAAAGTGACCAGTGACCAGTGACCAGTGACCAGTGACCAGTGACCAGTGACCAGTGACCAGTGACCAGTGACCAGTTACAAGTGACCAGTGACCAGCGACCAGTGACCAGTGACGAGCGACCAGTGACCAGTGACCATTGACCAGTGACCAGTGACCAGTGACCAGCGAAAGTGACCAGGGACCAGTGACCAGTGACCAGTGACCAGTGACCAGCGAAAGTGACCAGTGAGCAGTGACCAGTGACCAGTGACCAGCGGTAGTGACCAGTGATCAGTGACCAGTGAACAGTGACCAGTGACCAGCGAAATTGACCAGTGACCAGCGAAAGTGACCAGTGACCATTGACCAGCGACCAGTGACCAGCAAAAATGACCAGTGACCAGTGACCAGTGACCAGTTACAAGTGACCAGTGACCAGCGACCATTGACCATTGACCAGCGACCAGTGACCAGTGACCAGTGACGAGTGACCAGTGACCAGTGACCAGTGACCAGTGACCATTGACCATTGACCAGCGACCAGTGACCAGTGACCAGTGACGAGTGACCAGTGACCAGTGACCAGTGACCAGTGACCAGTGACCAGTGACCAGTGACCAGCGAAAGTGACCAGGGACCAGTGACCAGTGACCAGTGACCAGTGACCAGTTACAAGTGACCAGTGACCAGCGACCAGTGACCAGTGACGAGCGACCAGTGACCAGTGACCAGTGACCATTGACCAGTGACCAGTGACCAGTGACCAGTGACCAGCGAAAGTGAAAGTGACGAGTGACCAGTGACAAGTGACAAGTGACCAGTGACCAGCGACCTGTGACCAACGACCAGTGACCAGTGACCAGTGACCAGTGACCAGTGACCAGTGACCAGTGACCAGTGACAAGTGACCAGTGACCATTGACCAGTGACCAGTGACCATTGACCAGTGACCAGTGACCAGTGACCAGCGAACGTGACCAGGGACCAGTGACCAGTGACCAGTGACCTGTGACCAGCGAAAGTGACCAGTGACCAGTGACCATTGACCATTGACCAGCGACCAGTGACCAGTGACCAGTGACGAGTGACCAGTGACCAGTGACCAGTGACCAGTGACCAGTGACCAGTGACCAGTGACCAGTGACCAGTGACCAGTGACCAGTGACCAGTGACAAGTGACCAGTGACCAGCGACCAGTGACCAGTGACCAGTGACCATTGACCAGTGACCAGTGACCAGTGACCAGCGAACGTGACCAGGGACCAGTGACCAGTGACCAGTGACCTGTGACCAGCGAAAGTGACCAGTGACCAGTGACCATTGACCATTGACCAGCGACCAGTGACCAGTGACCAGTGACGAGTGACCAGTGACCAGTGACCAGTGACCAGTGACCATTGACCATTGACCAGCGACCAGTGACCAGTGACCAGTGACGAGTGACCAGTGACCAGTGACCAGTGACCAGTGACCAGTGACCAGTGACCAGTGACCAGCGAAAGTGACCAGGGACCAGTGACCAGTGACCAGTGACCAGTGACCAGTTACAAGTGACCAGTGACCAGCGACCAGTGACCAGTGACGAGCGACCAGTGACCAGTGACCAGTGACCATTGACCAGTGACCAGTGACCAGTGACCAGTGACCAGCGAAAGTGAAAGTGACGAGTGACCAGTGACAAGTGACAAGTGACCAGTGACCAGCGACCTGTGACCAACGACCAGTGACCAGTGACCAGTGACCAGTGACCAGTGACCAGTGACCAGTGACCAGCGAAAGTGACAAGTGACCAGTGACCATTGACCAGTGACCAGTGACCAGTGACCAGTGACCAGTGACCAGCGACCAGTGACCAGTGACCATTGACCAGTGACCAGTGACCAGTGACCAGCGAAAGTGACCAGTGACCAGTGACCAGTGACCAGTGACCAGTGACCAGTGACCAGTGACCAGTGACCAGTGACCAGTGACCAGTTACAAGTGACCAGTGACCAGCGACCAGTGACAAGTGACGAGCGACCAGTGACCAGTGACCATTGACCAGTGACCAGTGACCACTGACCATTGACCAGTGACCAGTGACCAGTGACCAGTGACCAGTGACCAGTGACCAGTGACAAGCGAAAGTGACCAGGGACCAGTGACCAGTGACCAGTGACCAGTGACCAGTGACCAGTGACCAGTGACCAGTTACAAGTGACCAGTGACCAGCGACCAGTGACCAGTGACGAGCGACCAGTGACCAGTGACCATTGACCAGTGACCAGTGACCAGTGACCAGCGAAAGTGACCAGGGACCAGTGACCAGTGACCAGTGACCAGTGACCAGTTACAAGTGACCAGTGACCAGCGACCAGTGACCAGTGACGAGCGACCAGTGACCAGTGACCAGTGACCATTGACCAGTGACCAGTGACCAGTGACCAGCGAAAGTGACCAGGGACCAGTGACCAGTGACCAGTGACCAGTGACCAGTGACCAGTGACCAGTGACCAGTGACAAGTGACCAGTGACCAGCGACCAGTGACCAGTGACCAGTGACCATTGACCAGTGACCAGTGACCAGTGACCAGCGAACGTGACCAGGGACCAGTGACCAGTGACCAGTGACCAGTGATCAGTGACCAGTGACCAGTGACCAGTGACCAGTGACCAGTGACAAGTGACCAGTGACCAGCGACCAGTGACCAGTGACCAGTGACCACTGACCAGCGAAAGTGACCAGTGACCAGGGACCAGTGACCAGTGACCAGCGAAATTGACCAGTGACCAGCGAAAGTGACCAGTGAACAGTGACCAGTGACCAGTGACCAGTGACCAGTGACCAGCGAAAGTGACCAGTGACCAGTGACCAGTGACCAGTGACCAGTGACCAGTGACCAGTGACCAGTGACCAGTGACAAGTGACCAGTGACCAGCGACCAGTGACCAGTGACCAGTGACCATTGACCAGTGACCAGTGACCAGTGACCAGCGAACGTGACCAGGGACCAGTGACCAGTGACCAGTGACCAGTGACCAGTGACCAGTGACCAGTTACAAGTGACCAGTGACCAGCGACCAGTGACCAGTGACGAGCGACCAGTGACCAGTGCCCATTGACCAGCGAAAGTGACCAGTGACCAGTGACCAGTGACCAGTGACCAGTGACCAGTGACCAGTGACCAGTGACAAGTGACCAGTGACCAGCGACCAGTGACCAGTGACCACTGAACAGCGAAAGTGACCAGTGACCAGGGACCAGTGACCAGTGACCAGCGAAATTGACCAGTGTCCAGTGACCAGTGACCAGTGACAAGTGACCAGTGATCAGTGAGCTGTGACCAGTGATAAGTGACCAGTGACCAGTGACCAGTGACCAGTGACCAGTGACCAGTGACCAGTGACCAGCGAAAGTGACCAGGGACCAGTGACCAGTGACCAGTGACCAGTGACCAGCGAAAGTGACCAGTGACCAGTGACCAGTGACCACTGACCAGCGAAAGTGACCAGTGACCAGGGACCAGTGACCAGTGACCAGCGAAATTGACCAGTGACCAGCGAAAGTGACCAGTGAACAGTGACCAGTGACCAGTGACCAGTGACCAGTGACCAGTGACCAGTGACCAGTGACCAGTGCCAACGACCAGTGACCAGTGACCATTGACCAGTGACCAGCGAAAGTGACCAGTGACAAGTGACCAGTGACCAGTGACCAGTGACCAGTGACCAGTGACCAGTGACCAGTGACCAGCGAAAGTGAAAGTGACGAGTGACCAGTGACAAGTGACAAGTGACCAGCGAAAGTGACCAGTGACCAGTGACCATTGACCATTGACCAGCGACCAGTGACCAGTGACCAGTGACGAGTGACCAGTGACCAGTGACCAGTGACCAGTGACCAGTGACCAGTGACCAGTGACCAGTGACCAGTTACAACTGACCAGTGACCAGCGACCAGTGACCAGTGACGAGCGACCAGTGACCAGTGACCATTGACCAGTGACCAGTGACCAGTGACCAGCGAAAGTGACCAGGGACCAGTGACCAGTGACCAGTGACCAGTTACAAGTGACCAGTGACCAGCGACCAGTGACCAGTGACGAGCGACCAGTGACCAGTGACCAGTGACCATTGACCAGTGACCAGTGACCAGTGACCAGCGAAAGTGACCAGGGACCAGTGACCAGTGACCAGTGACCAGTGACCAGTGACCAGTGACCAGTGACCAGTGACCAGTGACCTGTGACCAGTGACCAGTGACCAGTGACCAGTGACAAGTGACCAGTGACCAGCGACCAGTGACCAGTGACCAGTGACCATTGACCAGTGACCAGTGACCAGTGACCAGTGACCAGTGACCAGTGACCAGTGACCAGTGACCAGCGAAAGTGACAAGTGACCAGTGACCATTGACCAGTGACCAGTGACCAGTGACCAGTGACCAGCGACCAGTGACCAGTGACCAGTGACCAGTGACCAGTGACCAGTGACCAGTGACCAGCGAAAGTGACAAGTGACCAGTGACCAGCGACCAGTGACCTGTGACGAGCGACCAGTGACCATTGACCAGTGACCAGTGACCAGCAAAAATGACCAGTGACCAGTGACCAGTGACCAGTGACCAGTGACCAGTGACCAGTGACCAGTGACCAGTGACCAGTGACCAGCGAAAGTGACAAGTGACCAGTGACCATTGACCAGTGACCAGTGACCAGTGACCAGTGACCAGCGACCAGTGACCAGTGACCATTGACCAGTGACCAGTGACCAGTGACCAGCGAAAGTGACCAGTGACCAGTGATCAGTGACCAGTGAACAGTGACCAGTTACCAGTGACCAGTGACCAGCGAAAGTGACCAGGGACCAGTGACCAGTGACCAGTGACCAGTGACCACTGACCATTGACCAGTGAACAGTGACCAGTGACCAGTGACCAGTGACCAGTGACCAGTGACCAGTGACCAGCGACCAGTGACCAGTGACCATTGACCAGTGACCAGTGACCAGCAAAAATGACCAGTGACCAGTGACCAGTGACCAGTGACCAGTGACCAGTGACCAGTGACCAGTGACCAGTGACCAGCGAAAGTGACAAGTGACCAGTGACCATTGACCAGTGACCAGTGACCAGTGACCAGTGACCAGCGACCAGTGACCAGTGACCATTGACCAGTGACCAGTGACCAGTGACCAGCGAAAGTGACCAGTGACCAGTGACCAGTGACCAGTGACCAGTGACCAGTGACCAGTGACCAGTGACCAGTGACCAGTGACCAGTTACAAGTGACCAGTGACCAGCGACCAGTGACCAGTGACGAGCGACCAGTGACCAGTGACCATTGACCAGTGACCAGTGACCAGTGACCAGCGAAAGTGACCAGGGACCAGTGACCAGTGACCAGTGACCAGTGACCAGCGAAAGTGACCAGTGAGCAGTGACCAGTGACCAGTGACCAGCGGTAGTGACCAGTGATCAGTGACCAGTGAACAGTGACCAGTGACCAGCGAAATTGACCAGTGACCAGCGAAAGTGACCAGTGACCATTGACCAGCGACCAGTGACCAGCAAAAATGACCAGTGACCAGTGACCAGTGACCAGTGACCAGTGACCAGTTACAAGTGACCAGTGACCAGCGACCAGTGACCAGTGACGAGCGACCAGTGACCAGTGACCATTGACCAGTGACCAGTGACCAGTGACCAGCGAAAGTGACCAGGGACCAGTGACCAGTGACCAGTGACCAGTGACCAGTGACCAGTGACCAGTGACCAGTGACAAGTGACCAGTGACCAGCGACCAGTGACCAGTGACCAGTGACCATTGACCAGTGACCAGTGACCAGTGACCAGCGAACGTGACCAGGGACCAGTGACCAGTGACCAGTGACCTGTGACCAGCGAAAGTGACCAGTGACCAGTGACCATTGACCATTGACCAGCGACCAGTGACCAGTGACCAGTGACGAGTGACCAGTGACCAGTGACCAGTGACCAGTGACCAGTGACCAGTGACCAGTGACCAGTGACCAGTGACCAGTTACAACTGACCAGTGACCAGCGACCAGTGACCAGTGACGAGCGACCAGTGACCAGTGACCATTGACCAGTGACCAGTGACCAGTGACCAGCGAAAGTGACCAGGGACCAGTGACCAGTGACCAGTGACCAGTGACCAGTTACAAGTGACCAGTGACCAGCGACCAGTGACCAGTGACGAGCGACCAGTGACCAGTGACCAGTGACCATTGACCAGTGACCAGTGACCAGTGACCAGTGACCAGCGAAAGTGAAAGTGACGAGTGACCAGTGACAAGTGACAAGTGACCAGTGACCAGCGACCTGTGACCAACGACCAGTGACCAGTGACCAGTGACCAGTGACCAGTGACCAGTGACCAGTGACCAGTGACCAGTTACAAGTGACCAGTGACCAGTTACAAGTGACCAGTGACCAGCGACCAGTGACCAGTGACGAGCGACCAGTGACCATTGACCAGTGACCAGTGACCAGCAAAAATGACCAGTGACCAGTGACCAGTGACCAGTGACCAGTGACCAGTGACCAGTGACCAGTGACCAGCGAAAGTGACAAGTGACCAGTGACCATTGACCAGTGACCAGTGACCAGTGACCAGTGACCAGCGACCAGTGACCAGTGACCATTGACCAGTGACCAGTGACCAGTGACCAGCGAAAGTGACCAGTGACCAGTGATCAGTGACCAGTGAACAGTGACCAGTGACCAGTGACCAGTGACCAGTGACCAGCGAAAGTGACCAGGGACCAGTGACCAGTGACCAGTGACCAGTGACCACTGACCATTGACCAGTGACCAGTGACCAGTGACCAGTGACCAGTGACCAGTGACCAGTGACCAGCGACCAGTGACCAGTGACCAGTGACCAGCAAAAATGACCAGTGACCAGTGACCAGTGACCAGTGACCAGCGACCAGTGACCAGTGACCATTGACCAGTGACCAGTGACCAGCAAAAATGACCAGTGACCAGTGACCAGTGACCAGTGACCAGTGACGAGTGACCAGTGACCAGTGACCAGTGACCAGTGACCAGTTACAAGTGACCAGTGACCAGCGACCAGTGACCAGTGACGAGCGACCAGTGACCAGTGACCATTGACCAGTGACCAGTGACCAGTGACCAGCGAAAGTGACCAGGGACCAGTGACCAGTGACCAGTGACCAGTGACCAGCGAAAGTGACCAGTGAGCAGTGACCAGTGACCAGTGACCAGCGGTAGTGACCAGTGATCAGTGACCAGTGAACAGTGACCAGTGACCAGCGAAATTGACCAGTGACCAGCGAAAGTGACCAGTGACCATTGACCAGCGACCAGTGACCAGCAAAAATGACCAGTGACCAGTGACCAGTGACCAGTGACCAGTGACCAGTTACAAGTGACCAGTGACCAGCGACCAGTGACCAGTGACGAGCGACCAGTGACCAGTGACCATTGACCAGTGACCAGTGACCAGTGACCAGCGAAAGTGACCAGGGACCAGTGACCAGTGACCAGTGACCAGTGACCAGTGACCAGTGACCAGTGACCAGTGACCAGTGACCAGTGACCAGTGACAAGTGACCAGTGACCAGCGACCAGTGACCAGTGACCAGTGACCATTGACCAGTGACCAGTGACCAGTGACCAGCGAACGTGACCAGGGACCAGTGACCAGTGACCAGTGACCTGTGACCAGCGAAAGTGACCAGTGACCAGTGACCATTGACCATTGACCAGCGACCAGTGACCAGTGACCAGTGACGAGTGACCAGTGACCAGTGACCAGTGACCAGTGACCAGTGACCAGTGACCAGTGACCAGTGACCAGTGACCAGTTACAACTGACCAGTGACCAGCGACCAGTGACCAGTGACGAGCGACCAGTGACCAGTGACCATTGACCAGTGACCAGTGACCAGTGACCAGCGAAAGTGACCAGGGACCAGTGACCAGTGACCAGTGACCAGTGACCAGTTACAAGTGACCAGTGACCAGCGACCAGTGACCAGTGACGAGCGACCAGTGACCAGTGACCAGTGACCATTGACCAGTGACCAGTGACCAGTGACCAGTGACCAGCGAAAGTGAAAGTGACGAGTGACCAGTGACAAGTGACAAGTGACCAGTGACCAGCGACCTGTGACCAACGACCAGTGACCAGTGACCAGTGACCAGTGACCAGTGACCAGTGACCAGTGACCAGTGACCAGTTACAAGTGACCAGTGACCAGTTACAAGTGACCAGTGACCAGCGACCAGTGACCAGTGACGAGCGACCAGTGACCATTGACCAGTGACCAGTGACCAGCAAAAATGACCAGTGACCAGTGACCAGTGACCAGTGACCAGTGACCAGTGACCAGTGACCAGTGACCAGTGACCAGCGAAAGTGACAAGTGACCAGTGACCATTGACCAGTGACCAGTGACCAGTGACCAGTGACCAGCGACCAGTGACCAGTGACCATTGACCAGTGACCAGTGACCAGTGACCAGCGAAAGTGACCAGTGACCAGTGATCAGTGACCAGTGAACAGTGACCAGTGACCAGTGACCAGTGACCAGTGACCAGCGAAAGTGACCAGGGACCAGTGACCAGTGACCAGTGACCAGTGACCACTGACCATTGACCAGTGACCAGTGACCAGTGACCAGTGACCAGCGACCAGTGACCAGTGACCATTGACCAGTGACCAGTGACCAGCAAAAATGACCAGTGACCAGTGACCAGTGACCAGTGACCAGTGACCAGTGACCAGTGACCAGTGACCAGTGACCAGTGACCAGTGACCAGCGAAAGTGACAAGTGACCAGTGACCATTGACCAGTGACCAGTGACCAGTGACCAGTGACCAGCGACCAGTGACCAGTGACCATTGACCAGTGACCAGTGACCAGTGACCAGCGAAAGTGACCAGTGACCAGTGACCAGTGACCAGTGACCAGTGACCAGTGACCAGTGACCAGTGACCAGTGACCAGTGACCAGTTACAAGTGACCAGTGACCAGCGACCAGTGACAAGTGACGAGCGACCAGTGACCAGTGACCATTGACCAGTGACCAGTGACCACTGACCATTGACCAGTGACCAGTGACCAGTGACCAGTGACCAGTGACCAGTGACAAGCGAAAGTGACCAGGGACCAGTGACCAGTGACCAGTGACCAGTGACCAGTGACCAGTGACCAGTGACCAGTGACCAGTGACCAGTGACCAGTGACCAGTTACAAGTGACCAGTGACCAGCGACCAGTGACCAGTGACGAGCGACCAGTGACCAGTGACCATTGACCAGTGACCAGTGACCAGTGACCAGCGAAAGTGACCAGGGACCAGTGACCAGTGACCAGTGACCAGTGACCAGTTACAAGTGACCAGTGACCAGCGACCAGTGACCAGTGACGAGCGACCAGTGACCAGTGACCAGTGACCATTGACCAGTGACCAGTGACCAGTGACCAGCGAAAGTGACCAGGGACCAGTGACCAGTGACCAGTGACCAGTGACCAGTGACCAGTGACCAGTGACCAGTGACCAGTGACCAGTGACCAGTGACCAGTGACAAGTGACCAGTGACCAGCGACCAGTGACCAGTGACCAGTGACCATTGACCAGTGACCAGTGACCAGTGACCAGCGAACGTGACCAGGGACCAGTGACCAGTGACCAGTGACCAGTGACCAGTGACCAGCGAAAGTGACCAGTGACCAGTGACCAGTGACCAGCGAAAGTGACCAGTGACCAGTGACCAGTGACCAGCGAAATCGACCAGTGACCAGTGACCAGAGACCAGTGACTAGCCAAATTGACCAGAGACCAGTGACCAGTGACCAGTGACCAGCGGTAGTGACCAGTGACCAGTGACCAGCGGTAGTGACCAGTGATCAGTGACCGTTGAACAGTGACCAGTGACCAGTGACCAGTGACCAGCGAAAGTGACCAGGGACCAGTGACCAGTGACCAGTGACCAGTGACCAGTGACCAGTGACCAGCGACCAGTGACCAGTGACCATTGACCAGTGACCAGTGACCAGCAAAAATGACCAGTGACCAGTGACCAGTGACCAGTGACCAGTGACCAGTGACCAGTGACAAGTGACCAGTGACCAGCGACCAGTGACCAGTGACCAGTGACCATTGACCAGTGACCAGTGACCAGTGACCAGCGAACGTGACCAGGGACCAGTGACCAGTGACCAGTGACCAGTGACCAGTGACCAGTGACCAGTTACAAGTGACCAGTGACCAGTTACAAGTGACCAGTGACCAGCGACCAGTGACCAGTGACGAGCGACCAGTGACCATTGACCAGTGACCAGTGACCAGCAAAAATGACCAGTGACCAGTGACCAGTGACCAGTGACCAGTGACCAGTGACCAGTGACCAGTGACCAGTGACCAGTGACCAGCGACCAGTGACCAGTGACCATTGACCAGTGACCAGTGACCAGCAAAAATGACCAGTGACCAGTGACCAGTAACCAGTGACCAGTGACCAGTGACCAGTGACCAGTGACCAGCGAAAGTGACAAGTGACCAGTGACCATTGACCAGTGACCAGTGACCAGTGACCAGTGACCAGCGACCAGTGACCAGTGACCATTGACCAGTGACCAGTGACCAGTGACCAGCGAAAGTGACCAGTGACCAGTGACCAGTGACCAGTGACCAGTGACCAGTGACCAGTGACCAGTTACAAGTGACCAGTGACCAGTTACAAGTGACCAGTGACCAGCGACCAGTGACCAGTGACGAGCGACCAGTGACCATTGACCAGTGACCAGTGACCAGCAAAAATGACCAGAGACCAGTGACCAGTGACCAGTGACCAGTGACCAGTGACCAGTGACCAGTGACCAGTGACCAGTGACCAGCGAAAGTGACAAGTGACCAGTGACCATTGACCAGTGACCAGTGACCAGTGACCAGTGACCAGCGACCAGTGACCAGTGACCATTGACCAGTGACCAGTGACCAGTGACCAGCGAAAGTGACCAGTGACCAGTGATCAGTGACCAGTGAACAGTGACCAGTGACCAGTGACCAGTGACCAGTGACCAGCGAAAGTGACCAGGGACCAGTGACCAGTGACCAGTGACCAGTGACCACTGACCATTGACCAGTGACCAGTGACCAGTGACCAGTGACCAGTGACCAGTGACCAGTGACCAGCGACCAGTGACCAGTGACCAGTGACCAGTTACAAGTGACCAGTGACCAGTTACAAGTGACCAGTGACCAGCGCCCAGTGACCTGTGACGAGCGACCAGTGACCATTGACCAGTGACCAGTGACCAGCAAAAATGACCACTGACCAGTGACCAGTGACCAGTGACCAGTGACCAGTGACCAGTGACCAGTGACCAGTGACCAGTGACAAGTGACCAGCGAAAGTGACCAGGGACCAGTGACCAGTAACCAGTGACCAGTGACCAGTGACCAGTGACCAGTGACCAGTGACCAGTGACCAGTGACAAGTGACCAGTGACCAGCGACCAGTGACCAGTGACCATTGACCAGTGACCAGTGACCAGCAAAAATGACCAGTGACCAGTGACCACTGACCAGTGACCAGTTACAAGTGACCAGTGACCAGCGACCAGTGACCAGTGACGAGCGACCAGTGACCAGTGACCAGTGACCAGTGACCAGCGAAAGTGACCAGGGACCAGTGACCAGTGACCAGTGACCAGTGACCACTGACCATTGACCAGTGACCAGTGACTAGTGACCAGTGACCAGTGACCAGTGACCAGCGACCAGTGACCAGTGACCAGCAAAAATGACCAGTGACCAGTGACCAGTGACCAGTGACCAGTGACCAGTTACAAGTGACCAGTGACCAGCGACCAGTGACCAGTGACGAGCGACCAGTGACCAGTGACCAGTGACCAGTGACCAGCGAAAGTGACCAGGGACCAGTGACCAGTAACCAGTGACCAGTGACCAGTGACCAGTGACCAGTGACCAGTGACCAGTGACCTGTGACCAGTGACAAGTGACCAGTGACCAGCGACCAGTGGCCAGTGACCAGTGACCATTGACCAGTGACCAGTGACCAGTGACCAGCGAACGTGACCAGGGACCAGTGACCAGTGACCTGTGACCAGTGACCAGTGACCAGCGAAAGTGACCAGGGACCAGTGACCAGTGACCAGTGACCAGTGACCAGTGACCAGTGACCAGTGACCAGTGACCAGTGACCAGTGACCAGTGACCAGTGACCAGTGACCAGTGACCAGTGACCAGTGACCAGTGACCAGTGACAAGTGACCAGTGACCAGCGACCAGTGACCAGTGACCAGTGACCATTGACCAGTGACCAGTGACCAGTGACCAGCGAACGTGACCAGGGACCAGTGACCAGTGACCAGTGACCAGTGACCAGTGACCAGTGACCAGTTACAAGTGACCAGTGACCAGCGACCAGTGACCAGTGACGAGCGACCAGTGACCAGTGCCCATTGACCAGCGAAAGTGACCAGTGACCAGAGACCAGTGACCAGTGACCAGTGACCAGTGACCAGTGACCAGTGACAAGTGACCAGTGACCAGCGACCAGTGACCAGTGACCACTGAACAGCGAAAGTGACCAGTGACCAGGGACCAGTGACCAGTGACCAGCGAAATTGACCAGTGTCCAGTGACCAGTGACCAGTGACAAGTGACCAGTGACCAGTGAGCTGTGACCAGTGATAAGTGACCAGTGACCAGTGACCAGTGACCAGTGACCAGTGACCAGTGACCAGTGACCAGCGAAAGTGACCAGGGAACAGTGACCAGTGACCAGTGACCAGTGACCAGTGACCAGTGACCAGTGAACAGTGACCAGTGACTAGTGTCCAGTGACCAGTGTCCAGTGAGCTGTGACCAGTGACCAGTGGCCAGTGACCAGTGACCAGTGACCAGTGACCAGTGACCAGTGACCAGTGACAAGTGACCAGTGACCAGCGAAAGTGACCAGTGACCAGTGACCAGTGACCAGTGACAAGTGACCAGTTACCAGTGACCAGCGAAAGTGACCAGTGAACAGTGACCAGTGAGCAGTGACCAGTGAGCAGTGACCAGTGACCAGCAAAATTGACCAGCAAAATTGACCAGTGACCAATGACCAGTGACCAGTGACCAGTGACCAGTGACCAGTGACCAGTGACCAGTGACCAGTGACCAGCGAAAGTGACCAGGGACCAGTGACCAGTGACCAGTGACCAGTGACCAGTGACCAGTGACCAGTGACCAGTGACCAGTGACCAGTGACCAGTGACCAGTGACAAGTGACCAGTGACCAGCGACCAGTGACCAGTGACCAGTGACCATTGACCAGTGACCAGTGACCAGTGACAAGCGAACGTGACCAGGGACCAGTGACCAGTGACCAGTGACCAGTGACCAGTGACCAGCGAAAGTGACCAGTGACCAGTGACCAGTGACCAGCGAAAGTGACCAGTGACCAGTGACCAGTGACCAGCGAAATCGACCAGTGACCAGTGACCAGAGACCAGTGACTAGCCAAATTGACCAGAGACCAGTGACCAGTGACCAGTGACCAGCGGTAGTGACCAGTGACCAGTGACCAGCGGTAGTGACCAGTGATCAGTGACCGTTGAACAGTGACCAGTGACCAGTGACCAGTGACCAGCGAAAGTGACCAGGGACCAGTGACCAGTGACCAGTGACCAGTGACCAGTGACCAGTGACCAGCGACCAGTGACCAGTGACCATTGACCAGTGACCAGTGACCAGCAAAAATGACCAGTGACCAGTGACCAGTGACCAGTGACCAGTGACCAGTGACCAGTGACCAGTGACCAGTGACAAGTGACCAGTGACCAGCGACCAGTGACCAGTGACCAGTGACCATTGACCAGTGACCAGTGACCAGTGACCAGCGAACGTGACCAGGGACCAGTGACCAGTGACCAGTGACCAGTGACCAGTGACCAGCGAAAGTGACCAGTGACCAGTGACCAGTGACCAGCGAAAGTGACCAGTGACCAGTGACCAGTGACCAGCGAAATCGACCAGTGACCAGTGACCAGAGACCAGTGACTAGCCAAATTGACCAGAGACCAGTGACCAGTGACCAGTGACCAGCGGTAGTGACCAGTGACCAGTGACCAGCGGTAGTGACCAGTGATCAGTGACCGTTGAACAGTGACCAGTGACCAGTGACCAGTGACCAGCGAAAGTGACCAGGGACCAGTGACCAGTGACCAGTGACCAGTGACCAGTGACCAGTGACCAGCGACCAGTGACCAGTGACCATTGACCAGTGACCAGCGAAAGTGACCAGGGACCAGTGACCAGTGACCAGTGACCAGTGACCAGTGACCAGTGACCAGTGAACAGTGACCAGTGACTAGTGTCCAGTGACCAGTGTCCAGTGAGCTGTGACCAGTGACCAGTGACCAGTGACCAGTGACCAGTGACCAGTGACCAGTGACCAGTGACCAGTGACCAGTGACAAGTGACCAGTGACCAGCGAAAGTGACCAGTGACCAGTGACCAGTGACCAGTGACAAGTGACCAGTTACCAGTGACCAGCGAAAGTGACCAGTGAACAGTGACCAGTGAGCAGTGACCAGTGAGCAGTGACCAGTGACCAGCAAAATTGACCAGCAAAATTGACCAGTGACCAATGACCAGTGACCAGTGACCAGTGACCAGTGACCAGTGACCAGTGACCAGTGACCAGCGAAAGTGACCAGGGACCAGTGACCAGTGACCAGTGACCAGTGACCAGTGACCAGTGACCAGTGACCAGTGACCAGTGACCAGTGACCAGTGACCAGTGACAAGTGACCAGTGACCAGCGACCAGTGACCAGTGACCAGTGACCATTGACCAGTGACCAGTGACCAGTGACAAGCGAACGTGACCAGGGACCAGTGACCAGTGACCAGTGACCAGTGACCAGTGACCAGCGAAAGTGACCAGTGACCAGTGACCAGTGACCAGCGAAAGTGACCAGTGACCAGTGACCAGTGACCAGCGAAATCGACCAGTGACCAGTGACCAGAGACCAGTGACTAGCCAAATTGACCAGAGACCAGTGACCAGTGACCAGTGACCAGCGGTAGTGACCAGTGACCAGTGACCAGCGGTAGTGACCAGTGATCAGTGACCGTTGAACAGTGACCAGTGACCAGTGACCAGTGACCAGCGAAAGTGACCAGGGACCAGTGACCAGTGACCAGTGACCAGTGACCAGTGACCAGTGACCAGCGACCAGTGACCAGTGACCATTGACCAGTGACCAGTGACCAGCAAAAATGACCAGTGACCAGTGACCAGTGACCAGTGACCAGTGACCAGTGACCAGTGACCAGTGACCAGTGACAAGTGACCAGTGACCAGCGACCAGTGACCAGTGACCAGTGACCATTGACCAGTGACCAGTGACCAGTGACCAGCGAACGTGACCAGGGACCAGTGACCAGTGACCAGTGACCAGTGACCAGTGACCAGTGACCAGTTACAAGTGACCAGTGACCAGTTACAAGTGACCAGTGACCAGCGACCAGTGACCAGTGACGAGCGACCAGTGACCATTGACCAGTGACCAGTGACCAGCAAAAATGACCAGTGACCAGTGACCAGTGACCAGTGACCAGTGACCAGTGACCAGTGACCAGTGACCAGCGACCAGTGACCAGTGACCATTGACCAGTGACCAGTGACCAGCAAAAATGACCAGTGACCAGTGACCAGTAACCAGTGACCAGTGACCAGTGACCAGTGACCAGTGACCAGCGAAAGTGACAAGTGACCAGTGACCATTGACCAGTGACCAGTGACCAGTGACCAGTGACCAGCGACCAGTGACCAGTGACCATTGACCAGTGACCAGTGACCAGTGACCAGCGAAAGTGACCAGTGACCAGTGACCAGTGACCAGTGACCAGTGACCAGTGACCAGTGACCAGTTACAAGTGACCAGTGACCAGTTACAAGTGACCAGTGACCAGCGACCAGTGACCAGTGACGAGCGACCAGTGACCATTGACCAGTGACCAGTGACCAGCAAAAATGACCAGAGACCAGTGACCAGTGACCAGTGACCAGTGACCAGTGACCAGTGACCAGTGACCAGTGACCAGTGACCAGCGAAAGTGACAAGTGACCAGTGACCATTGACCAGTGACCAGTGACCAGTGACCAGTGACCAGCGACCAGTGACCAGTGACCATTGACCAGTGACCAGTGACCAGTGACCAGCGAAAGTGACCAGTGACCAGTGATCAGTGACCAGTGAACAGTGACCAGTGACCAGTGACCAGTGACCAGCGAAAGTGACCAGGGACCAGTGACCAGTGACCAGTGACCAGTGACCACTGACCATTGACCAGTGACCAGTGACCAGTGACCAGTGACCAGTGAGCAGTGACCAGTGACCAGTGACCAGCGGTAGTGACCAGTGATCAGTGACCAGTGAACAGTGACCAGTGACCAGCGAAATTGACCAGTGACCAGCGAAAGTGACCAGTGACCAGTGACCAGCGAAAGTGACCAGTGACCAGTGACCAGTGACCAGTTACAAGTGACCAGTGACCAGCGACCAGTGACCAGTGACGAGCGACCAGTGACCAGTGACCAGTGACCATTGACCAGTGACCAGTGACCAGCGAAAGTGACCAGGGACCAGTGACCAGTGACCAGTGACCAGTGACCAGTGACCAGTGACCAGTGACCAGTGACCAGTGACCAGTGACCAGTGACCAGTGACAAGTGACCAGTGACCAGCGACCAGTGACCAGTGACCAGTGACCATTGACCAGTGACCAGTGACCAGTGACCAGCGAACGTGACCAGGGACCAGTGACCAGTGACCAGTGACCAGTGACCAGTGACCAGCGAAAGTGACCAGTGACCAGTGACCAGTGACCAGCGAAAGTGACCAGTGACCAGTGACCAGTGACCAGCGAAATCGACCAGTGACCAGTGACCAGAGACCAGTGACTAGCCAAATTGACCAGAGACCAGTGACCAGTGACCAGTGACCAGCGGTAGTGACCAGTGACCAGTGACCAGCGGTAGTGACCAGTGATCAGTGACCGTTGAACAGTGACCAGTGACCAGTGACCAGTGACCAGCGAAAGTGACCAGGGACCAGTGACCAGTGACCAGTGACCAGTGACCAGTGACCAGTGACCAGCGACCAGTGACCAGTGATCATTGACCAGTGACCAGTGACCAGCAAAAATGACCAGTGACCAGTGACCAGTGACCAGTGACCAGTGACCAGTGACCAGTGACCAGTGACCAGTGACAAGTGACCAGTGACCAGCGACCAGTGACCAGTGACCAGTGACCATTGACCAGTGACCAGTGACCAGTGACCAGCGAACGTGACCAGGGACCAGTGACCAGTGACCAGTGACCAGTGACCAGTGACCAGTGACCAGTTACAAGTGACCAGTGACCAGTTACAAGTGACCAGTGACCAGCGACCAGTGACCAGTGACGAGCGACCAGTGACCATTGACCAGTGACCAGTGACCAGCAAAAATGACCAGTGACCAGTGACCAGTGACCAGTGACCAGTGACCAGTGACCAGTGACCAGTGACCAGTGACCAGTGACCAGCGACCAGTGACCAGTGACCATTGACCAGTGACCAGTGACCAGCAAAAATGACCAGTGACCAGTGACCAGTAACCAGTGACCAGTGACCAGTGACCAGTGACCAGTGACCAGCGAAAGTGACAAGTGACCAGTGACCATTGACCAGTGACCAGTGACCAGTGACCAGTGACCAGCGACCAGTGACCAGTGACCATTGACCAGTGACCAGTGACCAGTGACCAGCGAAAGTGACCAGTGACCAGTGACCAGTGACCAGTGACCAGTGACCAGTGACCAGTGACCAGTTACAAGTGACCAGTGACCAGTTACAAGTGACCAGTGACCAGCGACCAGTGACCAGTGACGAGCGACCAGTGACCATTGACCAGTGACCAGTGACCAGCAAAAATGACCAGAGACCAGTGACCAGTGACCAGTGACCAGTGACCAGTGACCAGTGACCAGTGACCAGTGACCAGTGACCAGCGAAAGTGACAAGTGACCAGTGACCATTGACCAGTGACCAGTGACCAGTGACCAGTGACCAGCGACCAGTGACCAGTGACCATTGACCAGTGACCAGTGACCAGTGACCAGCGAAAGTGACCAGTGACCAGTGATCAGTGACCAGTGAACAGTGACCAGTGACCAGTGACCAGTGACCAGTGACCAGCGAAAGTGACCAGGGACCAGTGACCAGTGACCAGTGACCAGTGACCACTGACCATTGACCAGTGACCAGTGACCAGTGACCAGTGACCAGTGACCAGTGACCAGTGACCAGCGACCAGTGACCAGTGACCAGTGACCAGTTACAAGTGACCAGTGACCAGTTACAAGTGACCAGTGACCAGCGACCAGTGACCTGTGACGAGCGACCAGTGACCATTGACCAGTGACCAGTGACCAGCAAAAATGACCACTGACCAGTGACCAGTGACCAGTGACCAGTGACCAGTGACCAGTGACCAGTGACCAGTGACCAGTGACAAGTGACCAGCGAAAGTGACCAGGGACCAGTGACCAGTAACCAGTGACCAGTGACCAGTGACCAGTGACCAGTGACCAGTGACCAGTGACCAGTGACAAGTGACCAGTGACCAGCGACCAGTGACCAGTGACCATTGACCAGTGACCAGTGACCAGCAAAAATGACCAGTGACCAGTGACCACTGACCAGTGACCAGTTACAAGTGACCAGTGACCAGCGACCAGTGACCAGTGACGAGCGACCAGTGACCAGTGACCAGTGACCAGTGACCAGCGAAAGTGACCAGGGACCAGTGACCAGTGACCAGTGACCAGTGACCACTGACCATTGACCAGTGACCAGTGACTAGTGACCAGTGACCAGTGACCAGTGACCAGCGACCAGTGACCAGTGACCAGCAAAAATGACCAGTGACCAGTGACCAGTGACCAGTGACCAGTGACCAGTTACAAGTGACCAGTGACCAGCGACCAGTGACCAGTGACGAGCGACCAGTGACCAGTGACCAGTGACCAGTGACCAGCGAAAGTGACCAGGGACCAGTGACCAGTAACCAGTGACCAGTGACCAGTGACCAGTGACCAGTGACCAGTGACCAGTGACCTGTGACCAGTGACAAGTGACCAGTGACCAGCGACCAGTGGCCAGTGACCAGTGACCATTGACCAGTGACCAGTGACCAGTGACCAGCGAACGTGACCAGGGACCAGTGACCAGTGACCTGTGACCAGTGACCAGTGACCAGCGAAAGTGACCAGGGACCAGTGACCAGTGACCAGTGACCAGTGACCAGTGACCAGTGACCAGTGACCAGTGACCAGTGACCAGTGACCAGTGACCAGTGACCAGTGACCAGTGACCAGTGACCAGTGACCAGTGACCAGTGACAAGTGACCAGTGACCAGCGACCAGTGACCAGTGACCAGTGACCATTGACCAGTGACCAGTGACCAGTGACCAGCGAACGTGACCAGGGACCAGTGACCAGTGACCAGTGACCAGTGACCAGTGACCAGTGACCAGTTACAAGTGACCAGTGACCAGCGACCAGTGACCAGTGACGAGCGACCAGTGACCAGTGCCCATTGACCAGCGAAAGTGACCAGTGACCAGAGACCAGTGACCAGTGACCAGTGACCAGTGACCAGTGACCAGTGACAAGTGACCAGTGACCAGCGACCAGTGACCAGTGACCACTGAACAGCGAAAGTGACCAGTGACCAGGGACCAGTGACCAGTGACCAGCGAAATTGACCAGTGTCCAGTGACCAGTGACCAGTGACAAGTGACCAGTGACCAGTGAGCTGTGACCAGTGATAAGTGACCAGTGACCAGTGACCAGTGACCAGTGACCAGTGACCAGTGACCAGTGACCAGCGAAAGTGACCAGGGAACAGTGACCAGTGACCAGTGACCAGTGACCAGTGACCAGTGACCAGTGAACAGTGACCAGTGACTAGTGTCCAGTGACCAGTGTCCAGTGAGCTGTGACCAGTGACCAGTGGCCAGTGACCAGTGACCAGTGACCAGTGACCAGTGACCAGTGACCAGTGACAAGTGACCAGTGACCAGCGAAAGTGACCAGTGACCAGTGACCAGTGACCAGTGACAAGTGACCAGTTACCAGTGACCAGCGAAAGTGACCAGTGAACAGTGACCAGTGAGCAGTGACCAGTGAGCAGTGACCAGTGACCAGCAAAATTGACCAGCAAAATTGACCAGTGACCAATGACCAGTGACCAGTGACCAGTGACCAGTGACCAGTGACCAGTGACCAGTGACCAGTGACCAGCGAAAGTGACCAGGGACCAGTGACCAGTGACCAGTGACCAGTGACCAGTGACCAGTGACCAGTGACCAGTGACCAGTGACCAGTGACCAGTGACCAGTGACAAGTGACCAGTGACCAGCGACCAGTGACCAGTGACCAGTGACCATTGACCAGTGACCAGTGACCAGTGACAAGCGAACGTGACCAGGGACCAGTGACCAGTGACCAGTGACCAGTGACCAGTGACCAGCGAAAGTGACCAGTGACCAGTGACCAGTGACCAGCGAAAGTGACCAGTGACCAGTGACCAGTGACCAGCGAAATCGACCAGTGACCAGTGACCAGAGACCAGTGACTAGCCAAATTGACCAGAGACCAGTGACCAGTGACCAGTGACCAGCGGTAGTGACCAGTGACCAGTGACCAGCGGTAGTGACCAGTGATCAGTGACCGTTGAACAGTGACCAGTGACCAGTGACCAGTGACCAGCGAAAGTGACCAGGGACCAGTGACCAGTGACCAGTGACCAGTGACCAGTGACCAGTGACCAGCGACCAGTGACCAGTGACCATTGACCAGTGACCAGTGACCAGCAAAAATGACCAGTGACCAGTGACCAGTGACCAGTGACCAGTGACCAGTGACCAGTGACCAGTGACCAGTGACAAGTGACCAGTGACCAGCGACCAGTGACCAGTGACCAGTGACCATTGACCAGTGACCAGTGACCAGTGACCAGCGAACGTGACCAGGGACCAGTGACCAGTGACCAGTGACCAGTGACCAGTGACCAGCGAAAGTGACCAGTGACCAGTGACCAGTGACCAGCGAAAGTGACCAGTGACCAGTGACCAGTGACCAGCGAAATCGACCAGTGACCAGTGACCAGAGACCAGTGACTAGCCAAATTGACCAGAGACCAGTGACCAGTGACCAGTGACCAGCGGTAGTGACCAGTGACCAGTGACCAGCGGTAGTGACCAGTGATCAGTGACCGTTGAACAGTGACCAGTGACCAGTGACCAGTGACCAGCGAAAGTGACCAGGGACCAGTGACCAGTGACCAGTGACCAGTGACCAGTGACCAGTGACCAGCGACCAGTGACCAGTGACCATTGACCAGTGACCAGCGAAAGTGACCAGGGACCAGTGACCAGTGACCAGTGACCAGTGACCAGTGACCAGTGACCAGTGAACAGTGACCAGTGACTAGTGTCCAGTGACCAGTGTCCAGTGAGCTGTGACCAGTGACCAGTGACCAGTGACCAGTGACCAGTGACCAGTGACCAGTGACCAGTGACCAGTGACCAGTGACAAGTGACCAGTGACCAGCGAAAGTGACCAGTGACCAGTGACCAGTGACCAGTGACAAGTGACCAGTTACCAGTGACCAGCGAAAGTGACCAGTGAACAGTGACCAGTGAGCAGTGACCAGTGAGCAGTGACCAGTGACCAGCAAAATTGACCAGCAAAATTGACCAGTGACCAATGACCAGTGACCAGTGACCAGTGACCAGTGACCAGTGACCAGTGACCAGTGACCAGCGAAAGTGACCAGGGACCAGTGACCAGTGACCAGTGACCAGTGACCAGTGACCAGTGACCAGTGACCAGTGACCAGTGACCAGTGACCAGTGACCAGTGACAAGTGACCAGTGACCAGCGACCAGTGACCAGTGACCAGTGACCATTGACCAGTGACCAGTGACCAGTGACAAGCGAACGTGACCAGGGACCAGTGACCAGTGACCAGTGACCAGTGACCAGTGACCAGCGAAAGTGACCAGTGACCAGTGACCAGTGACCAGCGAAAGTGACCAGTGACCAGTGACCAGTGACCAGCGAAATCGACCAGTGACCAGTGACCAGAGACCAGTGACTAGCCAAATTGACCAGAGACCAGTGACCAGTGACCAGTGACCAGCGGTAGTGACCAGTGACCAGTGACCAGCGGTAGTGACCAGTGATCAGTGACCGTTGAACAGTGACCAGTGACCAGTGACCAGTGACCAGCGAAAGTGACCAGGGACCAGTGACCAGTGACCAGTGACCAGTGACCAGTGACCAGTGACCAGCGACCAGTGACCAGTGACCATTGACCAGTGACCAGTGACCAGCAAAAATGACCAGTGACCAGTGACCAGTGACCAGTGACCAGTGACCAGTGACCAGTGACCAGTGACCAGTGACAAGTGACCAGTGACCAGCGACCAGTGACCAGTGACCAGTGACCATTGACCAGTGACCAGTGACCAGTGACCAGCGAACGTGACCAGGGACCAGTGACCAGTGACCAGTGACCAGTGACCAGTGACCAGTGACCAGTTACAAGTGACCAGTGACCAGTTACAAGTGACCAGTGACCAGCGACCAGTGACCAGTGACGAGCGACCAGTGACCATTGACCAGTGACCAGTGACCAGCAAAAATGACCAGTGACCAGTGACCAGTGACCAGTGACCAGTGACCAGTGACCAGTGACCAGTGACCAGCGACCAGTGACCAGTGACCATTGACCAGTGACCAGTGACCAGCAAAAATGACCAGTGACCAGTGACCAGTAACCAGTGACCAGTGACCAGTGACCAGTGACCAGTGACCAGCGAAAGTGACAAGTGACCAGTGACCATTGACCAGTGACCAGTGACCAGTGACCAGTGACCAGCGACCAGTGACCAGTGACCATTGACCAGTGACCAGTGACCAGTGACCAGCGAAAGTGACCAGTGACCAGTGACCAGTGACCAGTGACCAGTGACCAGTGACCAGTGACCAGTTACAAGTGACCAGTGACCAGTTACAAGTGACCAGTGACCAGCGACCAGTGACCAGTGACGAGCGACCAGTGACCATTGACCAGTGACCAGTGACCAGCAAAAATGACCAGAGACCAGTGACCAGTGACCAGTGACCAGTGACCAGTGACCAGTGACCAGTGACCAGTGACCAGTGACCAGCGAAAGTGACAAGTGACCAGTGACCATTGACCAGTGACCAGTGACCAGTGACCAGTGACCAGCGACCAGTGACCAGTGACCATTGACCAGTGACCAGTGACCAGTGACCAGCGAAAGTGACCAGTGACCAGTGATCAGTGACCAGTGAACAGTGACCAGTGACCAGTGACCAGTGACCAGCGAAAGTGACCAGGGACCAGTGACCAGTGACCAGTGACCAGTGACCACTGACCATTGACCAGTGACCAGTGACCAGTGACCAGTGACCAGTGACCAGTGACCAGTGACCAGCGACCAGTGACCAGTGACCAGTGACCAGTTACAAGTGACCAGTGACCAGTTACAAGTGACCAGTGACCAGCGACCAGTGACCTGTGACGAGCGACCAGTGACCATTGACCAGTGACCAGTGACCAGCAAAAATGACCAGTGACCAGTGACCAGTGACCAGTGACCAGTGACCAGTTACAAGTGACCAGTGACCAGCGACCAGTGACCAGTGACGAGCGACCAGTGACCAGTGACCAGTGACCAGTGACCAGCGAAAGTGACCAGGGACCAGTGACCAGTAACCAGTGACCAGTGACCAGTGACCAGTGACCAGTGACCAGTGACCAGTGACAAGTGACCAGTGACCAGCGACCAGTGACCAGTGACCATTGACCAGTGACCAGTGACCAGCAAAAATGACCAGTGACCAGTGACCACTGACCAGTGACCAGTTACAAGTGACCAGTGACCAGCGACCAGTGACCAGTGACGAGCGACCAGTGACCAGTGACCAGTGACCAGTGACCAGCGAAAGTGACCAGGGACCAGTGACCAGTGACCAGTGACCAGTGACCACTGACCATTGACCAGTGACCAGTGACCAGTGACCAGTGACCAGTGACCAGTGACCAGCGACCAGTGACCAGCAAAAATGACCAGTGACCAGTGACCAGTGACCAGTGACCAGTGACCAGTTACAAGTGACCAGTGACCAGCGACCAGTGACCAGTGACGAGCGACCAGTGACCAGTGACCAGTGACCAGTGACCAGCGAAAGTGACCAGTGACCAGTGACCAGTGACCAGTGACCAGTGACCAGTGACCATTGACCAGTGACCAGTGACCAGCAAAAATGACCAGTGACCAGTGACCAGTGACCAGTGACCAGTGACCAGTTACAAGTGACCAGTGACCAGCGACCAGTGACCAGTGACGAGCGACCAGTGACCAGTGACCAGTGACCAGTGACCAGCGAAAGTGACCAGGGACCAGTGACCAGTAACCAGTGACCAGTGACCAGTGACCAGTGACCAGTGACCAGTGACCAGTGACAAGTGACCAGTGACCAGCGACCAGTGACCAGTGACCATTGACCAGTGACCAGTGACCAGCAAAAATGACCAGTGACCAGTGACCACTGACCAGTGACCAGTTACAAGTGACCAGTGACCAGCGACCAGTGACCAGTGACGAGCGACCAGTGACCAGTGACCAGTGACCAGTGACCAGCGAAAGTGACCAGGGACCAGTGACCAGTGACCAGTGACCAGTGACCACTGACCATTGACCAGTGACCAGTGACCAGTGACCAGTGACCAGTGACCAGTGACCAGCGACCAGTGACCAGCAAAAATGACCAGTGACCAGTGACCAGTGACCAGTGACCAGTGACCAGTTACAAGTGACCAGTGACCACCGACCAGTGACCAGTGACGAGCGACCAGTGACCAGTGACCAGTGACCAGTGACCAGCGAAAGTGACCAGGGACCAGTGACCAGTAACCAGTGACCAGTGACCAGTGACCAGTGACCAGTGACCAGTGACCAGTGACCTGTGACCAGTGACAAGTGACCAGTGACCAGCGACCAGTGGCCAGTGACCAGTGACCATTGACCAGTGACCAGTGACCAGTGACCAGCGAACGTGACCAGGGACCAGTGACCAGTGACCTGTGACCAGTGACCAGTGACCAGTGACCAGTGACCAGTGACCATTGACCAGTGACCAGTGACAAGTGACCAGTGACCAGTGACCAGCGAAAGTGACCAGTGACCAGTCACGAGCGAAATTGGCCAGTGACCAGCGAAAGTGACCAGTGACCTGTGACCAGTGACCAGTGACCAGTTACAAGTGACCAGTGACCAGCGACCAGTGACCAGTGACGAGCGACCAGTGACCAGTGACCATTGACCAGTGACCAGTGACCAGTGACCAGCGAAAGTGACCAGGGACCAGTGACCAGTGACCAGTGACCAGTGACCAGTGACCAGTGACCAGTGACCAGCGAAAGTGACCAGGGACCAGTGACCAGTGACCAGTGACCAGAGACCAGTGACCAGTGACCAGTGACCAGTGACCAGTGACCAGTGACAAGTGACCAGTGACCAGCGACCAGTGACCAGTGACCAGTGACCATTGACCAGTGACCAGTGACCAGTGACCAGCGAACGTGACCAGGGACCAGTGACCAGTGACCAGTGACCAGTGACCAGTGACCAGTGACCAGTTACAAGTGACCAGTGACCAGCGACCAGTGACCAGTGACCAGTGACCAGTGACCAGTGACCAGTGACCAGTGCCAACGACCAGTGACCAGTGACCATTGACCAGTGACCAGCGAAAGTGACCAGGGAGCAGTGACCAGTGACCAGTGACCAGTGACCAGTGACCAGTGACCGGTGACCAGTGACCAGTGACCAGTGACCAGTGACCAGCGATCAGTGACCAGTGACCAGTGACCAGTGACCAGCGAAAGTGACAAGTGACCAGTGACCATTGACCAGTGACCAGTGACCAGTGACCAGTGAAAAGTGACCAGTGACCAGTGAACAGCGAAAGTGACCAGTGAACAGTGACCAGCGAAATTGACCAGTGAACAGTGATCAGCGAAATTGACCAGTGACCATTGACCAGTGACCAGTGACCAGTGACCAGTGACCAGTGACCAGTGACAAGTGACCAGTGACTAGCGACCAGTGACCAGTGACCAGTGACCACTGACCAGCGAAAGTGACCAGTGACCAGGGACCAGTGACCAGTGACCAGCGAAATTGACCAGTGACCAGCGAAAGTGACCAGTGAACAGTGACCAGTGACCAGTGACCAGCAAAATTGACCAGTAAAATTGACCAGTGACCAGTGACCAGTGACCAATGACCAGTGACCAGTGACCAGTGACCAGTGACCAGTGACCAGTGACGAGTGACCAGCGACCAGTGACCAGTGACCATTGACCAGTGACCAGTGACCAGTGACCAGCGAAAGTGACCAGGAACAAACGACCAGTGACCAGTGACCAGTGACCAGTGACCAATGACCAGTGACCAGTGACCAGTGACCAGTGACCAGTGACCAGTGACGAGTGACCAGCGACCAGTGACCAGTGACCAGTGACCAGTGACCAGTGACCAGTGACCAGTGACCAGTGACCAGTGACCAGTGACCAGTGACCAGTGACCAGTGACCAGTGACCAGTGACCAGTGACCAGTGACCAGTGACCAGCGACCAGTGACCAGTGACCATTGACCAGTGACCAGTGACCAGCAAAAATGACCAGTGACCAGTGACCAGTGACCAGTGACCAGTGACCAGTGACCAGTTACAAGTGACCAGTGACCAGCGACCAGTGACCAGTGACGAGCGACCACTGACCAGTGACCAGTGACCAGTGACCAGCGAAAGTGACCAGGGACCAGTGACCAGTAACCAGTGACCAGTGACCAGTGACAAGTGACCAGTGACCAGCGACCAGTGACCAGTGACCATTGACCAGTGACCAGTGACCAGCAAAAATGACCAGTGACCAGTGACCACTGACCAGTGACCAGTTACAAGTGACCAGTGACCAGCGACCAGTGACCAGTGACGAACGACCAGTGACCAGTGACCAGTGACCAGTGACCAGCGAAAGTGACCAGGGACCAGTGACCAGTGACCAGTGACCAGTGACCACTGACCAGTGACCAGTGACCAGTGACCAGTGACCAGCGACCAGTGACCAGTGACCATTGACCAGTGACCAGTGACCAGCAAAAATGACCAGTGACCAGTGACCAGTGACCAGTGACCAGTGACCAGTTACAAGTGACCAGTGACCAGCGACCAGTGACCAGTGACGAGCGACCAGTGACCAGTGACCAGTGACCAGTGACCAGCGAAAGTGACCAGGGAGCAGTGACCAGTAACCAGTGACCAGTGACCAGTGACCAGTGACCAGTGACCAGTGACCAGTGACCAGCAAAAATGACCAGTGACCAGTGACCACTGACCAGTGACCAGTTACAAGTGACCAGTGACCAGCGACCAGTGACCAGTGACCATTGACCAGTGACCAGTGACCAGCAAAAATGACCAGTGACCAGTGACCACTGACCAGTGACCAGTTACAAGTGACCAGTGACCAGCGACCAGTGACCAGTGACGAGCGACCAGTGACCAGTGACCAGTGACCAGTGACCAGCGCAAGTGACCAGGGACCAGTGACCAGTGACCAGTGACCAGTGACCACTGACCATTGACCAGTGACCAGTGACCAGTGACCAGTGACCAGTGACCAGTGACCAGCGACCAGTGACCAGTGACCAGCAAAAATGACCAGTGACCAGTGACCAGTGACCAGTGACCAGTGACCAGTTACAAGTGACCAGTGACCAGCGACCAGTGACCAGTGACGAGCGACCAGTGACCAGTGACCAGTGACCAGTGACCAGCGAAAGTGACCAGGGACCAGTGACCAGTAACCAGAGACCAGTGACCAGTGACCAGTGACCAGTGACCAGTGACCAGTGACAAGTGACCAGTGACCAGCGACCAGTGACCAGTGACCACTGAACAGCGAAAGTGACCAGTGACCAGGGACCAGTGACCAGTGACCAGCGAAATTGACCAGTGTCCAGTGACCAGTGACCAGTGACAAGTGACCAGTGACCAGTGAGCTGTGACCAGTGATAAGTGACCAGTGACCAGTGACCAGTGACCAGTGACCAGTGACCAGTGACCAGTGACCAGTGACCAGCGAAAGTGACCAGGGACCAGTGACCAGTGACCCGTGACCAGTGACCAGTGACCAGTGACCAGTGAACAGTGACCAGTGACTAGTGTCCAGTGACCAGTGTCCAGTGAGCTGTGACCAGTGACCAGTGACCAGTGACCAGTGACCAGTGACCAGTGACCAGTGACCAGTGACCAGTGACCAGTGACAAGTGACCAGTGACCAGCGAAAGTGACCAGTGACCAGTGACCAGTGACCAGTGACAAGTGACCAGTTACCAGTGACCAGCGAAAGTGACCAGTGAACAGTGACCAGTGAACAGTGACCAGTGAGCAGTGACCAGTGACCAGCAAAATTGACCAGCAAAATTGACCAGTGACCAATGACCAGTGACCAGTGACCAGTGACCAGTGACCAGTGACCAGTGACCAGTGACCAGCGAAAGTGACCAGGGACCAGTGACCAGTGACCAGTGACCAGTGACCAGTGACCAGTGACCAGTGACCAGTGACCAGTGACCAGTGACCAGTGACCAGTGACAAGTGACCAGTGACCAGCGACCAGTGACCAGTGACCAGTGACCATTGACCAGTGACCAGTGACCAGTGACAAGCGAACGTGACCAGGGACCAGTGACCAGTGACCAGTGACCAGTGACCAGTGACCAGCGAAAGTGACCAGTGACCAGTGACCAGTGACCAGCGAAAGTGACCAGTGACCAGTGACCAGTGACCAGCGAAATCGACCAGTGACCAGTGACCAGAGACCAGTGACTAGCCAAATTGACCAGAGACCAGTGACCAGTGACCAGTGACCAGCGGTAGTGACCAGTGACCAGTGACCAGCGGTAGTGACCAGTGATCAGTGACCGTTGAACAGTGACCAGTGACCAGTGACCAGTGACCAGCGAAAGTGACCAGGGACCAGTGACCAGTGACCAGTGACCAGTGACCAGTGACCAGTGACCAGCGACCAGTGACCAGTGACCATTGACCAGTGACCAGTGACCAGCAAAAATGACCAGTGACCAGTGACCAGTGACCAGTGACCAGTGACCAGTGACCAGTGACCAGTGACCAGTGACCAGTGACAAGTGACCAGTGACCAGCGACCAGTGACCAGTGACCAGTGACCATTGACCAGTGACCAGTGACCAGTGACCAGCGAACGTGACCAGGGACCAGTGACCAGTGACCAGTGACCAGTGACCAGTGACCAGTGACCAGTTACAAGTGACCAGTGACCAGTTACAAGTGACAAGTGACCAGCGACCAGTGACCAGTGACGAGCGACCAGTGACCATTGACCAGTGACCAGTGACCAGCAAAAATGACCAGTGACCAGTGACCAGTGACCAGTGACCAGTGACCAGTGACCAGTGACCAGTGACCAGTGACCAGTGACCAGTGACCAGCGACCAGTGACCAGTGACAATTGACCAGTGACCAGTGACCAGCAAAAATGACCAGTGACCAGTGACCAGTAACCAGTGACCAGTGACCAGTGACCAGTGACCAGTGACCAGCGAAAGTGACAAGTGACCAGTGACCATTGACCAGTGACCAGTGACCAGTGACCAGTGACCATTGACCAGTGACCAGTGACCAGTGACCAGCGAAAGTGACCAGTGACCAGTGCCCAGTGACCAGTGACCAGTGACCAGTGACCAGTGATCAGTTACAAGTGACCAGTGACCAGTTACAAGTGACCAGTGACCAGCGACCAGTGACCAGTGACGAGCGACCAGTGACCATTGACCAGTGACCAGTGACCAGCAAAAATGACCAGAGACCAGTGACCAGTGACCAGTGACCAGTGACCAGTGACCAGTGACCAGTGACCAGTGACCAGTGACCAGCGAAAGTGACAAGTGACCAGTGACCATTGACCAGTGACCAGTGACCAGTGACCAGTGACCAGCGACCAGTGACCAGTGACCATTGACCAGTGACCAGTGACCAGTGACCAGCGAAAGTGACCAGTGACCAGTGATCAGTGACCAGTGAACAGTGACCAGTGACCAGTGACCAGTGACCAGTGACCAGCGAAAGTGACCAGGGACCAGTGACCAGTGACCAGTGACCAGTGACCACTGACCATTGACCAGTGACCAGTGACCAGTGACCAGTGACCAGTGACCAGCGACCAGTGACCAGTGACCAGTGACCAGTTACAAGTGACCAGTGACCAGTTACAAGTGACCAGTGACCAGCGACCAGTGACCTGTGACGAGCGACCAGTGACCATTGACCAGTGACCAGTGACCAGCAAAAATGACCAGTGACCAGTGACCAGTGACCAGTGACCAGTGACCAGTGACCAGTGACCAGTGACCAGCGAAAGTGACCAGTGACCAGTGACCAGTGACCAGTGACCAGTGACCAGTGACCATTGACCAGTGACCAGTGACCAGTGACCAGCGAACGTGACCAGGGACCAGTGACCAGTGACCTGTGACCAGTGACCAGTGACCAGCGAAAGTGACCAGGGACCAGTGACCAGTGACCAGTGACCAGTGACCAGTGACCAGTGACCAGTGACCAGTGACCAGTGACCAGTGACCAGTGACCAGTGACCAGTGACCAGTGACAAGTGACCAGTGACCAGCGACCAGTGACCAGTGACCATTGACCAGTGACCAGTGACCAGCAAAAATGACCAGTGACCAGTGACCAGTGACCAGTGACCAGTGACCAGTTACAAGTGACCAGTGACCAGCGACCAGTGACCAGTGACGAGCGACCAGTGACCAGTGACCAGTGACCAGTGACCAGCGAAAGTGACCAGGGACCAGTGACCAGTAACCAGTGACCAGTGACCAGTGACCAGTGACCAGTGACCAGTGACCAGTGACAAGTGACCAGTGACCAGCGACCAGTGACCAGTGACCATTGACCAGTGACCAGTGACCAGCAAAAATGACCAGTGACCAGTGACCACTGACCAGTGACCAGTTACAAGTGACCAGTGACCAGCGACCAGTGACCAGTGACGAGTGACCAGTGACCAGTGACCAGTGACCAGTGACCAGCGAAAGTGACCAGGGACCAGTGACCAGTGACCAGTGACCAGTGACCACTGACCATTGACCAGTGACCAGTGACCAGTGACCAGTGACCAGTGACCAGTGACCAGCGACCAGTGACCAGTGACCAGCAAAAATGACCAGTGACCAGTGACCAGTGACCAGTGACCAGTGACCAGTTACAAGTGACCAGTGACCAGCGACCAGTGACCAGTGACGAGCGACCAGTGACCAGTGACCAGTGACCAGTGACCAGCGAAAGTGACCAGGGACCAGTGACCAGTAACCAGTGACCAGTGACCAGTGACCAGTGACCAGTGACCAGTGACCAGTGACCTGTGACCAGTGACAAGTGACCAGTGACCAGCGACCAGTGGCCAGTGACCAGTGACCATTGACCAGTGACCAGTGACCAGTGACCAGCGAACGTGACCAGGGACCAGTGACCAGTGACCAGTGACCTGTGACCAGTGACCAGTGACCAGCGAAAGTGACCAGGGACCAGTGACCAGTGACCAGTGACCAGTGACCAGTGACCAGTGACCAGTGACCAGTGACCAGTGACCAGTGACCAGTGACCAGTGACCAGTGACCATTGACCAGTGACCAGTGACCAGTGACCAGTGACAAGTGACCAGTGACCAGTGACCAGCGAAAGTGACCAGTGACCAGTCACGAGCGAAATTGGCCAGTGACCAGCGAAAGTGACCAGTGACCTGTGACCAGTGACCAGTGACCAGTTACAAGTGACCAGTGACCAGCGACCAGTGACCAGTGACGAGCGACCAGTGACCAGTGACCATTGACCAGTGACCAGTGACCAGTGACCAGCGAAAGTGACCAGGGACCAGTGACCAGTGACCAGTGACCAGTGACCAGTGACCAGTGACCAGTGACCAGCGAAAGTGACCAGGGACCAGTGACCAGTGACCAGTGACCAGAGACCAGTGACCAGTGACCAGTGACCAGTGACCAGTGACCAGTGACCAGTGACAAGTGACCAGTGACCAGCGACCAGTGACCAGTGACCAGTGACCATTGACCAGTGACCAGTGACCAGTGACCAGCGAACGTGACCAGGGACCAGTGACCAGTGACCAGTGACCAGTGACCAGTGACCAGTGACCAGTGACCAGTTACAAGTGACCAGTGACCAGCGACCAGTGACCAGTGACCAGTGACCAGTGACCAGTGACCAGTGACCAGTGCCAACGACCAGTGACCAGTGACCATTGACCAGTGACCAGCGAAAGTGACCAGGGAGCAGTGACCAGTGACCAGTGACCAGTGACCAGTGACCAGTGACCGGTGACCAGTGACCAGTGACCAGTGACCAGTGACCAGCGATCAGTGACCAGTGACCAGTGACCAGTGACCAGCGAAAGTGACAAGTGACCAGTGACCATTGACCAGTGACCAGTGACCAGTGACCAGTGAAAAGTGACCAGTGACCAGTGAACAGCGAAAGTGACCAGTGAACAGTGACCAGCGAAATTGACCAGTGAACAGTGATCAGCGAAATTGACCAGTGACCATTGACCAGTGACCAGTGACCAGTGACCAGTGACCAGTGACCAGTGACAAGTGACCAGTGACTAGCGACCAGTGACCAGTGACCAGTGACCAGCGACCAGTGACCAGTGACCATTGACCAGTGACCAGTGACCAGCAAAAATGACCAGTGACCAGTGACCAGTGACCAGTGACCAGTGACCAGTGACCAGTTACAAGTGACCAGTGACCAGCGACCAGTGACCAGTGACGAGCGACCACTGACCAGTGACCAGTGACCAGTGACCAGCGAAAGTGACCAGGGACCAGTGACCAGTAACCAGTGACCAGTGACCAGTGACAAGTGACCAGTGACCAGCGACCAGTGACCAGTGACCATTGACCAGTGACCAGTGACCAGCAAAAATGACCAGTGACCAGTGACCACTGACCAGTGACCAGTTACAAGTGACCAGTGACCAGCGACCAGTGACCAGTGACGAGCGACCAGTGACCAGTGACCAGTGACCAGTGACCAGCGAAAGTGACCAGGGACCAGTGACCAGTGACCAGTGACCAGTGACCACTGACCATTGACGAGTGACCAGTGACCAGTGACCAGTGACCAGTGACCAGCGACCAGTGACCAGTGACCATTGACCAGTGACCAGTGACCAGCAAAAATGACCAGTGACCAGTGACCAGTGACCAGTGACCAGTGACCAGTTACAAGTGACCAGTGACCAGCGACCAGTGACCAGTGACGAGCGACCAGTGACCAGTGACCAGTGACCAGTGACCAGCGAAAGTGACCAGGGAGCAGTGACCAGTAACCAGTGACCAGTGACCAGTGACCAGTGACCAGTGACCAGTGACCAGTGACCTGTGACCAGTGACAAGTGACCAGTGACCAGCGACCAGTGGCCAGTGACCAGTGACCATTGACCAGTGACCAGTGACCAGTGACCAGCGAACGTGACCAGGGACCAGTGACCAGTGACCTGTGACCAGTGACCAGTGACCAGTGACCAGTCACGAGCGAAATTGGCCAGTGACCAGCGAAAGTGACCAGTGACCTGTGACCAGTGACCAGTGACCAGTTACAAGTGACCAGTGACGAGCGACCAGTGACCAGTGACCATTGACCAGTGACCAGTGACCAGTGACCAGCGAAAGTGACCAGGGACCAGTGGCCAGTGACCAGTGACCAGGGACCAGTGACCAGTGACCAGCGAAATTGACCAGTGACCAGCGAAAGTGACCAGTGAACAGTGACCAGTGACCAGTGACCAGCAAAATTGACCAGTAAAATTGACCAGTGACCAGTGACCAGTGACCAATGACCAATGACCAGTGACCAGTGACCAGTGACCAGTGACCAGTGACGAGTGACCAGCGACCAGTGACCAGTGACCATTGACCAGTGACCAGTGACCAGTGACCAGCGAAAGTGACCAGGAACAAACGACCAGTGACCAGTGACCAGTGACCAGTGACCAATGACCAGTGACCAGTGACCAGTGACCAGTGACCAGTGACCAGTGACGAGTGACCAGCGACCAGTGACCAGTGACCAGTGACCAGTGACCAGTGACCAGTGACCAGTGACCAGTGACCAGTGACCAGTGACCAGTGACCAGTGACCAGTGACCAGTGACCAGTGACCAGTGACCAGTGACCAGTGACCAGTGACCAGCGACCAGTGACCAGTGACCATTGACCAGTGACCAGTGACCAGCAAAAATGACCAGTGACCAGTGACCAGTGACCAGTGACCAGTGACCAGTGACCAGTTACAAGTGACCAGTGACCAGCGACCAGTGACCAGTGACGAGCGACCACTGACCAGTGACCAGTGACCAGTGACCAGCGAAAGTGACCAGGGACCAGTGACCAGTAACCAGTGACCAGTGACCAGTGACAAGTGACCAGTGACCAGCGACCAGTGACCAGTGACCATTGACCAGTGACCAGTGACCAGCAAAAATGACCAGTGACCAGTGACCACTGACCAGTGACCAGTTACAAGTGACCAGTGACCAGCGACCAGTGACCAGTGACGAGCGACCAGTGACCAGTGACCAGTGACCAGTGACCAGCGAAAGTGACCAGGGACCAGTGACCAGTGACCAGTGACCAGTGACCACTGACCATTGACCAGTGACCAGTGACCAGTGACCAGTGACCAGTGACCAGCGACCAGTGACCAGTGACCATTGACCAGTGACCAGTGACCAGCAAAAATGACCAGTGACCAGTGACCAGTGACCAGTGACCAGTGACCAGTTACAAGTGACCAGTGACCAGCGACCAGTGACCAGTGACGAGCGACCAGTGACCAGTGACCAGTGACCAGTGACCAGCGAAAGTGACCAGGGAGCAGTGACCAGTAACCAGTGACCAGTGACCAGTGACCAGTGACCAGTGACCAGTGACCAGTGACCAGTGACCTGTGACCAGTGACAAGTGACCAGTGACCAGCGACCAGTGGCCAGTGACCAGTGACCATTGACCAGTGACCAGTGACCAGTGACCAGCGAACGTGACCAGGGACCAGTGACCAGTGACCTGTGACCAGTGACCAGTGACCAGTGACCAGTCACGAGCGAAATTGGCCAGTGACCAGCGAAAGTGACCAGTGACCTGTGACCAGTGACCAGTGACCAGTTACAAGTGACCAGTGACCAGCGACCAGTGACCAGTGACGAGCGACCAGTGACCAGTGACCATTGACCAGTGACCAGTGACCAGTGACCAGCGAAAGTGACCAGGGACCAGTGACCAGTGACCAGTGACCTGTGACCAGTGACCAGTGACCAGTGACCAGCGAAAGTGACCAGTGACCAGTGACCAGTGACCAGTGACCAGTGACCAGTGACCAGTGACCAGTGACCAGTGACCAGTGACCAGTGACCAGTGACCAGTGACAAGTGACCAGTGACCAGCGACCAGTGACCAGTGACCAGTGACCATTGACCAGTGACCAGTGACCAGTGACCAGCGAACGTGACCAGGGACCAGTGACCAGTGACCAGTGACCAGTGACCAGTGACCAGTTACAAGTGACCAGTGACCAGCGACCAGTGACCAGTGACCAGTGACCAGTGACCAGTGACCAGTGACCAGTGCCAACGACCAGTGACCAGTGACCATTGACCAGTGACCAGCGAAAGTGACCAGGGAGCAGTGACCAGTGACCAGTGACCAGTGACCAGTGACCAGTGACCAGTGACCAGTGACCAGTGACCAGTGACCAGTGCCAACGACCAGTGACCAGTGACCATTGACCAGTGACCAGCGAAAGTGACCAGGGAGCAGTGACCAGTGACCAGTGACCAGTGACCAGTGACCAGTGACCGGTGACCAGTGACCAGTGACCAGTGACCAGTGACCAGCGATCAGTGACCAGTGACCAGTGACCAGTGACCAGCGAAAGTGACAAGTGACCAGTGACCAGTGACCAGTGACCAGTGACCAGTGACCAGCGAAAGTGACCAGTTACCAGTGAACAGTGACCAGCGAAATTGACCAGTTTCCAGTGACCAGTGAAAAGTGACCAGTGACCAGTGAACAGCGAAAGTGACCAGTGAACAGTGACCAGCGAAATTGACCAGTGAACAGTGATCAGCGAAATTGACCAGTGACCATTGACCAGTGACCAGTGACCAGTGACCAGTGACCAGTGACCAGTGACAAGTGACCAGTGACCAGCGACCAGTGACCAGTGACCAGTGACCACTGACCAGCGAAAGTGACCAGTGACCAGGGACCAGTGACCAGTGACCAGCGAAATTGACCAGTGACCAGCGAAAGTGACCAGTGAACAGTGACCAGTGACCAGTGACCAGCAAAATTGACCAGTAAAATTAACCAGTGACCAGTGACCAGTGACCAATGACCAGTGACCAGTGACCAGTGACCAGTGACCAGTGACCAGTGACGAGTGACCAGCGACCAGTGACCAGTGACCATTGACCAGTGACCAGTGACCAGTGACCAGCGAAAGTGACCAGGAACAAACGACCAGTGCCCAGTGACCAGTGACCAGTGACCAATGACCAGTGACCAGTGACCAGTGACCAGTGACCAGTGACCAGTGACGAGTGACCAGCGACCAGTGACCAGTGACCATTGACCAGTGACCAGTGACCAGTGACCAGCGAAAGTGACCAGGAACAAGCGACCAGTGACCAGTGACCAGTGACCAGTGACCAGTGACCAGTGACCAGTGACCAGTGACCAGTGACCAGTGACCTGTGACCAGTGACCAGTGACCAGTGTCCAGTGACCAGTGACGAGCGAAATGGACCAGTGACCAGTGACTAGTGACCAGCGATCAATGACCAGTGACCAGTGACCAGTGACCAGTGACCAGTGACCAGCGAAATTGACCAGTGACCAGTGACCAGTGACCAGTGACCAGCGACCAGTGACCAGTGACCAGTGACAAGTGACCAGTGACCGGCGAAAGTGACCAGTGAACAGTGACCAGTGACCAGTGACCAGTGAATAGTGACCAGTGACCAGTGAACAGCGAAAGTGACCAGTGTCCAGTGACCAGTGACCAGTGATCTGTGACCAGTGACCAGTGACCAGTGACCAGTGAACTGTGACCAGTGACCAGTGACCAGCGAAAGTGACCAGTGACCAGTCACGAGCGAAATTGACCAGTGACCAGCGAAAGTGACCAGTGACCAGTGACCAGTGACCAGTGTCCAGTGACCAGTGACCAGTGATAAGTGACCAGTGACCAGTGACCAGTGACCAGCGACCAGTGACCACTGACCAGTGAATAGTGACCAGTGACCAGTGACCAGCGACCAGTGACCAATGACCAGTGACCTGTGACCATTCACCAGTGAATAGTGACCAGTGACCAGTGAACAGCGAAAGTGACCAGTGACCAGTGACCTGTGACCAGTGACCAGTGACCAGTGACGAGCGAAATGGACCAGTGACCAGTGACTAGTGACCAGCGATCAGTGACCAGTGACCAGCGATCAGTGACCAGTGACCAGTGACCAGCGAAATTGACCAGTGACCAGTGACCAGTGACCAGTGAACAGTGACAAGTGACCAGTGACCAGTGACCAACGAAAGTGACCAGTGAACAGTGACCAGGGACCAGTGACCATTGACGAGTGACCAGTGACCAGCGAAAGTGAACAGTGACCAGTGACCAGTGACCAGTGACCAGTGACCAGTGACCAGTGACCAGCGAAAGTGACCAGTGACCAGTGACCAGTGACCAGTGACCAGTGACCAGTGACCAGTGACAAGTGACCTGGGACCAGTGACCAGTGACCAGTGACCAGCGAAATTGACCAGTTTCCAGTGACCAGTGACAAGTGACCAGTGACCAGCGACCAGTGACCAGTGACCAGTGACCAGTGACCAGCGAAAGTGACCAGTGACCAGTGACCAGTGACCAGTGACCAGTGACCAGTGACCAGTGACCAGTGACCAGTGACCAGTTACAAGTGACCAGTGACCAGCGACCAGTGACCAGTGACGAGCGACCAGTGACCAGTGACCAGTGACCAGTGACCAGCGAAAGTGACCAGGGAGCAGTGACCAGTAACCAGTGACCAGTGACCAGTGACCAGTGACCAGTGACCAGTGACCAGTGACCAGTGACCTGTGACCAGTGACAAGTGACCAGTGACCAGCGACCAGTGGCCAGTGACCAGTGACCATTGACCAGTGACCAGTGACCAGTGACCAGCGAACGTGACCAGGGACCAGTGACCAGTGACCTGTGACCAGTGACCAGTGACCAGTGACCAGTCACGAGCGAAATTGGCCAGTGACCAGCGAAAGTGACCAGTGACCTGTGACCAGTGACCAGTGACCAGTTACAAGTGACCAGTGACCAGCGACCAGTGACCAGTGACGAGCGACCAGTGACCAGTGACCATTGACCAGTGACCAGTGACCAGTGACCAGCGAAAGTGACCAGGGACCAGTGACCAGTGACCAGTGACCAGTGACCAGTGACCAGTGACCAGTGACCAGTGACCAGCGAAAGTGACCAGGGACCAGTGACCAGTGACCAGTGACCAGTGACCAGTGACCAGTGACCAGTGACCAGTGACCAGTGACCAGTGACCAGTGACCAGTGACCAGTGACCAGTGACAAGTGACCAGTGACCAGCGACCAGTGACCAGTGACCAGTGACCATTGACCAGTGACCAGTGACCAGTGACCAGCGAACGTGACCAGGGACCAGTGACCAGTGACCAGTGACCAGTGACCAGTGACCAGTGACCAGTGACCAGTGACCAGTTACAAGTGACCAGTGACCAGCGACCAGTGACCAGTGACCAGTGACCAGTGACCAGTGACCAGTGACCAGTGCCAACGACCAGTGACCAGTGACCATTGACCAGTGACCAGCGAAAGTGACCAGGGAGCAGTGACCAGTGACCAGTGACCAGTGACCAGTGACCAGTGACCGGTGACCAGTGACCAGTGACCAGTGACCAGTGACCAGCGATCAGTGACCAGTGACCAGTGGCCAGTGACCAGCGAAAGTGACAAGTGACCAGTGACCAGTGACCAGTGACCAGTGACCAGTGACCAGCGAAAGTGACCAGTTACCAGTGAACAGTGACCAGCGAAATTGACCAGTTTCCAGTGACCAGTGAAAAGTGACCAGTGACCAGTGAACAGCGAAAGTGACCAGTGAACAGTGACCAGCGAAATTGACCAGTGAACAGTGATCAGCGAAATTGACCAGTGACCATTGACCAGTGACCAGTGACCAGTGACCAGTGACCAGTGACCAGTGACAAGTGACCAGTGACCAGCGACCAGTGACCAGTGACCAGTGACCACTGACCAGCGAAAGTGACCAGTGACCAGGGACCAGTGACCAGTGACCAGCGAAATTGACCAGTGACCAGCGAAAGTGACCAGTGAACAGTGACCAGTGACCAGTGACCAGCAAAATTGACCAGTAAAATTAACCAGTGACCAGTGACCAGTGACCAATGACCAGTGACCAGTGACCAGTGACCAGTGACCAGTGACCAGTGACGAGTGACCAGCGACCAGTGACCAGTGACCATTGACCAGTGACCAGTGACCAGTGACCAGCGAAAGTGACCAGGAACAAACGACCAGTGACCAGTGACCAGTGACCAGTGACCAATGACCAGTGACCAGTGACCAGTGACCAGTGACCAGTGACCAGTGACGAGTGACCAGCGACCAGTGACCAGTGACCATTGACCAGTGACCAGTGACCAGTGACCAGCGAAAGTGACCAGGAACAAGCGACCAGTGACCAGTGACCAGTGACCAGTGACCAGTGACCAGTGACCAGTGACCAGTGACCAGTGACCAGTGACCTGTGACCAGTGACCAGTGACCAGTGTCCAGTGACCAGTGACGAGCGAAATGGACCAGTGACCAGTGACTAGTGACCAGCGATCAATGACCAGTGACCAGTGACCAGTGACCAGTGACCAGCGAAATTGACCAGTGACCAGTGACCAGTGACCAGCGACCAGTGACCAGTGACCAGTGACAAGTGACCAGTGACCGGCGAAAGTGACCAGTGAACAGTGACCAGTGACCAGTGACCAGTGAATAGTGACCAGTGACCAGTGAACAGCGAAAGTGACCAGTGTCCAGTGACCAGTGACCAGTGATCTGTGACCAGTGACCAGTGACCAGTGACCAGTGAACTGTGACCAGTGACCAGTGACCAGCGAAAGTGACCAGTGACCAGTCACGAGCGAAATTGACCAGTGACCAGCGAAAGTGACCAGTGACCAGTGACCAGTGACCAGTGTCCAGTGACCAGTGACCAGTGATAAGTGACCAGTGACCAGTGACCAGTGACCAGCGACCAGTGACCAGTGACCAGTGAATAGTGACCAGTGACCAGTGACCAGCGACCAGTGACCAATGACCAGTGACCTGTGACCATTCACCAGTGAATAGTGACCAGTGACCAGTGAACAGCGAAAGTGACCAGTGACCAGTGACCTGTGACCAGTGACCAGTGACCAGTGACGAGCGAAATGGACCAGTGACCAGTGACTAGTGACCAGCGATCAGTGACCAGTGACCAGCGATCAGTGACCAGTGACCAGTGACCAGCGAAATTGACCAGTGACCAGTGACCAGTGACCAGTGAACAGTGACAAGTGACCAGTGACCAGTGACCAACGAAAGTGACCAGTGAACAGTGACCAGGGACCAGTGACCATTGACGAGTGACCAGTGACCAGCGAAAGTGAACAGTGACCAGTGACCAGTGACCAGTGACCAGTGACCAGTGACCAGTGACCAGCGAAAGTGACCAGTGACCAGTGACCAGTGACCAGTGACCAGTGACCAGTGACCAGTGACAAGTGACCTGGGACCAGTGACCAGTGACCAGTGACCAGCGAAATTGACCAGTTTCCAGTGACCAGTGACAAGTGACCAGTGACCAGCGACCAGTGACCAGTGACCAGTGACCAGTGACCAGCGAAAGTGACCAGTGACCAGTGACCAGTGACCAGTGACCAGTGACCAGTGACCAGTGACCAGTGACCAGTGACCAGCGAAAGTGACCAGTGACCAGTGACCAGTGACCAGTGACCAGTGACCAGCGAAAGTGACCAGTGACGAGTGACCAGTGACAAGTGACCAGTGACCAGTGACCAGTGACCAGTGACCAGTGACCAGTGACCAGTGACCAGCGAAAGTGAAAGTGACGAGTGACCAGTGACAAGTGACAAGTGACCAGCGAAAGTGACCAGTGACCAGTGACCATTGACCATTGACCAGCGACCAGTGACCAGTGACCAGTGACGAGTGACCAGTGACCAGTGACCAGTGACCAGTGACCAGTGACCAGTGACCAGTGACCAGTGACCAGTGACCAGTTACAACTGACCAGTGACCAGCGACCAGTGACCAGTGACGAGCGACCAGTGACCAGTGACCATTGACCAGTGACCAGTGACCAGTGACCAGCGAAAGTGACCAGGGACCAGTGACCAGTGACCAGTGACCAGTTACAAGTGACCAGTGACCAGCGACCAGTGACCAGTGACGAGCGACCAGTGACCAGTGACCAGTGACCATTGACCAGTGACCAGTGACCAGTGACCAGCGAAAGTGACCAGGGACCAGTGACCAGTGACCAGTGACCAGTGACCAGTGACCAGTGACCAGTGACCAGTGACCAGTGACCAGTGACCAGTGACCAGTGACAAGTGACCAGTGACCAGCGACCAGTGACCAGTGACCAGTGACCATTGACCAGTGACCAGTGACCAGTGACCAGCGAACGTGACCAGGGACCAGTGACCAGTGACCAGTGACCAGTGACCAGTGACCAGTTACAAGTGACCAGTGACCAGTTACAAGTGACCAGTGACCAGCGACCAGTGACCTGTGACGAGCGACCAGTGACCATTGACCAGTGACCAGTGACCAGCAAAAATGACCAGTGACCAGTGACCAGTGACCAGTGACCAGTGACCAGTGACCAGTGACCAGTGACCAGTGACCAGCGAAAGTGACAAGTGACCAGTGACCATTGACCAGTGACCAGTGACCAGTGACCAGTGACCAGCGACCAGTGACCAGTGACCATTGACCAGTGACCAGTGACCAGTGACCAGCGAAAGTGACCAGTGACCAGTGATCAGTGACCAGTGAACAGTGACCAGTTACCAGTGACCAGTGACCAGCGAAAGTGACCAGGGACCAGTGACCAGTGACCAGTGACCAGTGACCACTGACCATTGACCAGTGACCAGTGACCAGTGACCAGTGACCAGTGACCAGTGACCAGTGACCAGTGACCAGCGACCAGTGACCAGTGACCATTGACCAGTGACCAGTGACCAGCAAAAATGACCAGTGACCAGTGACCAGTGACCAGTGACCAGTGACCAGTGACCAGTGACCAGTGACCAGTGACCAGCGAAAGTGACAAGTGACCAGTGACCATTGACCAGTGACCAGTGACCAGTGACCAGTGACCAGCGACCAGTGACCAGTGACCATTGACCAGTGACCAGTGACCAGTGACCAGCGAAAGTGACCAGTGACCAGTGACCAGTGACCAGTGACCAGTGACCAGCGAACGTGACCAGGGACCAGTGACCAGTGACCAGTGACCAGTGACCAGTGACCAGTGACCAGTGACCAGTGACCAGTTACAAGTGACCAGTGACCAGCGACCAGTGACCAGTGACCAGTGACCAGTGACCAGTGACCAGTGACCAGTGCCAACGACCAGTGACCAGTGACCATTGACCAGTGACCAGCGAAAGTGACCAGGGAGCAGTGACCAGTGACCAGTGACCAGTGACCAGTGACCAGTGACCGGTGACCAGTGACCAGTGACCAGTGACCAGTGACCAGCGATCAGTGACCAGTGACCAGTGGCCAGTGACCAGCGAAAGTGACAAGTGACCAGTGACCAGTGACCAGTGACCAGTGACCAGTGACCAGCGAAAGTGACCAGTTACCAGTGAACAGTGACCAGCGAAATTGACCAGTTTCCAGTGACCAGTGAAAAGTGACCAGTGACCAGTGAACAGCGAAAGTGACCAGTGAACAGTGACCAGCGAAATTGACCAGTGAACAGTGATCAGCGAAATTGACCAGTGACCATTGACCAGTGACCAGTGACCAGTGACCAGTGACCAGTGACCAGTGACAAGTGACCAGTGACCAGCGACCAGTGACCAGTGACCAGTGACCACTGACCAGCGAAAGTGACCAGTGACCAGGGACCAGTGACCAGTGACCAGCGAAATTGACCAGTGACCAGCGAAAGTGACCAGTGAACAGTGACCAGTGACCAGTGACCAGCAAAATTGACCAGTAAAATTAACCAGTGACCAGTGACCAGTGACCAATGACCAGTGACCAGTGACCAGTGACCAGTGACCAGTGACCAGTGACGAGTGACCAGCGACCAGTGACCAGTGACCATTGACCAGTGACCAGTGACCAGTGACCAGCGAAAGTGACCAGGAACAAACGACCAGTGACCAGTGACCAGTGACCAGTGACCAATGACCAGTGACCAGTGACCAGTGACCAGTGACCAGTGACCAGTGACGAGTGACCAGCGACCAGTGACCAGTGACCATTGACCAGTGACCAGTGACCAGTGACCAGCGAAAGTGACCAGGAACAAGCGACCAGTGACCAGTGACCAGTGACCAGTGACCAGTGACCAGTGACCAGTGACAAGTGACCAGTGACCAGTGACCTGTGACCAGTGACCAGTGACCAGTGTCCAGTGACCAGTGACGAGCGAAATGGACCAGTGACCAGTGACTAGTGACCAGCGATCAATGACCAGTGACCAGTGACCAGTGACCAGTGACCAGCGAAATTGACCAGTGACCAGTGACCAGTGACCAGCGACCAGTGACCAGTGACCAGTGACAAGTGACCAGTGACCGGCGAAAGTGACCAGTGAACAGTGACCAGTGACCAGTGACCAGTGAATAGTGACCAGTGACCAGTGAACAGCGAAAGTGACCAGTGTCCAGTGACCAGTGACCAGTGATCTGTGACCAGTGACCAGTGACCAGTGACCAGTGAACTGTGACCAGTGACCAGTGACCAGCGAAAGTGACCAGTGACCAGTCACGAGCGAAATTGACCAGTGACCAGCGAAAGTGACCAGTGACCAGTGACCAGTGACCAGTGTCCAGTGACCAGTGACCAGTGATAAGTGACCAGTGACCAGTGACCAGTGACCAGCGACCAGTGACCAGTGACCAGTGAATAGTGACCAGTGACCAGTGACCAGCGACCAGTGACCAATGACCAGTGACCTGTGACCATTCACCAGTGAATAGTGACCAGTGACCAGTGAACAGCGAAAGTGACCAGTGACCAGTGACCTGTGACCAGTGACCAGTGACCAGTGACGAGCGAAATGGACCAGTGACCAGTGACTAGTGACCAGCGATCAGTGACCAGTGACCAGCGATCAGTGACCAGTGACCAGTGACCAGTTACAAGTGACCAGTGACCAGTTACAAGTGACCAGTGACCAGCGACCAGTGACCTGTGACGAGCGACCAGTGACCATTGACCAGTGACCAGTGACCAGCAAAAATGACCAGTGACCAGTGACCAGTGACCAGTGACCAGTGACCAGTGACCAGTGACCAGCGAAAGTGACAAGTGACCAGTGACCATTGACCAGTGACCAGTGACCAGTGACCAGTGACCAGCGACCAGTGACCAGTGACCATTGACCAGTGACCAGTGACCAGTGACCAGCGAAAGTGACCAGTGACCAGTGATCAGTGACCAGTGACCAGTGACCAGTGACCAGTGACCAGTGACCAGTGACCAGTGACCAGTGACCAGCGAAAGTGACAAGTGACCAGTGACCATTGACCAGTGACCAGTGACCAGTGACCAGTGACCAGCGACCAGTGACCAGTGACCATTGACCAGTGACCAGTGACCAGTGACCAGCGAAAGTGACCAGTGACCAGTGACCAGTGACCAGTGACCAGTGACCAGTGACCAGTGACCAGTGACCAGTGACAAGTGACCAGTGACCAGCGACCAGTGACCAGTGACCACTGAACAGCGAAAGTGACCAGTGACCAGGGACCAGTGACCAGTGACCAGTGACCAGTGACCAGTGACCAGCGAAAGTGACCAGCGAAAGTGACCAGGGACCAGTGACCAGTGACCAGTGACCAGTGACCAGTGACCAGTGAACAGTGACCAGTGACCAGTGACCAGTGACCAGTGACCAGTTACAAGTGACCAGTGACCAGTTACAAGTGACCAGTGACCAGCGACCAGTGACCAGTGACGAGCGACCAGTGACCATTGACCAGTGACCAGTGACCAGCAAAAATGACCAGTGACCAGTGACCAGTGACCAGTGACCAGTGACCAGTGACCAGTGACCAGTGACCAGTGACCAGCGAAAGTGACAAGTGACCAGTGACCATTGACCAGTGCCCAGTGACCAGTGACCAGTGACCAGCGACCAGTGACCAGTGACCATTGACCAGTGACCAGTGACCAGTGACCAGCGAAAGTGACCAGTGACCAGAGATCAGTGACCAGTGAACAGTGACCAGTGACCAGCGAAAGTGACCAGGGACCAGTGACCAGTGACCAGTGACCAGTGACCACTGACCATTGACCAGTGACCAGTGACCAGTGACCAGTGACCAGTGACCAGTGACCAGTGACCAGCGACCAGTGACCAGTGACCATTGACCAGTGACCAGTGACCAGCAAAAATGACCAGTGACCAGTGACCAGTGACCAGTGACCAGTGACCAGTGACCAGTGACCAGTGACCAGTGACCAGTGACCAGTGACCAGTGACCAGTGACCAGTGACCAGCGAAAGTGACAAGTGACCAGTGACCATTGACCAGTGACCAGTGACCAGTGACCAGTGACCAGCGACCAGTGACCAGTGACCATTGACCAGTGACCAGTGACCAGTGACCAGCGAAATTGACCAGTGACCAGTGACCAGTGACCAGTGACAAGTGACCAGTGACCAGTGAGCTGTGACCAGTGATAAGTGACCAGTGACCAGTGACCAGTGACCAGTGACCAGTGACCAGTGACCAGTGACCAGCGAAAGTGACCAGCGAAAGTGACCAGGGACCAGTGACCAGTGACCAGTGACCAGTGACCAGTGACCAGTGAACAGTGACCAGTGACCAGTGACCAGTGACCAGTGACCAGTTACAAGTGACCAGTGACCAGTTACAAGTGACCAGTGACCAGCGACCAGTGACCAGTGACGAGCGACCAGTGACCATTGACCAGTGACCAGTGACCAGCAAAAATGACCAGTGACCAGTGACCAGTGACCAGTGACCAGTGACCAGTGACCAGTGACCAGTGACCAGTGACCAGCGAAAGTGACAAGTGACCAGTGACCATTGACCAGTGACCAGTGACCAGTGACCAGTGACCAGCGACCAGTGACCAGTGACCATTGACCAGTGACCAGTGACCAGTGACCAGCGAAAGTGACCAGTGACCAGAGATCAGTGACCAGTGAACAGTGACCAGTGACCAGCGAAAGTGACCAGGGACCAGTGACCAGTGACCAGTGACCAGTGACCACTGACCATTGACCAGTGACCAGTGACCAGTGACCAGTGACCAGTGACCAGTGACCAGCGACCAGTGACCAGTGACCATTGACCAGTGACCAGTGACCAGCAAAAATGACCAGTGACCAGTGACCAGTGACCAGTGACCAGTGACCAGTGACCAGTGACCAGTGACCAGTGACCAGTGACCAGTGACCAGTGACCAGTGACCAGTGACCAGCGAAAGTGACAAGTGACCAGTGACCATTGACCAGTGACCAGTGACCAGTGACCAGTGACCAGCGACCAGTGACCAGTGACCATTGACCAGTGACCAGTGACCAGTGACCAGCGAAAGTGACCAGTGACCAGTGACCAGTGACCAGTGACCAGTGACCAGTGACCAGTGACCAGTGACCAGTGACCAGTGACCAGTTACAAGTGACCAGTGACCAGCGACCAGTGACCAGTGACGAGCGACCAGTGACCAGTGACCATTGACCAGTGACCAGTGACCACTGACCATTGACCAGTGACCAGTGACCAGTGACCAGTGACCAGTGACCAGTGACCAGTGACCAGCGAAAGTGACCAGGGACCAGTGACCAGTGACCAGTGACCAGTGACCAGTGACCAGTGACCAGTGACCAGTGACCAGTGACCAGTGACCAGTGACCAGTGACCAGTGACCAGTTACAAGTGACCAGTGACCAGCGACCAGTGACCAGTGACGAGCGACCAGTGACCAGTGACCATTGACCAGTGACCAGTGACCAGTGACCAGCGAAAGTGACCAGGGACCAGTGACCAGTGACCAGTGACCAGTGACCAGTTACAAGTGACCAGTGACCAGCGACCAGTGACCAGTGACGAGCGACCAGTGACCAGTGACCAGTGACCATTGACCAGTGACCAGTGACCAGTGACCAGCGAAAGTGACCAGGGACCAGTGACCAGTGACCAGTGACCAGTGACCAGTGACCAGTGACCAGTGACCAGTGACCAGTGACCAGTGACCAGTGACAAGTGACCAGTGACCAGCGACCAGTGACCAGTGACCAGTGACCATTGACCAGTGACCAGTGACCAGTGACCAGCGAACGTGACCAGGGACCAGTGACCAGTGACCAGTGACCAGTGACCAGTGACCAGCGAAAGTGACCAGTGACCAGTGACCAGTGACCAGCGAAAGTGACCAGTGACCAGTGACCAGTGACCAGCGAAATCGACCAGTGACCAGTGACCAGAGACCAGTGACTAGCCAAATTGACCAGAGACCAGTGACCAGTGACCAGTGACCAGCGGTAGTGACCAGTGACCAGTGACCAGCGGTAGTGACCAGTGATCAGTGACCGTTGAACAGTGACCAGTGACCAGTGACCAGTGACCAGCGAAAGTGACCAGGGACCAGTGACCAGTGACCAGTGACCAGTGACCAGTGACCAGTGACCAGCGACCAGTGACCAGTGACCATTGACCAGTGACCAGTGACCAGCAAAAATGACCAGTGACCAGTGACCAGTGACCAGTGACCAGTGACCAGTGACCAGTGACCAGTGACCAGTGACAAGTGACCAGTGACCAGCGACCAGTGACCAGTGACCAGTGACCATTGACCAGTGACCAGTGACCAGTGACCAGCGAACGTGACCAGGGACCAGTGACCAGTGACCAGTGACCAGTGACCAGTGACCAGTGACCAGTTACAAGTGACCAGTGACCAGCAAAAATGACCAGTGACCAGTGACCAGTAACCAGTGACCAGTGACCAGTGACCAGTGACCAGTGACCAGTGACCAGCGAAAGTGACAAGTGACCAGTGACCATTGACCAGTGACCAGTGACCAGTGACCAGTGACCAGCGACCAGTGACCAGTGACCATTGACCAGTGACCAGTGACCAGTGACCAGCGAAAGTGACCAGTGACCAGTGACCAGTGACCAGTGACCAGTGACCAGTGACCAGTGACCAGTTACAAGTGACCAGTGACCAGTTACAAGTGACCAGTGACCAGCGACCAGTGACCAGTGACGAGCGACCAGTGACCATTGACCAGTGACCAGTGACCAGTGACCAGTGACCAGTGACCAGCGAAAGTGACAAGTGACCAGTGACCATTGACCAGTGACCAGTGACCAGTGACCAGTGACCAGCGACCAGTGACCAGTGACCATTGACCATTGACCAGTGACCAGTGACCAGTGACCAGTGACCAGCGACCAGTGACCAGTGACCATTGACCAGTGACCAGTGACCAGTGACCAGCGAAAGTGACCAGTGACCAGTGATCAGTGACCAGTGAACAGTGACCAGTGACCAGTGACCAGTGACCAGTGACCAGCGAAAGTGACCAGGGACCAGTGACCAGTGACCAGTGACCAGTGACCACTGACCATTGACCAGTGACCAGTGACCAGTGACCAGTGACCAGTGACCAGTGACCAGTGACCAGTGACCAGTGACAAGTGACCAGTGACCAGCGACCAGTGACCAGTGACCAGTGACCATTGACCAGTGACCAGTGACCAGTGACCAGCGAACGTGACCAGGGACCAGTGACCAGTGACCAGAGACCAGTGACCAGTGACCAGTGACCAGTTACAAGTGACCAGTGACCAGCAAAAATGACCAGTGACCAGTGACCAGTAACCAGTGACCAGTGACCAGTGACCAGTGACCAGTGACCAGCGAAAGTGACAAGTGACCAGTGACCATTGACCAGTGACCAGTGACCAGTGACCAGTGACCAGCGACCAGTGACCAGTGACCATTGACCAGTGACCAGTGACCAGTGACCAGCGAAAGTGACCAGTGACCAGTGACCAGTGACCAGTGACCAGTGACCAGTGACCAGTGACCAGTTACAAGTGACCAGTGACCAGTTACAAGTGACCAGTGACCAGCGACCAGTGACCAGTGACGAGCGACCAGTGACCATTGACCAGTGACCAGTGACCAGCAAAAATGACCAGAGACCAGTGACCAGTGACCAGTGACCAGTGACCAGTGACCAGTGACCAGTGACCAGTGACCAGTGACCAGCGAAAGTGACAAGTGACCAGTGACCATTGACCAGTGACCAGTGACCAGTGACCAGTGACCAGCGACCAGTGACCAGTGACCATTGACCAGTGACCAGTGACCAGTGACCAGCGAAAGTGACCAGTGACCAGTGATCAGTGACCAGTGAACAGTGACCAGTGACCAGTGACCAGTGACCAGTGACCAGCGAAAGTGACCAGGGACCAGTGACCAGTGACCAGTGACCAGTGACCACTGACCATTGACCAGTGACCAGTGATCAGTGACCAGTGACCAGTGACCAGTGACCAGTGACCAGCGACCAGTGACCAGTGACCAGTGACCAGTTACAAGTGACCAGTGACCAGTTACAAGTGACCAGTGACCAGCGACCAGTGACCTGTGACGAGCGACCAGTGACCATTGACCAGTGACCAGTGACCAGCAAAAATGACCAGTGACCAGTGACCAGTGACCAGTGACCAGTGACCAGTGACCAGTGACCAGTGACCAGTGACCAGCGAAAGTGACAAGTGACCAGTGACCATTGACCAGTGACCAGTGACCAGTGACCAGTGACCAGCGACCAGTGACCAGTGACCATTGACCAGTGACCAGTGACCAGCGAAAGTGACCAGTGACCAGTGATCAGTGACCAGTGACCAGTGACCAGTGACCACTGACCATTGACCAGTGACCAGTGACCAGTGACCAGTGACCAGTGACCAGTGACCAGTGACCAGTGACCAGCGAAAGTGACCAGGGACCAGTGACCAGTGACCAGTGACCAGTGACCAGTGACCAGTGACCAGTGACCAGTGACCAGTGACCAGTGACCAGTGACCAGTGACCAGTTACAAGTGACCAGTGACCAGCGACCAGTGACCAGTGACGAGCGACCAGTGACCAGTGACCATTGACCAGTGACCAGTGACCAGTGACCAGCGAAAGTGACCAGGGACCAGTGACCAGTGACCAGTGACCAGTGACCAGTTACAAGTGACCAGTGACCAGCGACCAGTGACCAGTGACGAGCGACCAGTGACCAGTGACCAGTGACCATTGACCAGTGACCAGTGACCAGTGACCAGCGAAAGTGACCAGGGACCAGTGACCAGTGACCAGTGACCAGTGACCAGTGACCAGTGACCAGTGACCAGTGACCAGTGACCAGTGACCAGTGACCAGTGACCAGTGACAAGTGACCAGTGACCAGCGACCAGTGACCAGTGACCAGTGACCATTGACCAGTGACCAGTGACCAGTGACCAGCGAACGTGACCAGGGACCAGTGACCAGTGACCAGTGACCAGTGACCAGTGACCAGCGAAAGTGACCAGTGACCAGTGACCAGTGACCAGCGAAAGTGACCAGTGACCAGTGACCAGTGACCAGCGAAATCGACCAGTGACCAGTGACCAGAGACCAGTGACTAGCCAAATTGACCAGAGACCAGTGACCAGTGACCAGTGACCAGCGGTAGTGACCAGTGACCAGTGACCAGCGGTAGTGACCAGTGATCAGTGACCGTTGAACAGTGACCAGTGACCAGTGACCAGTGACCAGCGAAAGTGACCAGGGACCAGTGACCAGTGACCAGTGACCAGTGACCAGTGACCAGTGACCAGCGACCAGTGACCAGTGACCATTGACCAGTGACCAGTGACCAGCAAAAATGACCAGTGACCAGTGACCAGTGACCAGTGACCAGTGACCAGTGACCAGTGACCAGTGACCAGTGACAAGTGACCAGTGACCAGCGACCAGTGACCAGTGACCAGTGACCATTGACCAGTGACCAGTGACCAGTGACCAGCGAACGTGACCAGGGACCAGTGACCAGTGACCAGTGACCAGTGACCAGTGACCAGTGACCAGTTACAAGTGACCAGTGACCAGCAAAAATGACCAGTGACCAGTGACCAGTAACCAGTGACCAGTGACCAGTGACCAGTGACCAGTGACCAGCGAAAGTGACAAGTGACCAGTGACCATTGACCAGTGACCAGTGACCAGTGACCAGTGACCAGCGACCAGTGACCAGTGACCATTGACCAGTGACCAGTGACCAGTGACCAGCGAAAGTGACCAGTGACCAGTGACCAGTGACCAGTGACCAGTGACCAGTGACCAGTGACCAGTTACAAGTGACCAGTGACCAGTTACAAGTGACCAGTGACCAGCGACCAGTGACCAGTGACGAGCGACCAGTGACCATTGACCAGTGACCAGTGACCAGCAAAAATGACCAGAGACCAGTGACCAGTGACCAGTGACCAGTGACCAGTGACCAGTGACCAGTGACCAGTGACCAGTGACCAGCGAAAGTGACAAGTGACCAGTGACCATTGACCAGTGACCAGTGACCAGTGACCAGTGACCAGCGACCAGTGACCAGTGACCATTGACCAGTGACCAGTGACCAGTGACCAGCGAAAGTGACCAGTGACCAGTGATCAGTGACCAGTGAACAGTGACCAGTGACCAGTGACCAGTGACCAGTGACCAGCGAAAGTGACCAGGGACCAGTGACCAGTGACCAGTGACCAGTGACCACTGACCATTGACCAGTGACCAGTGACCAGTGACCAGTGACCAGTGACCAGTGACCAGTGACCAGTGACCAGTGACAAGTGACCAGTGACCAGCGACCAGTGACCAGTGACCAGTGACCATTGACCAGTGACCAGTGACCAGTGACCAGCGAACGTGACCAGGGACCAGTGACCAGTGACCAGAGACCAGTGACCAGTGACCAGTGACCAGTTACAAGTGACCAGTGACCAGCAAAAATGACCAGTGACCAGTGACCAGTAACCAGTGACCAGTGACCAGTGACCAGTGACCAGTGACCAGCGAAAGTGACAAGTGACCAGTGACCATTGACCAGTGACCAGTGACCAGTGACCAGTGACCAGCGACCAGTGACCAGTGACCATTGACCAGTGACCAGTGACCAGTGACCAGCGAAAGTGACCAGTGACCAGTGACCAGTGACCAGTGACCAGTGACCAGTTACAAGTGACCAGTGACCAGTTACAAGTGACCAGTGACCAGCGACCAGTGACCAGTGACGAGCGACCAGTGACCATTGACCAGTGACCAGTGACCAGCAAAAATGACCAGAGACCAGTGACCAGTGACCAGTGACCAGTGACCAGTGACCAGTGACCAGTGACCAGTGACCAGTGACCAGCGAAAGTGACAAGTGACCAGTGACCATTGACCAGTGACCAGTGACCAGTGACCAGTGACCAGCGACCAGTGACCAGTGACCATTGACCAGTGACCAGTGACCAGTGACCAGCGAAAGTGACCAGTGACCAGTGATCAGTGACCAGTGAACAGTGACCAGTGACCAGTGACCAGTGACCAGTGACCAGCGAAAGTGACCAGGGACCAGTGACCAGTGACCAGTGACCAGTGACCACTGACCATTGACCAGTGACCAGTGATCAGTGACCAGTGACCAGTGACCAGTGACCAGTGACCAGCGACCAGTGACCAGTGACCAGTGACCAGTTACAAGTGACCAGTGACCAGTTACAAGTGACCAGTGACCAGCGACCAGTGACCTGTGACGAGCGACCAGTGACCATTGACCAGTGACCAGTGACCAGCAAAAATGACCAGTGACCAGTGACCAGTGACCAGTGACCAGTGACCAGTGACCAGTGACCAGTGACCAGTGACCAGCGAAAGTGACAAGTGACCAGTGACCATTGACCAGTGACCAGTGACCAGTGACCAGTGACCAGCGACCAGTGACCAGTGACCATTGACCAGTGACCAGTGACCAGCGAAAGTGACCAGTGACCAGTGATCAGTGACCAGTGACCAGTGACCAGTGACCAGTGACCAGTGACCAGTGACCAGCGAAAGTGACAAGTGACCAGTGACCATTGACCAGTGACCAGTGACCAGTGACCAGTGACCAGCGACCAGTGACCAGTGACCATTGACCAGTGACCAGTGACCAGTGACCAGCGAAAGTGACCAGTGACCAGTGACCAGTGACCAGTGACCAGTGACCAGTGACCAGTGACCAGTGACCAGTGACAAGTGACCAGTGACCAGCGACCAGTGACCAGTGACCACTGAACAGCGAAAGTGACCAGTGACCAGGGACCAGTGACCAGTGACCAGCGAAATTGACCAGTGTCCAGTGACCAGTGACCAGTGACAAGTGACCAGTGACCAGTGAGCTGTGACCAGTGATAAGTGACCAGTGACCAGTGACCAGTGACCAGTGACCAGTGACCAGTGACCAGTGACCAGCGAAAGTGACCAGGGACCAGTGACCAGTGACCAGTGACCAGTGACCAGTGACCAGTGACCAGTGACCAGTGACCAGTGACCAGTGAACAGTGACCAGTGACTAGTGTCCAGTGACCAGTGTCCAGTGAGCTGTGACCAGTGACCAGTGACCAGTGACCAGTGACCAGTGACCAGTGACCAGTGACCAGTGACCAGTGACCAGTGACCAGTGACCAGTGACCAGCGAAAGTGACCAGTGACCAGTGACCAGTGACCAGTGACAAGTGACCAGTTACCAGTGACCAGCGAAAGTGACCAGTGAACAGTGACCAGTGAGCAGTGACCAGTGAGCAGTGACCAGTGACCAGCAAAATTGACCAGCAAAATTGACCAGTGACCAATGACCAGTGACCAGTGACCAGTGACCAGTGACCAGTGACCAGTGACCAGTGACCAGCGAAAGTGACCAGGGACAAGCGACCAGTTACCAGTGACCAGTGACCAGTGACCAGCGAAAGTGACCAGTGACCAGTGACCAGTGACCAGTGACCAGCGACCAGTGACCAGTGACCAGCGACCAGTGACCAGTGACGAGCGACCAGTGACCAGTGACCAGTGACCAGTGACCAGCGAAAGTGACCAGTGACCAGTGACCAGTGACCAGTGACCAGTGACCAGTGACCAGTGACCAGTGACCAGTGACAAGTGACCAGTGACCAGCGACCAGTGACCAGTGACCAGTGACCATTGACCAGTGACCAGTGACCAGTGACCAGCGAACGTGACCAGGGACCAGTGACCAGTGACCAGTGACCAGTGACCAGTGACAAGTGACCAGTGACCAGCGACCAGTGACCAGTGACCATTGACCAGTGACCAGTGACCAGCAAAAATGACCAGTGACCAGTGACCAGTGACCAGTGACCAGTGACCAGTGACCAGTGACCAGTGACCAGTGACAAGTGACCAGTGACGAGCGACCAGTGACCAGTGACCAGTGACCAGTGACCAGCGAAAGTGACCAGGGACCAGTGACCAGTAACCAGTGACCAGTGACCAGTGACCAGTGACCAGTGACCAGTGACCAGTGACCTGTGACCAGTGACAAGTGACCAGTGACCAGCGACCAGTGGCCAGTGACCAGTGACCATTGACCAGTGACCAGTGACCAGTGACCAGCGAACGTGACCAGGGACCAGTGACCAGTGACCTGTGACCAGTGACCAGTGACCAGCGAAAGTGACCAGGGACCAGTGACCAGTGACCAGTGACCAGTGACCAGTGACCAGTGACCAGTGACCAGTGACCAGTGACCAGTGACCAGTGACCAGTGACAAGTGACCAGTGACCAGCGACCAGTGACCAGTGACCACTGAACAGCGAAAGTGACCAGTGACCAGGGACCAGTGACCAGTGACCAGCGAAATTGACCAGTGTCCAGTGACCAGTGACCAGTGACAAGTGACCAGTGACCAGTGAGCTGTGACCAGTGATAAGTGACCAGTGACCAGTGACCAGTGACCAGTGACCAGTGACCAGTGACCAGTGACCAGTGACCAGTGACCAGTGACAAGTGACCAGTGACCAGCGACCAGTGACCAGTGACCAGTGACCATTGACCAGTGACCAGTGACCAGTGACCAGCGAACGTGACCAGGGACCAGTGACCAGTGACCAGTGACCAGTGACCAGTGACCAGTGACCAGTGACCAGTGACCAGTGACCAGCGAAAGTGACCAGGGACCAGTGACCAGTGACCAGTGACCAGTGACCACTGACCATTGACCAGTGACCAGTGACCAGTGACCAGTGACCAGTGACCAGTGACCAGCGACCAGTGACCAGCAAAAATGACCAGTGACCAGTGACCAGTGACCAGTGACCAGTGACCAGTTACAAGTGACCAGTGACCAGCGACCAGTGACCAGTGACGAGCGACCAGTGACCAGTGACCAGTGACCAGTGACCAGCGAAAGTGACCAGTGACCAGTGACCAGTGACCAGTGACCAGTGACCAGTGACCAGCGAAAGTGACCAGTGACCAGTGATCAGTGACCAGTGACCAGTGACCAGTGACCATTGACCAGTGACCAGTGACCAGTGACCAGCGAACGTGACCAGGGACCAGTGACCAGTGACCTGTGACCAGTGACCAGTGACCAGCGAAAGTGACCAGGGACCAGTGACCAGTGACCAGTGACCAGTGACCAGTGACCAGTGACCAGTGACCAGTGACCAGTGACCAGTGACCAGTGACCAGTGACAAGTGACCAGTGACCAGCGACCAGTGACCAGTGACCATTGACCAGTGACCAGTGACCAGCAAAAATGACCAGTGACCAGTGACCAGTGACCAGTGACCAGTGACCAGTTACAAGTGACCAGTGACCAGCGACCAGTGACCAGTGACGAGCGACCAGTGACCAGTGACCAGTGACCAGTGACCAGCGAAAGTGACCAGGGACCAGTGACCAGTAACCAGTGACCAGTGACCAGTGACCAGTGACCAGTGACCAGTGACCAGTGACAAGTGACCAGTGACCAGCGACCAGTGACCAGTGACCATTGACCAGTGACCAGTGACCAGCAAAAATGACCAGTGACCAGTGACCACTGACCAGTGACCAGTTACAAGTGACCAGTGACCAGCGACCAGTGACCAGTGACGAGCGACCAGTGACCAGTGACCAGTGACCAGTGACCAGCGAAAGTGACCAGGGACCAGTGACCAGTGACCAGTGACCAGTGACCACTGACCATTGACCAGTGACCAGTGACCAGTGACCAGTGACCAGTGACCAGTGACCAGCGACCAGTGACCAGCAAAAATGACCAGTGACCAGTGACCAGTGACCAGTGACCAGTGACCAGTTACAAGTGACCAGTGACCAGCGACCAGTGACCAGTGACGAGCGACCAGTGACCAGTGACCAGTGACCAGTGACCAGCGAAAGTGACCAGGGACCAGTGACCAGTAACCAGTGACCAGTGACCAGTGACCAGTGACCAGTGACCAGTGACCAGTGACCTGTGACCAGTGACAAGTGACCAGTGACCAGCGACCAGTGGCCAGTGACCAGTGACCATTGACCAGTGACCAGTGACCAGTGACCAGCGAACGTGACCAGGGACCAGTGACCAGTGACCTGTGACCAGTGACCAGTGACCAGTGACCAGTGACCAGTGACCATTGACCAGTGACCAGTGACAAGTGACCAGTGACCAGTGACCAGCGAAAGTGACCAGTGACCAGTCACGAGCGAAATTGGCCAGTGACCAGCGAAAGTGACCAGTGACCTGTGACCAGTGACCAGTGACCAGTTACAAGTGACCAGTGACCAGCGACCAGTGACCAGTGACGAGCGACCAGTGACCAGTGACCATTGACCAGTGACCAGTGACCAGTGACCAGCGAAAGTGACCAGGGACCAGTGACCAGTGACCAGTGACCAGTGACCAGTGACCAGTGACCAGTGACCAGCGAAAGTGACCAGGGACCAGTGACCAGTGACCAGTGACCAGAGACCAGTGACCAGTGACCAGTGACCAGTGACCAGTGACCAGTGACAAGTGACCAGTGACCAGCGACCAGTGACCAGTGACCAGTGACCATTGACCAGTGACCAGTGACCAGTGACCAGCGAACGTGACCAGGGACCAGTGACCAGTGACCAGTGACCAGTGACCAGTGACCAGTGACCAGTTACAAGTGACCAGTGACCAGCGACCAGTGACCAGTGACCAGTGACCAGTGACCAGTGACCAGTGACCAGTGCCAACGACCAGTGACCAGTGACCATTGACCAGTGACCAGTGACCACTGACCATTGACCAGTGACCAGTGACCAGTGACCAGTGACCAGTGACCAGCGACCAGTGACCAGTGACCATTGACCAGTGACCAGTGACCAGCAAAAATGACCAGTGACCAGTGACCAGTGACCAGTGACCAGTGACCAGTTACAAGTGACCAGTGACCAGCGACCAGTGACCAGTGACGAGCGACCAGTGACCAGTGACCAGTGACCAGTGACCAGCGAAAGTGACCAGGGAGCAGTGACCAGTAACCAGTGACCAGTGACCAGTGACCAGTGACCAGTGACCAGTGACCAGTGACCAGCAAAAATGACCAGTGACCAGTGACCACTGACCAGTGACCAGTTACAAGTGACCAGTGACCAGCGACCAGTGACCAGTGACCATTGACCAGTGACCAGTGACCAGCAAAAATGACCAGTGACCAGTGACCACTGACCAGTGACCAGTTACAAGTGACCAGTGACCAGCGACCAGTGACCAGTGACGAGCGACCAGTGACCAGTGACCAGTGACCAGTGACCAGCGCAAGTGACCAGGGACCAGTGACCAGTGACCAGTGACCAGTGACCACTGACCATTGACCAGTGACCAGTGACCAGTGACCAGTGACCAGTGACCAGTGACCAGCGACCAGTGACCAGTGACCAGCAAAAATGACCAGTGACCAGTGACCAGTGACCAGTGACCAGTGACCAGTTACAAGTGACCAGTGACCAGCGACCAGTGACCAGTGACGAGCGACCAGTGACCAGTGACCAGTGACCAGTGACCAGCGAAAGTGACCAGGGACCAGTGACCAGTAACCAGAGACCAGTGACCAGTGACCAGTGACCAGTGACCAGTGACCAGTGACAAGTGACCAGTGACCAGCGACCAGTGACCAGTGACCACTGAACAGCGAAAGTGACCAGTGACCAGGGACCAGTGACCAGTGACCAGCGAAATTGACCAGTGTCCAGTGACCAGTGACCAGTGACAAGTGACCAGTGACCAGTGAGCTGTGACCAGTGATAAGTGACCAGTGACCAGTGACCAGTGACCAGTGACAAGTGACCAGTGACCAGTGAGCTGTGACCAGTGATAAGTGACCAGTGACCAGTGACCAGTGACCAGTGACCAGTGACCAGTGACCAGTGACCAGTGACCAGCGAAAGTGACCAGTGACCAGTGACCAGTGACCAGTGACCAGTGACCAGTGAACAGTGACCAGTGACTAGTGTCCAGTGACCAGTGTCCAGTGAGCTGTGACCAGTGACCAGTGACCAGTGACCAGTGACCAGTGACCAGTGACCAGTGACCAGTGACCAGTGACCAGTGACAAGTGACCAGTGACCAGCGAAAGTGACCAGTGACCAGTGACCAGTGACCAGTGACAAGTGACCAGTTACCAGTGACCAGCGAAAGTGACCAGTGAACAGTGACCAGTGAACAGTGACCAGTGAGCAGTGACCAGTGACCAGCAAAATTGACCAGCAAAATTGACCAGTGACCAATGACCAGTGACCAGTGACCAGTGACCAGTGACCAGTGACCAGTGACCAGTGACCAGCGAAAGTGACCAGGGACCAGTGACCAGTGACCAGTGACCAGTGACCAGTGACCAGTGACCAGTGACCAGTGACCAGTGACCAGTGACCAGTGACCAGTGACAAGTGACCAGTGACCAGCGACCAGTGACCAGTGACCAGTGACCATTGACCAGTGACCAGTGACCAGTGACAAGCGAACGTGACCAGGGACCAGTGACCAGTGACCAGTGACCAGTGACCAGTGACCAGCGAAAGTGACCAGTGACCAGTGACCAGTGACCAGCGAAAGTGACCAGTGACCAGTGACCAGTGACCAGCGAAATCGACCAGTGACCAGTGACCAGAGACCAGTGACTAGCCAAATTGACCAGAGACCAGTGACCAGTGACCAGTGACCAGCGGTAGTGACCAGTGACCAGTGACCAGCGGTAGTGACCAGTGATCAGTGACCGTTGAACAGTGACCAGTGACCAGTGACCAGTGACCAGCGAAAGTGACCAGGGACCAGTGACCAGTGACCAGTGACCAGTGACCAGTGACCAGTGACCAGCGACCAGTGACCAGTGACCATTGACCAGTGACCAGTGACCAGCAAAAATGACCAGTGACCAGTGACCAGTGACCAGTGACCAGTGACCAGTGACCAGTGACCAGTGACCAGTGACCAGTGACAAGTGACCAGTGACCAGCGACCAGTGACCAGTGACCAGTGACCATTGACCAGTGACCAGTGACCAGTGACCAGCGAACGTGACCAGGGACCAGTGACCAGTGACCAGTGACCAGTGACCAGTGACCAGTGACCAGTTACAAGTGACCAGTGACCAGTTACAAGTGACAAGTGACCAGCGACCAGTGACCAGTGACGAGCGACCAGTGACCATTGACCAGTGACCAGTGACCAGCAAAAATGACCAGTGACCAGTGACCAGTGACCAGTGACCAGTGACCAGTGACCAGTGACCAGTGACCAGTGACCAGTGACCAGTGACCAGCGACCAGTGACCAGTGACAATTGACCAGTGACCAGTGACCAGCAAAAATGACCAGTGACCAGTGACCAGTAACCAGTGACCAGTGACCAGTGACCAGTGACCAGTGACCAGCGAAAGTGACAAGTGACCAGTGACCATTGACCAGTGACCAGTGACCAGTGACCAGTGACCATTGACCAGTGACCAGTGACCAGTGACCAGCGAAAGTGACCAGTGACCAGTGCCCAGTGACCAGTGACCAGTGACCAGTGACCAGTGACCAGTTACAAGTGACCAGTGACCAGTTACAAGTGACCAGTGACCAGCGACCAGTGACCAGTGACGAGCGACCAGTGACCATTGACCAGTGACCAGTGACCAGCAAAAATGACCAGAGACCAGTGACCAGTGACCAGTGACCAGTGACCAGTGACCAGTGACCAGTGACCAGTGACCAGTGACCAGCGAAAGTGACAAGTGACCAGTGACCATTGACCAGTGACCAGTGACCAGTGACCAGTGACCAGCGACCAGTGACCAGTGACCATTGACCAGTGACCAGTGACCAGTGACCAGCGAAAGTGACCAGTGACCAGTGATCAGTGACCAGTGAACAGTGACCAGTGACCAGTGACCAGTGACCAGTGACCAGCGAAAGTGACCAGGGACCAGTGACCAGTGACCAGTGACCAGTGACCACTGACCATTGACCAGTGACCAGTGACCAGTGACCAGTGACCAGTGACCAGCGACCAGTGACCAGTGACCAGTGACCAGTTACAAGTGACCAGTGACCAGTTACAAGTGACCAGTGACCAGCGACCAGTGACCTGTGACGAGCGACCAGTGACCATTGACCAGTGACCAGTGACCAGCAAAAATGACCAGTGACCAGTGACCAGTGACCAGTGACCAGTGACCAGTGACCAGTGACCAGTGACCAGCGAAAGTGACCAGTGACCAGTGACCAGTGACCAGTGACCAGTGACCAGTGACCATTGACCAGTGACCAGTGACCAGTGACCAGCGAACGTGACCAGTGACCTGTGACCAGTGACCAGTGACCAGCGAAAGTGACCAGGGACCAGTGACCAGTGACCAGTGACCAGTGACCAGTGACCAGTGACCAGTGACCAGTGACCAGTGACCAGTGACCAGTGACCAGTGACCAGTGACCAGTGACAAGTGACCAGTGACCAGCGACCAGTGACCAGTGACCATTGACCAGTGACCAGTGACCAGCAAAAATGACCAGTGACCAGTGACCAGTGACCAGTGACCAGTGACCAGTTACAAGTGACCAGTGACCAGCGACCAGTGACCAGTGACGAGCGACCAGTGACCAGTGACCAGTGACCAGTGACCAGCGAAAGTGACCAGGGACCAGTGACCAGTAACCAGTGACCAGTGACCAGTGACCAGTGACCAGTGACCAGTGACCAGTGACAAGTGACCAGTGACCAGCGACCAGTGACCAGTGACCATTGACCAGTGACCAGTGACCAGCAAAAATGACCAGTGACCAGTGACCACTGACCAGTGACCAGTTACAAGTGACCAGTGACCAGCGACCAGTGACCAGTGACGAGTGACCAGTGACCAGTGACCAGTGACCAGTGACCAGCGAAAGTGACCAGGGACCAGTGACCAGTGACCAGTGACCAGTGACCACTGACCATTGACCAGTGACCAGTGACCAGTGACCAGTGACCAGTGACCAGTGACCAGCGACCAGTGACCAGTGACCAGCAAAAATGACCAGTGACCAGTGACCAGTGACCAGTGACCAGTGACCAGTTACAAGTGACCAGTGACCAGCGACCAGTGACCAGTGACGAGCGACCAGTGACCAGTGACCAGTGACCAGTGACCAGCGAAAGTGACCAGGGACCAGTGACCAGTAACCAGTGACCAGTGACCAGTGACCAGTGACCAGTGACCAGTGACCAGTGACCTGTGACCAGTGACAAGTGACCAGTGACCAGCGACCAGTGGCCAGTGACCAGTGACCATTGACCAGTGACCAGTGACCAGTGACCAGCGAACGTGACCAGGGACCAGTGACCAGTGACCAGTGACCTGTGACCAGTGACCAGTGACCAGCGAAAGTGACCAGGGACCAGTGACCAGTGACCAGTGACCAGTGACCAGTGACCAGTGACCAGTGACCAGTGACCAGTGACCAGTGACCAGTGACCAGTGACCATTGACCAGTGACCAGTGACCAGTGACCAGTGACAAGTGACCAGTGACCAGTGACCAGCGAAAGTGACCAGTGACCAGTCACGAGCGAAATTGGCCAGTGACCAGCGAAAGTGACCAGTGACCTGTGACCAGTGACCAGTGACCAGTTACAAGTGACCAGTGACCAGCGACCAGTGACCAGTGACGAGCGACCAGTGACCAGTGACCATTGACCAGTGACCAGTGACCAGTGACCAGCGAAAGTGACCAGGGACCAGTGACCAGTGACCAGTGACCAGTGACCAGTGACCAGTGACCAGTGACCAGCGAAAGTGACCAGGGACCAGTGACCAGTGACCAGTGACCAGAGACCAGTGACCAGTGACCAGTGACCAGTGACCAGTGACCAGTGACCAGTGACAAGTGACCAGTGACCAGCGACCAGTGACCAGTGACCAGTGACCATTGACCAGTGACCAGTGACCAGTGACCAGCGAACGTGACCAGGGACCAGTGACCAGTGACCAGTGACCAGTGACCAGTGACCAGTGACCAGTGACCAGTTACAAGTGACCAGTGACCAGCGACCAGTGACCAGTGACCAGTGACCAGTGACCAGTGACCAGTGACCAGTGCCAACGACCAGTGACCAGTGACCATTGACCAGTGACCAGCGAAAGTGACCAGGGAGCAGTGACCAGTGACCAGTGACCAGTGACCAGTGACCAGTGACCGGTGACCAGTGACCAGTGACCAGTGACCAGTGACCAGTGACCAGTGACCAGCGAAAGTGACAAGTGACCAGTGACCATTGACCAGTGACCAGTGACCAGTGACCAGTGAAAAGTGACCAGTGACCAGTGAACAGCGAAAGTGACCAGTGAACAGTGACCAGCGAAATTGACCAGTGAACAGTGATCAGCGAAATTGACCAGTGACCATTGACCAGTGACCAGTGACCAGTGACCAGTGACCAGTGACCAGTGACAAGTGACCAGTGACTAGCGACCAGTGACCAGTGACCAGTGACCAGCGACCAGTGACCAGTGACCATTGACCAGTGACCAGTGACCAGCAAAAATGACCAGTGACCAGTGACCAGTGACCAGTGACCAGTGACCAGTGACCAGTTACAAGTGACCAGTGACCAGCGACCAGTGACCAGTGACGAGCGACCACTGACCAGTGACCAGTGACCAGTGACCAGCGAAAGTGACCAGGGACCAGTGACCAGTAACCAGTGACCAGTGACCAGTGACAAGTGACCAGTGACCAGCGACCAGTGACCAGTGACCATTGACCAGTGACCAGTGACCAGCAAAAATGACCAGTGACCAGTGACCACTGACCAGTGACCAGTTACAAGTGACCAGTGACCAGCGACCAGTGACCAGTGACGAGCGACCAGTGACCAGTGACCAGTGACCAGTGACCAGCGAAAGTGACCAGGGACCAGTGACCAGTGACCAGTGACCAGTGACCACTGACCATTGACGAGTGACCAGTGACCAGTGACCAGTGACCAGTGACCAGCGACCAGTGACCAGTGACCATTGACCAGTGACCAGTGACCAGCAAAAATGACCAGTGACCAGTGACCAGTGACCAGTGACCAGTGACCAGTTACAAGTGACCAGTGACCAGCGACCAGTGACCAGTGACGAGCGACCAGTGACCAGTGACCAGTGACCAGTGACCAGCGAAAGTGACCAGGGAGCAGTGACCAGTAACCAGTGACCAGTGACCAGTGACCAGTGACCAGTGACCAGTGACCAGTGACCTGTGACCAGTGACAAGTGACCAGTGACCAGCGACCAGTGGCCAGTGACCAGTGACCATTGACCAGTGACCAGTGACCAGTGACCAGCGAACGTGACCAGGGACCAGTGACCAGTGACCTGTGACCAGTGACCAGTGACCAGTGACCAGTCACGAGCGAAATTGGCCAGTGACCAGCGAAAGTGACCAGTGACCTGTGACCAGTGACCAGTGACCAGTTACAAGTGACCAGTGACGAGCGACCAGTGACCAGTGACCATTGACCAGTGACCAGTGACCAGTGACCAGCGAAAGTGACCAGGGACCAGTGGCCAGTGACCAGTGACCAGGGACCAGTGACCAGTGACCAGCGAAATTGACCAGTGACCAGCGAAAGTGACCAGTGAACAGTGACCAGTGACCAGTGACCAGCAAAATTGACCAGTAAAATTGACCAGTGACCAGTGACCAGTGACCAATGACCAATGACCAGTGACCAGTGACCAGTGACCAGTGACCAGTGACGAGTGACCAGCGACCAGTGACCAGTGACCATTGACCAGTGACCAGTGACCAGTGACCAGCGAAAGTGACCAGGAACAAACGACCAGTGACCAGTGACCAGTGACCAGTGACCAATGACCAGTGACCAGTGACCAGTGACCAGTGACCAGTGACCAGTGACGAGTGACCAGCGACCAGTGACCAGTGACCAGTGACCAGTGACCAGTGACCAGTGACCAGTGACCAGTGACCAGTGACCAGTGACCAGTGACCAGTGACCAGTGACCAGTGACCAGTGACCAGTGACCAGTGACCAGTGACCAGTGACCAGCGACCAGTGACCAGTGACCATTGACCAGTGACCAGTGACCAGCAAAAATGACCAGTGACCAGTGACCAGTGACCAGTGACCAGTGACCAGTGACCAGTTACAAGTGACCAGTGACCAGCGACCAGTGACCAGTGACGAGCGACCACTGACCAGTGACCAGTGACCAGTGACCAGCGAAAGTGACCAGGGACCAGTGACCAGTAACCAGTGACCAGTGACCAGTGACAAGTGACCAGTGACCAGCGACCAGTGACCAGTGACCATTGACCAGTGACCAGTGACCAGCAAAAATGACCAGTGACCAGTGACCACTGACCAGTGACCAGTTACAAGTGACCAGTGACCAGCGACCAGTGACCAGTGACGAGCGACCAGTGACCAGTGACCAGTGACCAGTGACCAGCGAAAGTGACCAGGGACCAGTGACCAGTGACCAGTGACCAGTGACCAGTGACCACTGACCATTGACCAGTGACCAGTGACCAGTGACCAGTGACCAGTGACCAGCGACCAGTGACCAGTGACCATTGACCAGTGACCAGTGACCAGCAAAAATGACCAGTGACCAGTGACCAGTGACCAGTGACCAGTGACCAGTTACAAGTGACCAGTGACCAGCGACCAGTGACCAGTGACGAGCGACCAGTGACCAGTGACCAGTGACCAGTGACCAGCGAAAGTGACCAGGGAGCAGTGACCAGTAACCAGTGACCAGTGACCAGTGACCAGTGACCAGTGACCAGTGACCAGTGACCAGTGACCTGTGACCAGTGACAAGTGACCAGTGACCAGCGACCAGTGGCCAGTGACCAGTGACCATTGACCAGTGACCAGTGACCAGTGACCAGCGAACGTGACCAGGGACCAGTGACCAGTGACCTGTGACCAGTGACCAGTGACCAGTGACCAGTCACGAGCGAAATTGGCCAGTGACCAGCGAAAGTGACCAGTGACCTGTGACCAGTGACCAGTGACCAGTTACAAGTGACCAGTGACCAGCGACCAGTGACCAGTGACGAGCGACCAGTGACCAGTGACCATTGACCAGTGACCAGTGACCAGTGACCAGCGAAAGTGACCAGGGACCAGTGACCAGTGACCAGTGACCTGTGACCAGTGACCAGTGACCAGTGACCAGCGAAAGTGACCAGTGACCAGTGACCAGTGACCAGTGACCAGTGACCAGTGACCAGTGACCAGTGACCAGTGACCAGTGACCAGTGACCAGTGACCAGTGACAAGTGACCAGTGACCAGCGACCAGTGACCAGTGACCAGTGACCATTGACCAGTGACCAGTGACCAGTGACCAGCGAACGTGACCAGGGACCAGTGACCAGTGACCAGTGACCAGTGACCAGTGACCAGTTACAAGTGACCAGTGACCAGCGACCAGTGACCAGTGACCAGTGACCAGTGCCAACGACCAGTGACCAGTGACCATTGACCAGTGACCAGCGAAAGTGACCAGGGAGCAGTGACCAGTGACCAGTGACCAGTGACCAGTGACCAGTGACCAGTGACCAGTGACCAGTGACCAGTGACCAGTGCCAACGACCAGTGACCAGTGACCATTGACCAGTGACCAGCGAAAGTGACCAGGGAGCAGTGACCAGTGACCAGTGACCAGTGACCAGTGACCAGTGACCGGTGACCAGTGACCAGTGACCAGTGACCAGTGACCAGCGATCAGTGACCAGTGACCAGTGACCAGTGACCAGCGAAAGTGACAAGTGACCAGTGACCAGTGACCAGTGACCAGTGACCAGTGACCAGCGAAAGTGACCAGTTACCAGTGAACAGTGACCAGCGAAATTGACCAGTTTCCAGTGACCAGTGAAAAGTGACCAGTGACCAGTGAACAGCGAAAGTGACCAGTGAACAGTGACCAGCGAAATTGACCAGTGAACAGTGATCAGCGAAATTGACCAGTGACCATTGACCAGTGACCAGTGACCAGTGACCAGTGACCAGTGACCAGTGACAAGTGACCAGTGACCAGCGACCAGTGACCAGTGACCAGTGACCACTGACCAGCGAAAGTGACCAGTGACCAGGGACCAGTGACCAGTGACCAGCGAAATTGACCAGTGACCAGCGAAAGTGACCAGTGAACAGTGACCAGTGACCAGTGACCAGCAAAATTGACCAGTAAAATTAACCAGTGACCAGTGACCAGTGACCAATGACCAGTGACCAGTGACCAGTGACCAGTGACCAGTGACCAGTGACGAGTGACCAGCGACCAGTGACCAGTGACCATTGACCAGTGACCAGTGACCAGTGACCAGCGAAAGTGACCAGGAACAAACGACCAGTGACCAGTGACCAGTGACCAGTGACCAATGACCAGTGACCAGTGACCAGTGACCAGTGACCAGTGACCAGTGACGAGTGACCAGCGACCAGTGACCAGTGACCATTGACCAGTGACCAGTGACCAGTGACCAGCGAAAGTGACCAGGAACAAGCGACCAGTGACCAGTGACCAGTGACCAGTGACCAGTGACCAGTGACCAGTGACCAGTGACCAGTGACCAGTGACCTGTGACCAGTGACCAGTGACCAGTGTCCAGTGACCAGTGACGAGCGAAATGGACCAGTGACCAGTGACTAGTGACCAGCGATCAATGACCAGTGACCAGTGACCAGTGACCAGTGACCAGTGACCAGCGAAATTGACCAGTGACCAGTGACCAGTGACCAGTGACCAGCGACCAGTGACCAGTGACCAGTGACAAGTGACCAGTGACCGGCGAAAGTGACCAGTGAACAGTGACCAGTGACCAGTGACCAGTGAATAGTGACCAGTGACCAGTGAACAGCGAAAGTGACCAGTGTCCAGTGACCAGTGACCAGTGATCTGTGACCAGTGACCAGTGACCAGTGACCAGTGAACTGTGACCAGTGACCAGTGACCAGCGAAAGTGACCAGTGACCAGTCACGAGCGAAATTGACCAGTGACCAGCGAAAGTGACCAGTGACCAGTGACCAGTGACCAGTGTCCAGTGACCAGTGACCAGTGATAAGTGACCAGTGACCAGTGACCAGTGACCAGCGACCAGTGACCACTGACCAGTGAATAGTGACCAGTGACCAGTGACCAGCGACCAGTGACCAATGACCAGTGACCTGTGACCATTCACCAGTGAATAGTGACCAGTGACCAGTGAACAGCGAAAGTGACCAGTGACCAGTGACCTGTGACCAGTGACCAGTGACCAGTGACGAGCGAAATGGACCAGTGACCAGTGACTAGTGACCAGCGATCAGTGACCAGTGACCAGCGATCAGTGACCAGTGACCAGTGACCAGCGAAATTGACCAGTGACCAGTGACCAGTGACCAGTGAACAGTGACAAGTGACCAGTGACCAGTGACCAACGAAAGTGACCAGTGAACAGTGACCAGGGACCAGTGACCATTGACGAGTGACCAGTGACCAGCGAAAGTGAACAGTGACCAGTGACCAGTGACCAGTGACCAGTGACCAGTGACCAGTGACCAGCGAAAGTGACCAGTGACCAGTGACCAGTGACCAGTGACCAGTGACCAGTGACCAGTGACAAGTGACCTGGGACCAGTGACCAGTGACCAGTGACCAGCGAAATTGACCAGTTTCCAGTGACCAGTGACAAGTGACCAGTGACCAGCGACCAGTGACCAGTGACCAGTGACCAGTGACCAGCGAAAGTGACCAGTGACCAGTGACCAGTGACCAGTGACCAGTGACCAGTGACCAGTGACCAGTGACCAGTGACCAGTTACAAGTGACCAGTGACCAGCGACCAGTGACCAGTGACGAGCGACCAGTGACCAGTGACCAGTGACCAGTGACCAGCGAAAGTGACCAGGGAGCAGTGACCAGTAACCAGTGACCAGTGACCAGTGACCAGTGACCAGTGACCAGTGACCTGTGACCAGTGACAAGTGACCAGTGACCAGCGACCAGTGGCCAGTGACCAGTGACCATTGACCAGTGACCAGTGACCAGTGACCAGCGAACGTGACCAGGGACCAGTGACCAGTGACCTGTGACCAGTGACCAGTGACCAGTGACCAGTCACGAGCGAAATTGGCCAGTGACCAGCGAAAGTGACCAGTGACCTGTGACCAGTGACCAGTGACCAGTTACAAGTGACCAGTGACCAGCGACCAGTGACCAGTGACGAGCGACCAGTGACCAGTGACCATTGACCAGTGACCAGTGACCAGTGACCAGCGAAAGTGACCAGGGACCAGTGACCAGTGACCAGTGACCAGTGACCAGTGACCAGTGACCAGTGACCAGTGACCAGCGAAAGTGACCAGGGACCAGTGACCAGTGACCAGTGACCAGTGACCAGTGACCAGTGACCAGTGACCAGTGACCAGTGACCAGTGACCAGTGACCAGTGACCAGTGACCAGTGACAAGTGACCAGTGACCAGCGACCAGTGACCAGTGACCAGTGACCATTGACCAGTGACCAGTGACCAGTGACCAGCGAACGTGACCAGGGACCAGTGACCAGTGACCAGTGACCAGTGACCAGTGACCAGTGACCAGTGACCAGTGACCAGTTACAAGTGACCAGTGACCAGCGACCAGTGACCAGTGACCAGTGACCAGTGACCAGTGACCAGTGACCAGTGCCAACGACCAGTGACCAGTGACCATTGACCAGTGACCAGCGAAAGTGACCAGGGAGCAGTGACCAGTGACCAGTGACCAGTGACCAGTGACCAGTGACCGGTGACCAGTGACCAGTGACCAGTGACCAGTGACCAGCGATCAGTGACCAGTGACCAGTGGCCAGTGACCAGCGAAAGTGACAAGTGACCAGTGACCAGTGACCAGTGACCAGTGACCAGTGACCAGCGAAAGTGACCAGTTACCAGTGAACAGTGACCAGCGAAATTGACCAGTTTCCAGTGACCAGTGAAAAGTGACCAGTGACCAGTGAACAGCGAAAGTGACCAGTGAACAGTGACCAGCGAAATTGACCAGTGAACAGTGATCAGCGAAATTGACCAGTGACCATTGACCAGTGACCAGTGACCAGTGACCAGTGACCAGTGACCAGTGACAAGTGACCAGTGACCAGCGACCAGTGACCAGTGACCAGTGACCACTGACCAGCGAAAGTGACCAGTGACCAGGGACCAGTGACCAGTGACCAGCGAAATTGACCAGTGACCAGCGAAAGTGACCAGTGAACAGTGACCAGTGACCAGTGACCAGCAAAATTGACCAGTAAAATTAACCAGTGACCAGTGACCAGTGACCAATGACCAGTGACCAGTGACCAGTGACCAGTGACCAGTGACCAGTGACGAGTGACCAGCGACCAGTGACCAGTGACCATTGACCAGTGACCAGTGACCAGTGACCAGCGAAAGTGACCAGGAACAAACGACCAGTGACCAGTGACCAGTGACCAGTGACCAATGACCAGTGACCAGTGACCAGTGACCAGTGACCAGTGACCAGTGACGAGTGACCAGCGACCAGTGACCAGTGACCATTGACCAGTGACCAGTGACCAGTGACCAGCGAAAGTGACCAGGAACAAGCGACCAGTGACCAGTGACCAGTGACCAGTGACCAGTGACCAGTGACCAGTGACCAGTGACCAGTGACCAGTGACCTGTGACCAGTGACCAGTGACCAGTGTCCAGTGACCAGTGACGAGCGAAATGGACCAGTGACCAGTGACTAGTGACCAGCGATCAATGACCAGTGACCAGTGACCAGTGACCAGTGACCAGCGAAATTGACCAGTGACCAGTGACCAGTGACCAGCGACCAGTGACCAGTGACCAGTGACAAGTGACCAGTGACCGGCGAAAGTGACCAGTGAACAGTGACCAGTGACCAGTGACCAGTGAATAGTGACCAGTGACCAGTGAACAGCGAAAGTGACCAGTGTCCAGTGACCAGTGACCAGTGATCTGTGACCAGTGACCAGTGACCAGTGACCAGTGAACTGTGACCAGTGACCAGTGACCAGCGAAAGTGACCAGTGACCAGTCACGAGCGAAATTGACCAGTGACCAGCGAAAGTGACCAGTGACCAGTGACCAGTGACCAGTGTCCAGTGACCAGTGACCAGTGATAAGTGACCAGTGACCAGTGACCAGTGACCAGCGACCAGTGACCAGTGACCAGTGAATAGTGACCAGTGACCAGTGACCAGCGACCAGTGACCAATGACCAGTGACCTGTGACCATTCACCAGTGAATAGTGACCAGTGACCAGTGAACAGCGAAAGTGACCAGTGACCAGTGACCTGTGACCAGTGACCAGTGACCAGTGACGAGCGAAATGGACCAGTGACCAGTGACTAGTGACCAGCGATCAGTGACCAGTGACCAGCGATCAGTGACCAGTGACCAGTGACCAGCGAAATTGACCAGTGACCAGTGACCAGTGACCAGTGAACAGTGACAAGTGACCAGTGACCAGTGACCAACGAAAGTGACCAGTGAACAGTGACCAGGGACCAGTGACCATTGACGAGTGACCAGTGACCAGCGAAAGTGAACAGTGACCAGTGACCAGTGACCAGTGACCAGTGACCAGTGACCAGTGACCAGCGAAAGTGACCAGTGACCAGTGACCAGTGACCAGTGACCAGTGACCAGTGACCAGTGACAAGTGACCTGGGACCAGTGACCAGTGACCAGTGACCAGCGAAATTGACCAGTTTCCAGTGACCAGTGACAAGTGACCAGTGACCAGCGACCAGTGACCAGTGACCAGTGACCAGTGACCAGCGAAAGTGACCAGTGACCAGTGACCAGTGACCAGTGACCAGTGACCAGTGACCAGTGACCAGTGACCAGCGAAAGTGACCAGTGACCAGTGACCAGTGACCAGTGACCAGTGACCAGCGAAAGTGACCAGTGACGAGTGACCAGTGACAAGTGACCAGTGACCAGTGACCAGTGACCAGTGACCAGTGACCAGTGACCAGTGACCAGCGAAAGTGAAAGTGACGAGTGACCAGTGACAAGTGACAAGTGACCAGCGAAAGTGACCAGTGACCAGTGACCATTGACCATTGACCAGCGACCAGTGACCAGTGACCAGTGACGAGTGACGAGTGACCAGTGACCAGTGACCAGTGACCAGTGACCAGTGACCAGTGACCAGTGACCAGTGACCAGTGACCAGTTACAACTGACCAGTGACCAGCGACCAGTGACCAGTGACGAGCGACCAGTGACCAGTGACCATTGACCAGTGACCAGTGACCAGTGACCAGCGAAAGTGACCAGGGACCAGTGACCAGTGACCAGTGACCAGTTACAAGTGACCAGTGACCAGCGACCAGTGACCAGTGACGAGCGACCAGTGACCAGTGACCAGTGACCATTGACCAGTGACCAGTGACCAGTGACCAGCGAAAGTGACCAGGGACCAGTGACCAGTGACCAGTGACCAGTGACCAGTGACCAGTGACCAGTGACCAGTGACCAGTGACCAGTGACCAGTGACCAGTGACAAGTGACCAGTGACCAGCGACCAGTGACCAGTGACCAGTGACCATTGACCAGTGACCAGTGACCAGTGACCAGCGAACGTGACCAGGGACCAGTGACCAGTGACCAGTGACCAGTGACCAGTGACCAGTTACAAGTGACCAGTGACCAGTTACAAGTGACCAGTGACCAGCGACCAGTGACCTGTGACGAGCGACCAGTGACCATTGACCAGTGACCAGTGACCAGCAAAAATGACCAGTGACCAGTGACCAGTGACCAGTGACCAGTGACCAGTGACCAGTGACCAGTGACCAGTGACCAGCGAAAGTGACCAGTGACCAGTGATCAGTGACCAGTGAACAGTGACCAGTTACCAGTGACCAGTGACCAGCGAAAGTGACCAGGGACCAGTGACCAGTGACCAGTGACCAGTGACCACTGACCATTGACCAGTGACCAGTGACCAGTGACCAGTGACCAGTGACCAGTGACCAGTGACCAGTGACCAGCGACCAGTGACCAGTGACCATTGACCAGTGACCAGTGACCAGCAAAAATGACCAGTGACCAGTGACCAGTGACCAGTGACCAGTGACCAGTGACCAGTGACCAGTGACCAGTGACCAGCGAAAGTGACAAGTGACCAGTGACCATTGACCAGTGACCAGTGACCAGTGACCAGTGACCAGCGACCAGTGACCAGTGACCATTGACCAGTGACCAGTGACCAGTGACCAGCGAAAGTGACCAGTGACCAGTGACCAGTGACCAGTGACCAGTGACCAGTGACCAGTGACCAGTGACCAGTGACCAGTTACAAGTGACCAGTGACCAGCGACCAGTGACCAGTGACGAGCGACCAGTGACCAGTGACCATTGACCAGTGACCAGTGACCAGTGACCAGCGAAAGTGACCAGGGACCAGTGACCAGTGACCAGTGACCAGTGACCAGCGAAAGTGACCAGTGAGCAGTGACCAGTGACCAGTGACCAGCGGTAGTGACCAGTGATCAGTGACCAGTGAACAGTGACCAGTGACCAGCGAAATTGACCAGTGACCAGCGAAAGTGACCAGCGACCAGTGACCAGTGACGAGCGACCAGTGACCAGTGACCATTGACCAGTGACCAGTGACCAGTGACCAGCGAAAGTGACCAGGGACCAGTGACCAGTGACCAGTGACCAGTGACCACTGACCATTGACCAGTGACCAGTGACCAGTGACCAGTGACCAGTGACCAGTGACCAGTGACCAGCGACCAGTGACCAGTGACCAGTGACCAGTTACAAGTGACCAGTGACCAGTTACAAGTGACCAGTGACCAGCGACCAGTGACCTGTGACGAGCGACCAGTGACCATTGACCAGTGACCAGTGACCAGCAAAAATGACCAGTGACCAGTGACCAGTGACCAGTGACCAGTGACCAGTGACCAGTGACCAGCGAAAGTGACAAGTGACCAGTGACCATTGACCAGTGACCAGTGACCAGTGACCAGTGACCAGCGACCAGTGACCAGTGACCATTGACCAGTGACCAGTGACCAGTGACCAGCGAAAGTGACCAGTGACCAGTGATCAGTGACCAGTGACCAGTGACCAGTGACCAGTGACCAGTGACCAGTGACCAGTGACCAGTGACCAGCGAAAGTGACAAGTGACCAGTGACCATTGACCAGTGACCAGTGACCATTGACCAGTGACCAGTGACCAGTGACCAGCGAAAGTGACCAGTGACCAGTGATCAGTGACCAGTGAACAGTGACCAGTTACCAGTGACCAGTGACCAGCGAAAGTGACCAGGGACCAGTGACCAGTGACCAGTGACCAGTGACCACTGACCATTGACCAGTGACCAGTGACCAGTGACCAGTGACCAGTGACCAGTGACCAGTGACCAGTGACCAGCGACCAGTGACCAGTGACCATTGACCAGTGACCAGTGACCAGCAAAAATGACCAGTGACCAGTGACCAGTGACCAGTGACCAGTGACCAGTGACCAGTGACCAGTGACCAGTGACCAGCGAAAGTGACAAGTGACCAGTGACCATTGACCAGTGACCAGTGACCAGTGACCAGTGACCAGCGACCAGTGACCAGTGACCATTGACCAGTGACCAGTGACCAGTGACCAGCGAAAGTGACCAGTGACCAGTGACCAGTGACCAGTGACCAGTGACCAGTGACCAGTGACCAGTGACCAGTTACAAGTGACCAGTGACCAGCGACCAGTGACCAGTGACGAGCGACCAGTGACCAGTGACCATTGACCAGTGACCAGTGACCAGTGACCAGCGAAAGTGACCAGGGACCAGTGACCAGTGACCAGTGACCAGTGACCAGCGAAAGTGACCAGTGAGCAGTGACCAGTGACCAGTGACCAGCGGTAGTGACCAGTGATCAGTGACCAGTGAACAGTGACCAGTGACCAGCGAAATTGACCAGTGACCAGCGAAAGTGACCAGCGACCAGTGACCAGTGACGAGCGACCAGTGACCAGTGACCATTGACCAGTGACCAGTGACCAGTGACCAGCGAAAGTGACCAGGGACCAGTGACCAGTGACCAGTGACCAGTGACCACTGACCATTGACCAGTGACCAGTGACCAGTGACCAGTGACCAGTGACCAGTGACCAGTGACCAGCGACCAGTGACCAGTGACCAGTGACCAGTGACCAGTGACCAGTGACCAGTGACCAGTGACCAGTGACCAGTGACCAGCGACCAGTGACCAGTGACCAGTGACCAGTTACAAGTGACCAGTGACCAGTTACAAGTGACCAGTGACCAGCGACCAGTGACCTGTGACGAGCGACCAGTGACCATTGACCAGTGACCAGTGACCAGCAAAAATGACCAGTGACCAGTGACCAGTGACCAGTGACCAGTGACCAGTGACCAGTGACCAGCGAAAGTGACAAGTGACCAGTGACCATTGACCAGTGACCAGTGACCAGTGACCAGTGACCAGCGACCAGTGACCAGTGACCATTGACCAGTGACCAGTGACCAGTGACCAGCGAAAGTGACCAGTGACCAGTGATCAGTGACCAGTGACCAGTGACCAGTGACCAGTGACCAGTGACCAGTGACCAGTGACCAGTGACCAGCGAAAGTGACAAGTGACCAGTGACCATTGACCAGTGACCAGTGACCAGTGACCAGTGACCAGCGACCAGTGACCAGTGACCATTGACCAGTGACCAGTGACCAGTGACCAGCGAAAGTGACCAGTGACCAGTGACCAGTGACCAGTGACCAGTGACCAGTGACCAGTGACCAGTGACCAGTGACAAGTGACCAGTGACCAGCGACCAGTGACCAGTGACCACTGAACAGCGAAAGTGACCAGTGACCAGGGACCAGTGACCAGTGACCAGTGACCAGTGACCAGTGACCAGCGAAAGTGACCAGCGAAAGTGACCAGGGACCAGTGACCAGTGACCAGTGACCAGTGACCAGTGACCAGTGAACAGTGACCAGTGACCAGTGACCAGTGACCAGTGACCAGTTACAAGTGACCAGTGACCAGTTACAAGTGACCAGTGACCAGCGACCAGTGACCAGTGACGAGCGACCAGTGACCATTGACCAGTGACCAGTGACCAGCAAAAATGACCAGTGACCAGTGACCAGTGACCAGTGACCAGTGACCAGTGACCAGTGACCAGTGACCAGTGACCAGTGACCAGCGAAAGTGACAAGTGACCAGTGACCATTGACCAGTGACCAGTGACCAGTGACCAGTGACCAGCGACCAGTGACCAGTGACCATTGACCAGTGACCAGTGACCAGTGACCAGCGAAAGTGACCAGTGACCAGAGATCAGTGACCAGTGAACAGTGACCAGTGACCAGCGAAAGTGACCAGGGACCAGTGACCAGTGACCAGTGACCAGTGACCACTGACCATTGACCAGTGACCAGTGACCAGTGACCAGTGACCAGTGACCAGTGACCAGTGACCAGCGACCAGTGACCAGTGACCATTGACCAGTGACCAGTGACCAGCAAAAATGACCAGTGACCAGTGACCAGTGACCAGTGACCAGTGACCAGTGACCAGTGACCAGTGACCAGTGACCAGTGACCAGTGACCAGTGACCAGTGACCAGTGACCAGCGAAAGTGACAAGTGACCAGTGACCATTGACCAGTGACCAGTGACCAGTGACCAGTGACCAGCGACCAGTGACCAGTGACCATTGACCAGTGACCAGTGACCAGTGACCAGCGAAATTGACCAGTGACCAGTGACCAGTGACCAGTGACAAGTGACCAGTGACCAGTGAGCTGTGACCAGTGATAAGTGACCAGTGACCAGTGACCAGTGACCAGTGACCAGTGACCAGCGAAAGTGACCAGCGAAAGTGACCAGGGACCAGTGACCAGTGACCAGTGACCAGTGACCAGTGACCAGTGAACAGTGACCAGTGACCAGTGACCAGTGACCAGTGACCAGTTACAAGTGACCAGTGACCAGTTACAAGTGACCAGTGACCAGCGACCAGTGACCAGTGACGAGCGACCAGTGACCATTGACCAGTGACCAGTGACCAGCAAAAATGACCAGTGACCAGTGACCAGTGACCAGTGACCAGTGACCAGTGACCAGTGACCAGTGACCAGTGACCAGCGAAAGTGACAAGTGACCAGTGACCATTGACCAGTGACCAGTGACCAGTGACCAGTGACCAGCGACCAGTGACCAGTGACCATTGACCAGTGACCAGTGACCAGTGACCAGCGAAAGTGACCAGTGACCAGAGATCAGTGACCAGTGAACAGTGACCAGTGACCAGCGAAAGTGACCAGGGACCAGTGACCAGTGACCAGTGACCAGTGACCACTGACCATTGACCAGTGACCAGTGACCAGTGACCAGTGACCAGTGACCAGTGACCAGCGACCAGTGACCAGTGACCATTGACCAGTGACCAGTGACCAGCAAAAATGACCAGTGACCAGTGACCAGTGACCAGTGACCAGTGACCAGTGACCAGTGACCAGTGACCAGTGACCAGTGACCAGTGACCAGTGACCAGCGAAAGTGACAAGTGACCAGTGACCATTGACCAGTGACCAGTGACCAGTGACCAGTGACCAGCGACCAGTGACCAGTGACCATTGACCAGTGACCAGTGACCAGTGACCAGCGAAAGTGACCAGTGACCAGTGACCAGTGACCAGTGACCAGTGACCAGTGACCAGTGACCAGTGACCAGTGACCAGTGACCAGTTACAAGTGACCAGTGACCAGCGACCAGTGACCAGTGACGAGCGACCAGTGACCAGTGACCATTGACCAGTGACCAGTGACCACTGACCATTGACCAGTGACCAGTGACCAGTGACCAGTGACCAGTGACCAGTGACCAGTGACCAGCGAAAGTGACCAGGGACCAGTGACCAGTGACCAGTGACCAGTGACCAGTGACCAGTGACCAGTGACCAGTGACCAGTGACCAGTGACCAGTGACCAGTGACCAGTGACCAGTTACAAGTGACCAGTGACCAGCGACCAGTGACCAGTGACGAGCGACCAGTGACCAGTGACCATTGACCAGTGACCAGTGACCAGTGACCAGCGAAAGTGACCAGGGACCAGTGACCAGTGACCAGTGACCAGTGACCAGTTACAAGTGACCAGTGACCAGCGACCAGTGACCAGTGACGAGCGACCAGTGACCAGTGACCAGTGACCATTGACCAGTGACCAGTGACCAGTGACCAGCGAAAGTGACCAGGGACCAGTGACCAGTGACCAGTGACCAGTGACCAGTGACCAGTGACCAGTGACCAGTGACCAGTGACCAGTGACCAGTGACCAGTGACCAGTGACCAGTGACAAGTGACCAGTGACCAGCGACCAGTGACCAGTGACCAGTGACCATTGACCAGTGACCAGTGACCAGTGACCAGCGAACGTGACCAGGGACCAGTGACCAGTGACCAGTGACCAGTGACCAGTGACCAGCGAAAGTGACCAGTGACCAGTGACCAGTGACCAGCGAAAGTGACCAGTGACCAGTGACCAGTGACCAGCGAAATCGACCAGTGACCAGTGACCAGAGACCAGTGACTAGCCAAATTGACCAGAGACCAGTGACCAGTGACCAGTGACCAGCGGTAGTGACCAGTGACCAGTGACCAGCGGTAGTGACCAGTGATCAGTGACCGTTGAACAGTGACCAGTGACCAGTGACCAGTGACCAGCGAAAGTGACCAGGGACCAGTGACCAGTGACCAGTGACCAGTGACCAGTGACCAGTGACCAGCGACCAGTGACCAGTGACCATTGACCAGTGACCAGTGACCAGCAAAAATGACCAGTGACCAGTGACCAGTGACCAGTGACCAGTGACCAGTGACCAGTGACCAGTGACCAGTGACAAGTGACCAGTGACCAGCGACCAGTGACCAGTGACCAGTGACCATTGACCAGTGACCAGTGACCAGTGACCAGCGAACGTGACCAGGGACCAGTGACCAGTGACCAGTGACCAGTGACCAGTGACCAGTGACCAGTTACAAGTGACCAGTGACCAGCAAAAATGACCAGTGACCAGTGACCAGTAACCAGTGACCAGTGACCAGTGACCAGTGACCAGTGACCAGCGAAAGTGACAAGTGACCAGTGACCATTGACCAGTGACCAGTGACCAGTGACCAGTGACCAGCGACCAGTGACCAGTGACCATTGACCAGTGACCAGTGACCAGTGACCAGCGAAAGTGACCAGTGACCAGTGACCAGTGACCAGTGACCAGTGACCAGTGACCAGTGACCAGTTACAAGTGACCAGTGACCAGTTACAAGTGACCAGTGACCAGCGACCAGTGACCAGTGACGAGCGACCAGTGACCATTGACCAGTGACCAGTGACCAGTGACCAGTGACCAGTGACCAGCGAAAGTGACAAGTGACCAGTGACCATTGACCAGTGACCAGTGACCAGTGACCAGTGACCAGCGACCAGTGACCAGTGACCATTGACCATTGACCAGTGACCAGTGACCAGTGACCAGTGACCAGCGACCAGTGACCAGTGACCATTGACCAGTGACCAGTGACCAGTGACCAGCGAAAGTGACCAGTGACCAGTGATCAGTGACCAGTGAACAGTGACCAGTGACCAGTGACCAGTGACCAGTGACCAGCGAAAGTGACCAGGGACCAGTGACCAGTGACCAGTGACCAGTGACCACTGACCATTGACCAGTGACCAGTGACCAGTGACCAGTGACCAGTGACCAGTGACCAGTGACCAGTGACCAGTGACAAGTGACCAGTGACCAGCGACCAGTGACCAGTGACCAGTGACCATTGACCAGTGACCAGTGACCAGTGACCAGCGAACGTGACCAGGGACCAGTGACCAGTGACCAGAGACCAGTGACCAGTGACCAGTGACCAGTTACAAGTGACCAGTGACCAGCAAAAATGACCAGTGACCAGTGACCAGTAACCAGTGACCAGTGACCAGTGACCAGTGACCAGTGACCAGCGAAAGTGACAAGTGACCAGTGACCATTGACCAGTGACCAGTGACCAGTGACCAGTGACCAGCGACCAGTGACCAGTGACCATTGACCAGTGACCAGTGACCAGTGACCAGCGAAAGTGACCAGTGACCAGTGACCAGTGACCAGTGACCAGTGACCAGTGACCAGTGACCAGTTACAAGTGACCAGTGACCAGTTACAAGTGACCAGTGACCAGCGACCAGTGACCAGTGACGAGCGACCAGTGACCATTGACCAGTGACCAGTGACCAGCAAAAATGACCAGAGACCAGTGACCAGTGACCAGTGACCAGTGACCAGTGACCAGTGACCAGTGACCAGTGACCAGTGACCAGCGAAAGTGACAAGTGACCAGTGACCATTGACCAGTGACCAGTGACCAGTGACCAGTGACCAGCGACCAGTGACCAGTGACCATTGACCAGTGACCAGTGACCAGTGACCAGCGAAAGTGACCAGTGACCAGTGATCAGTGACCAGTGAACAGTGACCAGTGACCAGTGACCAGTGACCAGTGACCAGCGAAAGTGACCAGGGACCAGTGACCAGTGACCAGTGACCAGTGACCACTGACCATTGACCAGTGACCAGTGATCAGTGACCAGTGACCAGTGACCAGTGACCAGTGACCAGCGACCAGTGACCAGTGACCAGTGACCAGTTACAAGTGACCAGTGACCAGTTACAAGTGACCAGTGACCAGCGACCAGTGACCTGTGACGAGCGACCAGTGACCATTGACCAGTGACCAGTGACCAGCAAAAATGACCAGTGACCAGTGACCAGTGACCAGTGACCAGTGACCAGTGACCAGTGACCAGTGACCAGTGACCAGCGAAAGTGACAAGTGACCAGTGACCATTGACCAGTGACCAGTGACCAGTGACCAGTGACCAGCGACCAGTGACCAGTGACCATTGACCAGTGACCAGTGACCAGCGAAAGTGACCAGTGACCAGTGATCAGTGACCAGTGACCAGTGACCAGTGACCACTGACCATTGACCAGTGACCAGTGACCAGTGACCAGTGACCAGTGACCAGTGACCAGTGACCAGTGACCAGCGAAAGTGACCAGGGACCAGTGACCAGTGACCAGTGACCAGTGACCAGTGACCAGTGACCAGTGACCAGTGACCAGTGACCAGTGACCAGTGACCAGTGACCAGTTACAAGTGACCAGTGACCAGCGACCAGTGACCAGTGACGAGCGACCAGTGACCAGTGACCATTGACCAGTGACCAGTGACCAGTGACCAGCGAAAGTGACCAGGGACCAGTGACCAGTGACCAGTGACCAGTGACCAGTTACAAGTGACCAGTGACCAGCGACCAGTGACCAGTGACGAGCGACCAGTGACCAGTGACCAGTGACCATTGACCAGTGACCAGTGACCAGTGACCAGCGAAAGTGACCAGGGACCAGTGACCAGTGACCAGTGACCAGTGACCAGTGACCAGTGACCAGTGACCAGTGACCAGTGACCAGTGACCAGTGACAAGTGACCAGTGACCAGCGACCAGTGACCAGTGACCAGTGACCATTGACCAGTGACCAGTGACCAGTGACCAGCGAACGTGACCAGGGACCAGTGACCAGTGACCAGTGACCAGTGACCAGTGACCAGCGAAAGTGACCAGTGACCAGTGACCAGTGACCAGCGAAAGTGACCAGTGACCAGTGACCAGTGACCAGCGAAATCGACCAGTGACCAGTGACCAGAGACCAGTGACTAGCCAAATTGACCAGAGACCAGTGACCAGTGACCAGTGACCAGCGGTAGTGACCAGTGACCAGTGACCAGCGGTAGTGACCAGTGATCAGTGACCGTTGAACAGTGACCAGTGACCAGTGACCAGTGACCAGCGAAAGTGACCAGGGACCAGTGACCAGTGACCAGTGACCAGTGACCAGTGACCAGTGACCAGCGACCAGTGACCAGTGACCATTGACCAGTGACCAGTGACCAGCAAAAATGACCAGTGACCAGTGACCAGTGACCAGTGACCAGTGACCAGTGACCAGTGACCAGTGACCAGTGACAAGTGACCAGTGACCAGCGACCAGTGACCAGTGACCAGTGACCATTGACCAGTGACCAGTGACCAGTGACCAGCGAACGTGACCAGGGACCAGTGACCAGTGACCAGTGACCAGTGACCAGTGACCAGTGACCAGTTACAAGTGACCAGTGACCAGCAAAAATGACCAGTGACCAGTGACCAGTAACCAGTGACCAGTGACCAGTGACCAGTGACCAGTGACCAGCGAAAGTGACAAGTGACCAGTGACCATTGACCAGTGACCAGTGACCAGTGACCAGTGACCAGCGACCAGTGACCAGTGACCATTGACCAGTGACCAGTGACCAGTGACCAGCGAAAGTGACCAGTGACCAGTGACCAGTGACCAGTGACCAGTGACCAGTGACCAGTGACCAGTTACAAGTGACCAGTGACCAGTTACAAGTGACCAGTGACCAGCGACCAGTGACCAGTGACGAGCGACCAGTGACCATTGACCAGTGACCAGTGACCAGCAAAAATGACCAGAGACCAGTGACCAGTGACCAGTGACCAGTGACCAGTGACCAGTGACCAGTGACCAGTGACCAGTGACCAGCGAAAGTGACAAGTGACCAGTGACCATTGACCAGTGACCAGTGACCAGTGACCAGTGACCAGCGACCAGTGACCAGTGACCATTGACCAGTGACCAGTGACCAGTGACCAGCGAAAGTGACCAGTGACCAGTGATCAGTGACCAGTGAACAGTGACCAGTGACCAGTGACCAGTGACCAGTGACCAGCGAAAGTGACCAGGGACCAGTGACCAGTGACCAGTGACCAGTGACCACTGACCATTGACCAGTGACCAGTGACCAGTGACCAGTGACCAGTGACCAGTGACCAGTGACAAGTGACCAGTGACCAGCGACCAGTGACCAGTGACCAGTGACCATTGACCAGTGACCAGTGACCAGTGACCAGCGAACGTGACCAGGGACCAGTGACCAGTGACCAGAGACCAGTGACCAGTGACCAGTGACCAGTTACAAGTGACCAGTGACCAGCAAAAATGACCAGTGACCAGTGACCAGTAACCAGTGACCAGTGACCAGTGACCAGTGACCAGTGACCAGCGAAAGTGACAAGTGACCAGTGACCATTGACCAGTGACCAGTGACCAGTGACCAGTGACCAGCGACCAGTGACCAGTGACCATTGACCAGTGACCAGTGACCAGTGACCAGCGAAAGTGACCAGTGACCAGTGACCAGTGACCAGTGACCAGTGACCAGTGACCAGTGACCAGTTACAAGTGACCAGTGACCAGTTACAAGTGACCAGTGACCAGCGACCAGTGACCAGTGACGAGCGACCAGTGACCATTGACCAGTGACCAGTGACCAGCAAAAATGACCAGAGACCAGTGACCAGTGACCAGTGACCAGTGACCAGTGACCAGTGACCAGTGACCAGTGACCAGTGACCAGCGAAAGTGACAAGTGACCAGTGACCATTGACCAGTGACCAGTGACCAGTGACCAGTGACCAGCGACCAGTGACCAGTGACCATTGACCAGTGACCAGTGACCAGTGACCAGCGAAAGTGACCAGTGACCAGTGATCAGTGACCAGTGAACAGTGACCAGTGACCAGTGACCAGTGACCAGTGACCAGCGAAAGTGACCAGGGACCAGTGACCAGTGACCAGTGACCAGTGACCACTGACCATTGACCAGTGACCAGTGATCAGTGACCAGTGACCAGTGACCAGTGACCAGTGACCAGCGACCAGTGACCAGTGACCAGTGACCAGTTACAAGTGACCAGTGACCAGTTACAAGTGACCAGTGACCAGCGACCAGTGACCTGTGACGAGCGACCAGTGACCATTGACCAGTGACCAGTGACCAGCAAAAATGACCAGTGACCAGTGACCAGTGACCAGTGACCAGTGACCAGTGACCAGTGACCAGTGACCAGTGACCAGCGAAAGTGACAAGTGACCAGTGACCATTGACCAGTGACCAGTGACCAGTGACCAGTGACCAGCGACCAGTGACCAGTGACCATTGACCAGTGACCAGTGACCAGCGAAAGTGACCAGTGACCAGTGATCAGTGACCAGTGACCAGTGACCAGTGACCAGTGACCAGTGACCAGTGACCAGCGAAAGTGACAAGTGACCAGTGACCATTGACCAGTGACCAGTGACCAGTGACCAGTGACCAGCGACCAGTGACCAGTGACCATTGACCAGTGACCAGTGACCAGTGACCAGCGAAAGTGACCAGTGACCAGTGACCAGTGACCAGTGACCAGTGACCAGTGACCAGTGACCAGTGACCAGTGACCAGTGACAAGTGACCAGTGACCAGCGACCAGTGACCAGTGACCACTGAACAGCGAAAGTGACCAGTGACCAGGGACCAGTGACCAGTGACCAGCGAAATTGACCAGTGTCCAGTGACCAGTGACCAGTGACAAGTGACCAGTGACCAGTGAGCTGTGACCAGTGATAAGTGACCAGTGACCAGTGACCAGTGACCAGTGACCAGTGACCAGTGACCAGTGACCAGCGAAAGTGACCAGGGACCAGTGACCAGTGACCAGTGACCAGTGACCAGTGACCAGTGACCAGTGACCAGTGACCAGTGACCAGTGAACAGTGACCAGTGACTAGTGTCCAGTGACCAGTGTCCAGTGAGCTGTGACCAGTGACCAGTGACCAGTGACCAGTGACCAGTGACCAGTGACCAGTGACCAGTGACCAGTGACCAGTGACCAGTGACCAGTGACCAGCGAAAGTGACCAGTGACCAGTGACCAGTGACCAGTGACAAGTGACCAGTTACCAGTGACCAGCGAAAGTGACCAGTGAACAGTGACCAGTGAGCAGTGACCAGTGAGCAGTGACCAGTGACCAGCAAAATTGACCAGCAAAATTGACCAGTGACCAATGACCAGTGACCAGTGACCAGTGACCAGTGACCAGTGACCAGTGACCAGTGACCAGCGAAAGTGACCAGGGACAAGCGACCAGTTACCAGTGACCAGTGACCAGTGACCAGCGAAAGTGACCAGTGACCAGTGACCAGTGACCAGTGACCAGCGACCAGTGACCAGTGACCAGCGACCAGTGACCAGTGACGAGCGACCAGTGACCAGTGACCAGTGACCAGTGACCAGCGAAAGTGACCAGTGACCAGTGACCAGTGACCAGTGACCAGTGACCAGTGACCAGTGACCAGTGACCAGTGACAAGTGACCAGTGACCAGCGACCAGTGACCAGTGACCAGTGACCATTGACCAGTGACCAGTGACCAGTGACCAGCGAACGTGACCAGGGACCAGTGACCAGTGACCAGTGACCAGTGACCAGTGACCAGTGACCAGTGACCAGTGACCAGTGACAAGTGACCAGTGACCAGCGACCAGTGACCAGTGACCATTGACCAGTGACCAGTGACCAGCAAAAATGACCAGTGACCAGTGACCAGTGACCAGTGACCAGTGACCAGTGACCAGTGACCAGTGACCAGTGACAAGTGACCAGTGACGAGCGACCAGTGACCAGTGACCAGTGACCAGTGACCAGCGAAAGTGACCAGGGACCAGTGACCAGTAACCAGTGACCAGTGACCAGTGACCAGTGACCAGTGACCAGTGACCAGTGACCTGTGACCAGTGACAAGTGACCAGTGACCAGCGACCAGTGGCCAGTGACCAGTGACCATTGACCAGTGACCAGTGACCAGTGACCAGCGAACGTGACCAGGGACCAGTGACCAGTGACCTGTGACCAGTGACCAGTGACCAGCGAAAGTGACCAGGGACCAGTGACCAGTGACCAGTGACCAGTGACCAGTGACCAGTGACCAGTGACCAGTGACAAGTGACCAGTGACCAGCGACCAGTGACCAGTGACCACTGAACAGCGAAAGTGACCAGTGACCAGGGACCAGTGACCAGTGACCAGCGAAATTGACCAGTGTCCAGTGACCAGTGACCAGTGACAAGTGACCAGTGACCAGTGAGCTGTGACCAGTGATAAGTGACCAGTGACCAGTGACCAGTGACCAGTGACCAGTGACCAGTGACCAGTGACCAGTGACCAGTGACCAGTGACAAGTGACCAGTGACCAGCGACCAGTGACCAGTGACCAGTGACCATTGACCAGTGACCAGTGACCAGTGACCAGCGAACGTGACCAGGGACCAGTGACCAGTGACCAGTGACCAGTGACCAGTGACCAGTGACCAGTGACCAGTGACCAGTGACAAGTGACCAGTGACCAGCGACCAGTGACCAGTGACCATTGACCAGTGACCAGTGACCAGCAAAAATGACCAGTGACCAGTGACCAGTGACCAGTGACCAGTGACCAGTGACCAGTGACCAGTGACCAGTGACAAGTGACCAGTGACGAGCGACCAGTGACCAGTGACCAGTGACCAGTGACCAGCGAAAGTGACCAGTGACCAGTGACCAGCGAAAGTGACCAGTGACCAGTGACCAGTGACCAGTGACCAGTGACCAGTGACCAGTGACCAGTGACCAGTGACAAGTGACCAGTGACCAGCGACCAGTGACCAGTGACCACTGAACAGCGAAAGTGACCAGTGACCAGGGACCAGTGACCAGTGACCAGCGAAATTGACCAGTGTCCAGTGACCAGTGACCAGTGACAAGTGACCAGTGACCAGTGAGCTGTGACCAGTGATAAGTGACCAGTGACCAGTGACCAGTGACCAGTGACCAGTGACCAGTGACCAGTGACCAGCGAAAGTGACCAGGGACCAGTGACCAGTGACCAGTGACCAGTGACCAGTGACCAGTGACCAGTGACCAGTGACCAGTGACCAGTGAACAGTGACCAGTGACTAGTGTCCAGTGACCAGTGTCCAGTGAGCTGTGACCAGTGACCAGTGACCAGTGACCAGTGACCAGTGACCAGTGACCAGTGACCAGTGACCAGTGACCAGTGACCAGCGAAAGTGACCAGTGACCAGTGACCAGTGACCAGTGACAAGTGACCAGTTACCAGTGACCAGCGAAAGTGACCAGTGAACAGTGACCAGTGAGCAGTGACCAGTGAGCAGTGACCAGTGACCAGCAAAATTGACCAGCAAAATTGACCAGTGACCAATGACCAGTGACCAGTGACCAGTGACCAGTGACCAGTTACCAGTGACCAGTGACCAGTGACCAGCGAAAGTGACCAGTGACCAGTGACCAGTGACCAGTGACCAGCGACCAGTGACCAGTGACCAGCGACCAGTGACCAGTGACGAGCGACCAGTGACCAGTGACCAGTGACCAGTGACCAGCGAAAGTGACCAGTGACCAGTGACCAGTGACCAGTGACCAGTGACCAGTGACCAGTGACCAGTGACCAGTGACAAGTGACCAGTGACCAGCGACCAGTGACCAGTGACCAGTGACCATTGACCAGTGACCAGTGACCAGTGACCAGCGAACGTGACCAGGGACCAGTGACCAGTGACCAGTGACCAGTGACCAGGGACCAGTGACCAGTGACCAGTGACCAGTGACCAGTGACCAGTGACCAGTGACCAGCGAACGTGACCAGGGACCAGTGACCAGTGACCAGTGACCAGTGACCAGTGACCAGTGACCAGTGACCAGTGACCAGTGACAAGTGACCAGTGACCAGCGACCAGTGACCAGTGACCATTGACCAGTGACCAGTGACCAGCAAAAATGACCAGTGACCAGTGACCAGTGACCAGTGACCAGTGACCAGTGACCAGTGACCAGTGACCAGTGACAAGTGACCAGTGACGAGCGACCAGTGACCAGTGACCAGTGACCAGTGACCAGCGAAAGTGACCAGGGACCAGTGACCAGTAACCAGTGACCAGTGACCAGTGACCAGTGACCAGTGACCAGTGACCAGTGACCTGTGACCAGTGACAAGTGACCAGTGACCAGCGACCAGTGGCCAGTGACCAGTGACCATTGACCAGTGACCAGTGACCAGTGACCAGCGAACGTGACCAGGGACCAGTGACCAGTGACCTGTGACCAGTGACCAGTGACCAGCGAAAGTGACCAGGGACCAGTGACCAGTGACCAGTGACCAGTGACCAGTGACCAGTGACCAGTGACCAGTGACCAGTGACCAGTGACCAGTGACCAGTGACCAGTGACCAGTGACAAGTGACCAGTGACCAGCGACCAGTGACCAGTGACCAGTGACCATTGACCAGTGACCAGTGACCAGTGACCAGCGAACGTGACCAGGGACCAGTGACCAGTGACCAGTGACCAGTGACCAGTGACCAGTGACCAGTTACAAGTGACCAGTGACCAGCGACCAGTGACCAGTGACGAGCGACCAGTGACCAGTGCCCATTGACCAGCGAAAGTGACCAGTGACCAGTGACCAGTGACCAGTGACCAGTGACCAGTGACCAGTGACCAGTGACAAGTGACCAGTGACCAGCGACCAGTGACCAGTGACCACTGAACAGCGAAAGTGACCAGTGACCAGGGACCAGTGACCAGTGACCAGCGAAATTGACCAGTGTCCAGTGACCAGTGACCAGTGACAAGTGACCAGTGACCAGTGAGCTGTGACCAGTGATAAGTGACCAGTGACCAGTGACCAGTGACCAGTGACCAGTGACCAGTGACCAGTGACCAGCGAAAGTGACCAGGGTCCAGTGACCAGTGACCAGTGACCAGTGACCAGTGACCAGTGACCAGTGACCAGTGACCAGTGACCAGTGAACAGTGACCAGTGACTAGTGTCCAGTGACCAGTGTCCAGTGAGCTGTGACCAGTGACCAGTGACCAGTGACCAGTGACCAGTGACCAGTGACCAGTGACCAGTGACCAGTGACCAGTGACCAGTGACCAGTGACCATTGACCAGTGACCAGTGACCAGTGACCAGTGACAAGTGACCAGTGACCAGTGACCAGCGAAAGTGACCAGTGACCAGTCACGAGCGAAATTGGCCAGTGACCAGCGAAAGTGACCAGTGACCTGTGACCAGTGACCAGTGACCAGTTACAAGTGACCAGTGACCAGCGACCAGTGACCAGTGACGAGCGACCAGTGACCAGTGACCATTGACCAGTGACCAGTGACCAGTGACCAGCGAAAGTGACCAGGGACCAGTGACCAGTGACCAGTGACCAGTGACCAGTGACCAGTGACCAGTGACCAGCGAAAGTGACCAGGGACCAGTGACCAGTGACCAGTGACCAGTGACCAGTGACCAGTGACCAGTGACCAGTGACCAGTGACCAGTGACCAGTGACAAGTGACCAGTGACCAGCGACCAGTGACCAGTGACCAGTGACCATTGACCAGTGACCAGTGACCAGTGACCAGCGAACGTGACCAGGGACCAGTGACCAGTGACCAGTGACCAGTGACCAGTGACCAGTGACCAGTGACCAGTTACAAGTGACCAGTGACCAGCGACCAGTGACCAGTGACCAGTGACCAGTGACCAGTGACCAGTGACCAGTGCCAACGACCAGTGACCAGTGACCATTGACCAGTGACCAGCGAAAGTGACCAGGGAGCAGTGACCAGTGACCAGTGACCAGTGACCAGTGACCAGTGACCGGTGACCAGTGACCAGTGACCAGTGACCAGTGACCAGCGATCAGTGACCAGTGACCAGTGACCAGTGACCAGCGAAAGTGACAAGTGACCAGTGACCATTGACCAGTGACCAGTGACCAGTGACCAGTGAAAAGTGACCAGTGACCAGTGAACAGCGAAAGTGACCAGTGAACAGTGACCAGCGAAATTGACCAGTGAACAGTGATCAGCGAAATTGACCAGTGACCATTGACCAGTGACCAGTGACCAGTGACCAGTGACCAGTGACCAGTGACAAGTGACCAGTGACTAGCGACCAGTGACCAGTGACCAGTGACCACTGACCAGCGAAAGTGACCAGTGACCAGGGACCAGTGACCAGTGACCAGCGAAGTTGACCAGTGACCAGCGAAAGTGACCAGTGAACAGTGACCAGTGACCAGTGACCAGCAAAATTGACCAGTAAAATTGACCAGTAAAATTGACCAGTGACCAGTGACCAGTGACCAATGACCAGTGACCAGTGACCAGTGACCAGTGACCAGTGACCAGTGACGAGTGACCAGCGACCAGTGACCAGTGACCATTGACCAGTGACCAGTGACCAGTGACCAGCGAAAGTGACCAGGAACAAACGACCAGTGACCAGTGACCAGTGACCAGTGACCAATGACCAGTGACCAGTGACCAGTGACCAGTGACCAGTGACCAGTGGCGAGTGACCAGCGACCAGTGACCAGTGACCAGTGACCAGTGACCAGTGACCAGTGACCAGTGACCAGTGACCAGTGACCAGTGACCAGTGACCAGTGACCAGTGACCAGCGACCAGTGACCAGTGACAATTGACCAGTGACCAGTGACCAGCAAAAATGACCAGTGACCAGTGACCAGTGACCAGTGACCAGTGACCAGTGACCAGTGACCAGTGACCAGTTACAAGTGACCAGTGACCAGCGACCAGTGACCAGTGACGAGCGACCACTGACCAGTGACCAGTGACCAGTGACCAGCGAAAGTGACCAGGGACCAGTGACCAGTAACCAGTGACCAGTGACCAGTGACAAGTGACCAGTGACCAGCGACCAGTGACCAGTGACCATTGACCAGTGACCAGTGTCCAGCAAAAATGACCAGTGACCAGTGACCACTGACCAGTGACCAGTTACAAGTGACCAGTGACCAGCGACCAGTGACCAGTGACGAGCGACCAGTGACCAGTGACCAGTGACCAGTGACCAGCGAAAGTGACCAGGGACCAGTGACCAGTGACCAGTGACCAGTGACCACTGACCATTGACCAGTGACCAGTGACCAGTGACCAGTGACCAGTGACCAGTGACCAGCGACCAGTGACCAGTGACCATTGACCAGTGACCAGTGACCAGCAAAAATGACCAGTGACCAGTGACCAGTGACCAGTGACCAGTGACCAGTTACAAGTGACCAGTGACCAGCGACCAGTGACCAGTGACGAGCGACCAGTGACCAGTGACCAGTGACCAGTGACCAGCGAAAGTGACCAGGGAGCAGTGACCAGTAACCAGTGACCAGTGACCAGTGACCAGTGACCAGTGACCAGTGACCAGTGACCTGTGACCAGTGACAAGTGACCAGTGACCAGCGACCAGTGGCCAGTGACCAGTGACCATTGACCAGTGACCAGTGACCAGTGACCAGCGAACGTGACCAGGGACCAGTGACCAGTGACCTGTGACCAGTGACCAGTGACCAGTGACCAGTCACGAGCGAAATTGGCCAGTGACCAGCGAAAGTGACCAGTGACCTGTGACCAGTGACCAGTGACCAGTTACAAGTGACCAGTGACCAGCGACCAGTGACCAGTGACGAGCGACCAGTGAGCAGTGACCATTGACCAGTGACCAGTGACCAGTGACCAGCGAAAGTGACCAGGGACCAGTGACCAGTGACCAGTGACCAGTGACCAGTGACCAGCGAAAGTGACCAGGGACCAGTGACCAGTGACCAGTGACCAGTGACCAGTGACCAGTGACCAGTGACCAGTGACCAGTGACCAGTGACCAGCAAAAATGACCAGAGACCAGTGACCAGTGACCAGTGACCAGTGACCAGTGACCAGTGACCAGTGACCAGTGACCAGTGACCAGCGAAAGTGACAAGTGACCAGTGACCATTGACCAGTGACCAGTGACCAGTGACCAGTGACCAGCGACCAGTGACCAGTGACCATTGACCAGTGACCAGTGACCAGTGACCAGCGAAAGTGACCAGTGACCAGTGATCAGTGACCAGTGAACAGTGACCAGTGACCAGTGACCAGTGACCAGCGAAAGTGACCAGGGACCAGTGACCAGTGACCAGTGACCAGTGACCACTGACCATTGACCAGTGACCAGTGACCAGTGACCAGTGACCAGTGACCAGTGACCAGTGACCAGCGACCAGTGACCAGTGACCAGTGACCAGTTACAAGTGACCAGTGACCAGTTACAAGTGACCAGTGACCAGCGACCAGTGACCTGTGACGAGCGACCAGTGACCATTGACCAGTGACCAGTGACCAGCAAAAATGACCAGTGACCAGTGACCAGTGACCAGTGACCAGTGACCAGTTACAAGTGACCAGTGACCAGCGACCAGTGACCAGTGACGAGCGACCAGTGACCAGTGACCAGTGACCAGTGACCAGCGAAAGTGACCAGGGACCAGTGACCAGTAACCAGTGACCAGTGACCAGTGACCAGTGACCAGTGACCAGTGACCAGTGACAAGTGACCAGTGACCAGCGACCAGTGACCAGTGACCATTGACCAGTGACCAGTGACCAGCAAAAATGACCAGTGACCAGTGACCACTGACCAGTGACCAGTTACAAGTGACCAGTGACCAGCGACCAGTGACCAGTGACGAGCGACCAGTGACCAGTGACCAGTGACCAGTGACCAGCGAAAGTGACCAGGGACCAGTGACCAGTGACCAGTGACCAGTGACCACTGACCATTGACCAGTGACCAGTGACCAGTGACCAGTGACCAGTGACCAGTGACCAGCGACCAGTGACCAGCAAAAATGACCAGTGACCAGTGACCAGTGACCAGTGACCAGTGACCAGTTACAAGTGACCAGTGACCAGCGACCAGTGACCAGTGACGAGCGACCAGTGACCAGTGACCAGTGACCAGTGACCAGCGAAAGTGACCAGTGACCAGTGACCAGTGACCAGTGACCAGTGACCAGCGAAAGTGACCAGTGACCAGTGATCAGTGACCAGTGACCAGTGACCAGTGACCATTGACCAGTGACCAGTGACCAGTGACCAGCGAACGTGACCAGGGACCAGTGACCAGTGACCTGTGACCAGTGACCAGTGACCAGCGAAAGTGACCAGGGACCAGTGACCAGTGACCAGTGACCAGTGACCAGTGACCAGTGACCAGTGACCAGTGACCAGTGACCAGTGACCAGTGACCAGTGACCAGTGACCAGTGACAAGTGACCAGTGACCAGCGACCAGTGACCAGTGACCATTGACCAGTGACCAGTGACCAGCAAAAATGACCAGTGACCAGTGACCAGTGACCAGTGACCAGTGACCAGTTACAAGTGACCAGTGACCAGCGACCAGTGACCAGTGACGAGCGACCAGTGACCAGTGACCAGTGACCAGTGACCAGCGAAAGTGACCAGGGACCAGTGACCAGTAACCAGTGACCAGTGACCAGTGACCAGTGACCAGTGACCAGTGACCAGTGACAAGTGACCAGTGACCAGCGACCAGTGACCAGTGACCATTGACCAGTGACCAGTGACCAGCAAAAATGACCAGTGACCAGTGACCACTGACCAGTGACCAGTTACAAGTGACCAGTGACCAGCGACCAGTGACCAGTGACGAGCGACCAGTGACCAGTGACCAGTGACCAGTGACCAGCGAAAGTGACCAGGGACCAGTGACCAGTGACCAGTGACCAGTGACCACTGACCATTGACCAGTGACCAGTGACCAGTGACCAGTGACCAGTGACCAGTGACCAGCGACCAGTGACCAGCAAAAATGACCAGTGACCAGTGACCAGTGACCAGTGACCAGTGACCAGTTACAAGTGACCAGTGACCAGCGACCAGTGACCAGTGACGAGCGACCAGTGACCAGTGACCAGTGACCAGTGACCAGCGAAAGTGACCAGGGACCAGTGACCAGTAACCAGTGACCAGTGACCAGTGACCAGTTACAAGTGACCAGTGACCAGCGACCAGTGACCAGTGACGAGCGACCAGTGACCAGTGACCAGTGACCAGTGACCAGCGAAAGTGACCAGGGACCAGTGACCAGTAACCAGAGACCAGTGACCAGTGACCAGTGACCAGTGACCAGTGACCAGTGACAAGTGACCAGTGACCAGCGACCAGTGACCAGTGACCACTGAACAGCGAAAGTGACCAGTGACCAGGGACCAGTGACCAGTGACCAGCGAAATTGACCAGTGTCCAGTGACCAGTGACCAGTGACAAGTGACCAGTGACCAGTGAGCTGTGACCAGTGATAAGTGACCAGTGACCAGTGACCAGTGACCAGTGACCAGTGACCAGTGACCAGTGACCAGTGACCAGCGAAAGTGACCAGGGACCAGTGACCAGTGACCAGTGACCAGTGACCAGTGACCAGTGACCAGTGAACAGTGACCAGTGACTAGTGTCCAGTGACCAGTGTCCAGTGAGCTGTGACCAGTGACCAGTGACCAGTGACCAGTGACCAGTGACCAGTGACCAGTGACCAGTGACCAGTGACCAGTGACAAGTGACCAGTGACCAGCGAAAGTGACCAGTGACCAGTGACCAGTGACCAGTGACAAGTGACCAGTTACCAGTGACCAGCGAAAGTGACCAGTGAACAGTGACCAGTGAACAGTGACCAGTGAGCAGTGACCAGTGACCAGCAAAATTGACCAGCAAAATTGACCAGTGACCAATGACCAGTGACCAGTGACCAGTGACCAGTGACCAGTGACCAGTGACCAGTGACCAGCGAAAGTGACCAGGGACCAGTGACCAGTGACCAGTGACCAGTGACCAGTGACCAGTGACCAGTGACCAGTGACCAGTGACCAGTGACCAGTGACAAGTGACCAGTGACCAGCGACCAGTGACCAGTGACCAGTGACCATTGACCAGTGACCAGTGACCAGTGACAAGCGAACGTGACCAGGGACCAGTGACCAGTGACCAGTGACCAGTGACCAGTGACCAGCGAAAGTGACCAGGGACCAGTGACCAGTGACCAGTGACCAGTGACCAGTGACCAGTGACCAGCGACCAGTGACCAGTGACCATTGACCAGTGACCAGTGACCAGCAAAAATGACCAGTGACCAGTGACCAGTGACCAGTGACCAGTGACCAGTGACCAGTGACCAGTGACCAGTGACCAGTGACAAGTGACCAGTGACCAGCGACCAGTGACCAGTGACCAGTGACCATTGACCAGTGACCAGTGACCAGTGACCAGCGAACGTGACCAGGGACCAGTGACCAGTGACCAGTGACCAGTGACCAGTGACCAGTTACAAGTGACCAGTGACCAGTTACAAGTGACAAGTGACCAGCGACCAGTGACCAGTGACGAGCGACCAGTGACCATTGACCAGTGACCAGTGACCAGCAAAAATGACCAGTGACCAGTGACCAGTGACCAGTGACCAGTGACCAGTGACCAGTGACCAGTGACCAGTGACCAGTGACCAGTGACCAGCGACCAGTGACCAGTGACAATTGACCAGTGACCAGTGACCAGCAAAAATGACCAGTGACCAGTGACCAGTAACCAGTGACCAGTGACCAGTGACCAGTGACCAGTGACCAGCGAAAGTGACAAGTGACCAGTGACCATTGACCAGTGACCAGTGACCAGTGACCAGTGACCATTGACCAGTGACCAGTGACCAGTGACCAGCGAAAGTGACCAGTGACCAGTGCCCAGTGACCAGTGACCAGTGACCAGTGACCAGTGACCAGTTACAAGTGACCAGTGACCAGTTACAAGTGACCAGTGACCAGCGACCAGTGACCAGTGACGAGCGACCAGTGACCATTGACCAGTGACCAGTGACCAGCAAAAATGACCAGAGACCAGTGACCAGTGACCAGTGACCAGTGACCAGTGACCAGTGACCAGTGACCAGTGACCAGTGACCAGCGAAAGTGACAAGTGACCAGTGACCATTGACCAGTGACCAGTGACCAGTGACCAGTGACCAGCGACCAGTGACCAGTGACCATTGACCAGTGACCAGTGACCAGTGACCAGCGAAAGTGACCAGTGACCAGTGATCAGTGACCAGTGAACAGTGACCAGTGACCAGTGACCAGTGACCAGTGACCAGCGAAAGTGACCAGGGACCAGTGACCAGTGACCAGTGACCAGTGACCACTGACCATTGACCAGTGACCAGTGACCAGTGACCAGTGACCAGTGACCAGCGACCAGTGACCAGTGACCAGTGACCAGTTACAAGTGACCAGTGACCAGTTACAAGTGACCAGTGACCAGCGACCAGTGACCTGTGACGAGCGACCAGTGACCATTGACCAGTGACCAGTGACCAGCAAAAATGACCAGTGACCAGTGACCAGTGACCAGTGACCAGTGACCAGTGACCAGTGACCAGTGACCAGCGAAAGTGACCAGTGACCAGTGACCAGTGACCAGTGACCAGTGACCAGTGACCATTGACCAGTGACCAGTGACCAGTGACCAGCGAACGTGACCAGGGACCAGTGACCAGTGACCTGTGACCAGTGACCAGTGACCAGCGAAAGTGACCAGGGACCAGTGACCAGTGACCAGTGACCAGTGACCAGTGACCAGTGACCAGTGACCAGTGACCAGTGACCAGTGACCAGTGACCAGTGACCAGTGACCAGTGACAAGTGACCAGTGACCAGCGACCAGTGACCAGTGACCATTGACCAGTGACCAGTGACCAGCAAAAATGACCAGTGACCAGTGACCAGTGACCAGTGACCAGTGACCAGTTACAAGTGACCAGTGACCAGCGACCAGTGACCAGTGACGAGCGACCAGTGACCAGTGACCAGTGACCAGTGACCAGCGAAAGTGACCAGGGACCAGTGACCAGTAACCAGTGACCAGTGACCAGTGACCAGTGACCAGTGACCAGTGACCAGTGACAAGTGACCAGTGACCAGCGACCAGTGACCAGTGACCATTGACCAGTGACCAGTGACCAGCAAAAATGACCAGTGACCAGTGACCACTGACCAGTGACCAGTTACAAGTGACCAGTGACCAGCGACCAGTGACCAGTGACGAGTGACCAGTGACCAGTGACCAGTGACCAGTGACCAGCGAAAGTGACCAGGGACCAGTGACCAGTGACCAGTGACCAGTGACCACTGACCATTGACCAGTGACCAGTGACCAGTGACCAGTGACCAGTGACCAGTGACCAGCGACCAGTGACCAGTGACCAGCAAAAATGACCAGTGACCAGTGACCAGTGACCAGTGACCAGTGACCAGTTACAAGTGACCAGTGACCAGCGACCAGTGACCAGTGACGAGCGACCAGTGACCAGTGACCAGTGACCAGTGACCAGCGAAAGTGACCAGGGACCAGTGACCAGTAACCAGTGACCAGTGACCAGTGACCAGTGACCAGTGACCAGTGACCAGTGACCTGTGACCAGTGACAAGTGACCAGTGACCAGCGACCAGTGGCCAGTGACCAGTGACCATTGACCAGTGACCAGTGACCAGTGACCAGCGAACGTGACCAGGGACCAGTGACCAGTGACCAGTGACCTGTGACCAGTGACCAGTGACCAGCGAAAGTGACCAGGGACCAGTGACCAGTGACCAGTGACCAGTGACCAGTGACCAGTGACCAGTGACCAGTGACCAGTGACCAGTGACCAGTGACCAGTGACCATTGACCAGTGACCAGTGACCAGTGACCAGCGAACGTGACCAGGGACCAGTGACCAGTGACCTGTGACCAGTGACCAGTGACCAGCGAAAGTGACCAGGGACCAGTGACCAGTGACCAGTGACCAGTGACCAGTGACCAGTGACCAGTGACCAGTGACCAGTGACCAGTGACCAGTGACCAGTGACCAGTGACCAGTGACCAGTGACAAGTGACCAGTGACCAGCGACCAGTGACCAGTGACCATTGACCAGTGACCAGTGACCAGCAAAAATGACCAGTGACCAGTGACCAGTGACCAGTGACCAGTGACCAGTTACAAGTGACCAGTGACCAGCGACCAGTGACCAGTGACGAGCGACCAGTGACCAGTGACCAGTGACCAGTGACCAGCGAAAGTGACCAGGGACCAGTGACCAGTAACCAGTGACCAGTGACCAGTGACCAGTGACCAGTGACCAGTGACCAGTGACAAGTGACCAGTGACCAGCGACCAGTGACCAGTGACCATTGACCAGTGACCAGTGACCAGCAAAAATGACCAGTGACCAGTGACCACTGACCAGTGACCAGTTACAAGTGACCAGTGACCAGCGACCAGTGACCAGTGACGAGTGACCAGTGACCAGTGACCAGTGACCAGTGACCAGCGAAAGTGACCAGGGACCAGTGACCAGTGACCAGTGACCAGTGACCACTGACCATTGACCAGTGACCAGTGACCAGTGACCAGTGACCAGTGACCAGTGACCAGCGACCAGTGACCAGTGACCAGCAAAAATGACCAGTGACCAGTGACCAGTGACCAGTGACCAGTGACCAGTTACAAGTGACCAGTGACCAGCGACCAGTGACCAGTGACGAGCGACCAGTGACCAGTGACCAGTGACCAGTGACCAGCGAAAGTGACCAGGGACCAGTGACCAGTAACCAGTGACCAGTGACCAGTGACCAGTGACCAGTGACCAGTGACCAGTGACCTGTGACCAGTGACAAGTGACCAGTGACCAGCGACCAGTGGCCAGTGACCAGTGACCAGTGACCAGTGACCAGTGACCATTGACCAGTGACCAGTGACCAGTGACCAGTGACAAGTGACCAGTGACCAGTGACCAGCGAAAGTGACCAGTGACCAGTCACGAGCGAAATTGGCCAGTGACCAGCGAAAGTGACCAGTGACCTGTGACCAGTGACCAGTGACCAGTTACAAGTGACCAGTGACCAGCGACCAGTGACCAGTGACGAGCGACCAGTGACCAGTGACCATTGACCAGTGACCAGTGACCAGTGTCCAGCGAAAGTGACCAGGGACCAGTGACCAGTGACCAGTGACCAGTGACCAGTGACCAGTGACCAGTGACCAGCGAAAGTGACCAGGGACCAGTGACCAGTGACCAGTGACCAGTGACCAGTGACCAGTGACCAGTGACCAGTGACCAGTGACCAGTGACCAGTGACCAGTGACCATTGACCAGTGACCAGTGACCAGTGACCAGTGACAAGTGACCAGTGACCAGTGACCAGCGAAAGTGACCAGTGACCAGTCACGAGCGAAATTGGCCAGTGACCAGCGAAAGTGACCAGTGACCTGTGACCAGTGACCAGTGACCAGTTACAAGTGACCAGTGACCAGCGACCAGTGACCAGTGACGAGCGACCAGTGACCAGTGACCATTGACCAGTGACCAGTGACCAGTGACCAGCGAAAGTGACCAGGGACCAGTGACCAGTGACCAGTGACCAGTGACCAGTGACCAGTGACCAGTGACCAGCGAAAGTGACCAGGGACCAGTGACCAGTGACCAGTGACCAGAGACCAGTGACCAGTGACCAGTGACCAGTGACCAGTGACCAGTGACCAGTGACAAGTGACCAGTGACCAGCGACCAGTGACCAGTGACCAGTGACCATTGACCAGTGACCAGTGACCAGTGACCAGCGAACGTGACCAGGGACCAGTGACCAGTGACCAGTGACCAGTGACCAGTGACCAGTGACCAGTGACCAGTTACAAGTGACCAGTGACCAGCGACCAGTGACCAGTGACCAGTGACCAGTGACCAGTGACCAGTGACCAGTGCCAACGACCAGTGACCAGTGACCATTGACCAGTGACCAGCGAAAGTGACCAGGGAGCAGTGACCAGTGACCAGTGACCAGTGACCAGTGACCAGTGACCGGTGACCAGTGACCAGTGACCAGTGACCAGTGACCAGCGATCAGTGACCAGTGACCAGTGACCAGTGACCAGCGAAAGTGACAAGTGACCAGTGACCATTGACCAGTGACCAGTGACCAGTGACCAGTGAAAAGTGACCAGTGACCAGTGAACAGCGAAAGTGACCAGTGAACAGTGACCAGCGAAATTGACCAGTGAACAGTGATCAGCGAAATTGACCAGTGACCATTGACCAGTGACCAGTGACCAGTGACCAGTGACCAGTGACCAGTGACAAGTGACCAGTGACTAGCGACCAGTGACCAGTGACCAGTGACCAGCGACCAGTGACCAGTGACCATTGACCAGTGACCAGTGACAAGTGACCAGTGACCAGCGACCAGTGACCAGTGACCATTGACCAGTGACCAGTGACCAGCAAAAATGACCAGTGACCAGTGACCACTGACCAGTGACCAGTTACAAGTGACCAGTGACCAGCGACCAGTGACCAGTGACGAGCGACCAGTGACCAGTGACCAGTGACCAGTGACCAGCGAAAGTGACCAGGGACCAGTGACCAGTGACCAGTGACCAGTGACCACTGACCATTGACGAGTGACCAGTGACCAGTGACCAGTGACCAGTGACCAGCGACCAGTGACCAGTGACCATTGACCAGTGACCAGTGACCAGCAAAAATGACCAGTGACCAGTGACCAGTGACCAGTGACCAGTGACCAGTTACAAGTGACCAGTGACCAGCGACCAGTGACCAGTGACGAGCGACCAGTGACCAGTGACCAGTGACCAGTGACCAGCGAAAGTGACCAGGGAGCAGTGACCAGTAACCAGTGACCAGTGACCAGTGACCAGTGACCAGTGACCAGTGACCAGTGACCTGTGACCAGTGACAAGTGACCAGTGACCAGCGACCAGTGGCCAGTGACCAGTGACCATTGACCAGTGACCAGTGACCAGTGACCAGCGAACGTGACCAGGGACCAGTGACCAGTGACCTGTGACCAGTGACCAGTGACCAGTGACCAGTCACGAGCGAAATTGGCCAGTGACCAGCGAAAGTGACCAGTGACCTGTGACCAGTGACCAGTGACCAGTGACCAGTGACCAGTGACCAGTGACCAGTGAACAGTGACCAGTGACTAGTGTCCAGTGACCAGTGTCCAGTGAGCTGTGACCAGTGACCAGTGACCAGTGACCAGTGACCAGTGACCAGTGACCAGTGACCAGTGACCAGTGACCAGTGACAAGTGACCAGTGACCAGCGAAAGTGACCAGTGACCAGTGACCAGTGACCAGTGACAAGTGACCAGTTACCAGTGACCAGCGAAAGTGACCAGTGAACAGTGACCAGTGAACAGTGACCAGTGAGCAGTGACCAGTGACCAGCAAAATTGACCAGCAAAATTGACCAGTGACCAATGACCAGTGACCAGTGACCAGTGACCAGTGACCAGTGACCAGTGACCAGTGACCAGCGAAAGTGACCAGGGACCAGTGACCAGTGACCAGTGACCAGTGACCAGTGACCAGTGACCAGTGACCAGTGACCAGTGACCAGTGACCAGTGACCAGTGACAAGTGACCAGTGACCAGCGACCAGTGACCAGTGACCAGTGACCATTGACCAGTGACCAGTGACCAGTGACAAGCGAACGTGACCAGGGACCAGTGACCAGTGACCAGTGACCAGTGACCAGTGACCAGCGAAAGTGACCAGTGACCAGTGACCAGTGACCAGCGAAAGTGACCAGTGACCAGTGACCAGTGACCAGCGAAATCGACCAGTGACCAGTGACCAGAGACCAGTGACTAGCCAAATTGACCAGAGACCAGTGACCAGTGACCAGTGACCAGCGGTAGTGACCAGTGACCAGTGACCAGCGGTAGTGACCAGTGATCAGTGACCGTTGAACAGTGACCAGTGACCAGTGACCAGTGACCAGCGAAAGTGACCAGGGACCAGTGACCAGTGACCAGTGACCAGTGACCAGTGACCAGTGACCAGCGACCAGTGACCAGTGACCATTGACCAGTGACCAGTGACCAGCAAAAATGACCAGTGACCAGTGACCAGTGACCAGTGACCAGTGACCAGTGACCAGTGACCAGTGACCAGTGACCAGTGACAAGTGACCAGTGACCAGCGACCAGTGACCAGTGACCAGTGACCATTGACCAGTGACCAGTGACCAGTGACCAGCGAACGTGACCAGGGACCAGTGACCAGTGACCAGTGACCAGTGACCAGTGACCAGTGACCAGTTACAAGTGACCAGTGACCAGTTACAAGTGACAAGTGACCAGCGACCAGTGACCAGTGACGAGCGACCAGTGACCATTGACCAGTGACCAGTGACCAGCAAAAATGACCAGTGACCAGTGACCAGTGACCAGTGACCAGTGACCAGTGACCAGTGACCAGTGACCAGTGACCAGTGACCAGTGACCAGCGACCAGTGACCAGTGACAATTGACCAGTGACCAGTGACCAGCAAAAATGACCAGTGACCAGTGACCAGTAACCAGTGACCAGTGACCAGTGACCAGTGACCAGTGACCAGCGAAAGTGACAAGTGACCAGTGACCATTGACCAGTGACCAGTGACCAGTGACCAGTGACCATTGACCAGTGACCAGTGACCAGTGACCAGCGAAAGTGACCAGTGACCAGTGCCCAGTGACCAGTGACCAGTGACCAGTGACCAGTGACCAGTTACAAGTGACCAGTGACCAGTTACAAGTGACCAGTGACCAGCGACCAGTGACCAGTGACGAGCGACCAGTGACCATTGACCAGTGACCAGTGACCAGCAAAAATGACCAGAGACCAGTGACCAGTGACCAGTGACCAGTGACCAGTGACCAGTGACCAGTGACCAGTGACCAGTGACCAGCGAAAGTGACAAGTGACCAGTGACCATTGACCAGTGACCAGTGACCAGTGACCAGTGACCAGCGACCAGTGACCAGTGACCATTGACCAGTGACCAGTGACCAGTGACCAGCGAAAGTGACCAGTGACCAGTGATCAGTGACCAGTGAACAGTGACCAGTGACCAGTGACCAGTGACCAGTGACCAGCGAAAGTGACCAGGGACCAGTGACCAGTGACCAGTGACCAGTGACCACTGACCATTGACCAGTGACCAGTGACCAGTGACCAGTGACCAGTGACCAGCGACCAGTGACCAGTGACCAGTGACCAGTTACAAGTGACCAGTGACCAGTTACAAGTGACCAGTGACCAGCGACCAGTGACCTGTGACGAGCGACCAGTGACCATTGACCAGTGACCAGTGACCAGCAAAAATGACCAGTGACAAGTGACCAGTGACCAGTGACCAGTGACCAGTGACCAGTGACCAGTGACCAGCGAAAGTGACCAGTGACCAGTGACCAGTGACCAGTGACCAGTGACCAGTGACCATTGACCAGTGACCAGTGACCAGTGACCAGCGAACGTGACCAGGGACCAGTGACCAGTGACCTGTGACCAGTGACCAGTGACCAGCGAAAGTGACCAGGGACCAGTGACCAGTGACCAGTGACCAGTGACCAGTGACCAGTGACCAGTGACCAGTGACCAGTGACCAGTGACCAGTGACCAGTGACCAGTGACAAGTGACCAGTGACCAGCGACCAGTGACCAGTGACCATTGACCAGTGACCAGTGACCAGCAAAAATGACCAGTGACCAGTGACCAGTGACCAGTGGCCAGTGACCAGTTACAAGTGACCAGTGACCAGCGACCAGTGACCAGTGACGAGCGACCAGTGACCAGTGACCAGTGACCAGTGACCAGCGAAAGTGACCAGGGACCAGTGACCAGTAACCAGTGACCAGTGACCAGTGACCAGTGACCAGTGACCAGTGACCAGTGACAAGTGACCAGTGACCAGCGACCAGTGACCAGTGACCATTGACCAGTGACCAGTGACCAGCAAAAATGACCAGTGACCAGTGACCACTGACCAGTGACCAGTTACAAGTGACCAGTGACCAGCGACCAGTGACCAGTGACGAGTGACCAGTGACCAGTGACCAGTGACCAGTGACCAGCGAAAGTGACCAGGGACCAGTGACCAGTGACCAGTGACCAGTGACCACTGACCATTGACCAGTGACCAGTGACCAGTGACCAGTGACCAGTGACCAGTGACCAGCGACCAGTGACCAGTGACCAGCAAAAATGACCAGTGACCAGTGACCAGTGACCAGTGACCAGTGACCAGTTACAAGTGACCAGTGACCAGCGACCAGTGACCAGTGACGAGCGACCAGTGACCAGTGACCAGTGACCAGTGACCAGCGAAAGTGACCAGGGACCAGTGACCAGTAACCAGTGACCAGTGACCAGTGACCAGTGACCAGTGACCAGTGACCAGTGACCTGTGACCAGTGACAAGTGACCAGTGACCAGCGACCAGTGGCCAGTGACCAGTGACCATTGACCAGTGACCAGTGACCAGTGACCAGCGAACGTGACCAGGGACCAGTGACCAGTGACCAGTGACCTGTGACCAGTGACCAGTGACCAGCGAAAGTGACCAGGGACCAGTGACCAGTGACCAGTGACCAGTGACCAGTGACCAGTGACCAGTGACCAGTGACCAGTGACCAGTGACCAGTGACCAGTGACCAGTGACCATTGACCAGTGACCAGTGACCAGTGACCAGTGACAAGTGACCAGTGACCAGTGACCAGCGAAAGTGACCAGTGACCAGTCACGAGCGAAATTGGCCAGTGACCAGCGAAAGTGACCAGTGACCTGTGACCAGTGACCAGTGACCAGTTACAAGTGACCAGTGACCAGCGACCAGTGACCAGTGACGAGCGACCAGTGACCAGTGACCATTGACCAGTGACCAGTGACCAGTGACCAGCGAAAGTGACCAGGGACCAGTGACCAGTGACCAGTGACCAGTGACCAGTGACCAGTGACCAGTGACCAGCGAAAGTGACCAGGGACCAGTGACCAGTGACCAGTGACCAGAGACCAGTGACCAGTGACCAGTGACCAGTGACCAGTGACCAGTGACCAGTGACAAGTGACCAGTGACCAGCGACCAGTGACCAGTGACCAGTGACCATTGACCAGTGACCAGTGACCAGTGACCAGCGAACGTGACCAGGGACCAGTGACCAGTGACCAGTGACCAGTGACCAGTGACCAGTGACCAGTGACCAGTTACAAGTGACCAGTGACCAGCGACCAGTGACCAGTGACCAGTGACCAGTGACCAGTGACCAGTGACCAGTGCCAACGACCAGTGACCAGTGACCATTGACCAGTGACCAGCGAAAGTGACCAGGGAGCAGTGACCAGTGACCAGTGACCAGTGACCAGTGACCAGTGACCGGTGACCAGTGACCAGTGACCAGTGACCAGTGACCAGCGATCAGTGACCAGTGACCAGTGACCAGTGACCAGCGAAAGTGACAAGTGACCAGTGACCATTGACCAGTGACCAGTGACCAGTGACCAGTGAAAAGTGACCAGTGACCAGTGAACAGCGAAAGTGACCAGTGAACAGTGACCAGCGAAATTGACCAGTGAACAGTGATCAGCGAAATTGACCAGTGACCATTGACCAGTGACCAGTGACCAGTGACCAGTGACCAGTGACCAGTGACAAGTGACCAGTGACTAGCGACCAGTGACCAGTGACCAGTGACCAGCGACCAGTGACCAGTGACCATTGACCAGTGACCAGTGACCAGCAAAAATGACCAGTGACCAGTGACCAGTGACCAGTGACCAGTGACCAGTGACCAGTTACAAGTGACCAGTGACCAGCGACCAGTGACCAGTGACGAGCGACCACTGACCAGTGACCAGTGACCAGTGACCAGCGAAAGTGACCAGGGACCAGTGACCAGTAACCAGTGACCAGTGACCAGTGACAAGTGACCAGTGACCAGCGACCAGTGACCAGTGACCATTGACCAGTGACCAGTGACCAGCAAAAATGACCAGTGACCAGTGACCACTGACCAGTGACCAGTTACAAGTGACCAGTGACCAGCGACCAGTGACCAGTGACGAGCGACCAGTGACCAGTGACCAGTGACCAGTGACCAGCGAAAGTGACCAGGGACCAGTGACCAGTGACCAGTGACCAGTGACCACTGACCATTGACGAGTGACCAGTGACCAGTGACCAGTGACCAGTGACCAGCGACCAGTGACCAGTGACCATTGACCAGTGACCAGTGACCAGCAAAAATGACCAGTGACCAGTGACCAGTGACCAGTGACCAGTGACCAGTTACAAGTGACCAGTGACCAGCGACCAGTGACCAGTGACGAGCGACCAGTGACCAGTGACCAGTGACCAGTGACCAGCGAAAGTGACCAGGGAGCAGTGACCAGTAACCAGTGACCAGTGACCAGTGACCAGTGACCAGTGACCAGTGACCAGTGACCTGTGACCAGTGACAAGTGACCAGTGACCAGCGACCAGTGGCCAGTGACCAGTGACCATTGACCAGTGACCAGTGACCAGTGACCAGCGAACGTGACCAGGGACCAGTGACCAGTGACCTGTGACCAGTGACCAGTGACCAGTGACCAGTCACGAGCGAAATTGGCCAGTGACCAGCGAAAGTGACCAGTGACCTGTGACCAGTGACCAGTGACCAGTTACAAGTGACCAGTGACGAGCGACCAGTGACCAGTGACCATTGACCAGTGACCAGTGACCAGTGACCAGCGAAAGTGACCAGGGACCAGTGGCCAGTGACCAGTGACCAGGGACCAGTGACCAGTGACCAGCGAAATTGACCAGTGACCAGCGAAAGTGACCAGTGAACAGTGACCAGTGACCAGTGACCAGCAAAATTGACCAGTAAAATTGACCAGTGACCAGTGACCAGTGACCAATGACCAATGACCAGTGACCAGTGACCAGTGACCAGTGACCAGTGACGAGTGACCAGCGACCAGTGACCAGTGACCATTGACCAGTGACCAGTGACCAGTGACCAGCGAAAGTGACCAGGAACAAACGACCAGTGACCAGTGACCAGTGACCAGTGACCAATGACCAGTGACCAGTGACCAGTGACCAGTGACCAGTGACCAGTGACGAGTGACCAGCGACCAGTGACCAGTGACCAGTGACCAGTGACCAGTGACCAGTGACCAGTGACCAGTGACCAGTGACCAGTGACCAGTGACCAGTGACCAGTGACCAGTGACCAGTGACCAGTGACCAGTGACCAGCGACCAGTGACCAGTGACCATTGACCAGTGACCAGTGACCAGCAAAAATGACCAGTGACCAGTGACCAGTGACCAGTGACCAGTGACCAGTGACCAGTTACAAGTGACCAGTGACCAGCGACCAGTGACCAGTGACGAGCGACCACTGACCAGTGACCAGTGACCAGTGACCAGCGAAAGTGACCAGGGACCAGTGACCAGTAACCAGTGACCAGTGACCAGTGACAAGTGACCAGTGACCAGCGACCAGTGACCAGTGACCATTGACCAGTGACCAGTGACCAGCAAAAATGACCAGTGACCAGTGACCACTGACCAGTGACCAGTTACAAGTGACCAGTGACCAGCGACCAGTGACCAGTGACGAGCGACCAGTGACCAGTGACCAGTGACCAGTGACCAGCGAAAGTGACCAGGGACCAGTGACCAGTGACCAGTGACCAGTGACCACTGACCATTGACCAGTGACCAGTGACCAGTGACCAGTGACCAGTGACCAGCGACCAGTGACCAGTGACCATTGACCAGTGACCAGTGACCAGCAAAAATGACCAGTGACCAGTGACCAGTGACCAGTGACCAGTGACCAGTTACAAGTGACCAGTGACCAGCGACCAGTGACCAGTGACGAGCGACCAGTGACCAGTGACCAGTGACCAGTGACCAGCGAAAGTGACCAGGGAGCAGTGACCAGTAACCAGTGACCAGTGACCAGTGACCAGTGACCAGTGACCAGTGACCAGTGACCAGTGACCTGTGACCAGTGACAAGTGACCAGTGACCAGCGACCAGTGGCCAGTGACCAGTGACCATTGACCAGTGACCAGTGACCAGTGACCAGCGAACGTGACCAGGGACCAGTGACCAGTGACCTGTGACCAGTGACCAGTGACCAGTGACCAGTCACGAGCGAAATTGGCCAGTGACCAGCGAAAGTGACCAGTGACCTGTGACCAGTGACCAGTGACCAGTTACAAGTGACCAGTGACCAGCGACCAGTGACCAGTGACGAGCGACCAGTGACCAGTGACCATTGACCAGTGACCAGTGACCAGTGACCAGCGAAAGTGACCAGGGACCAGTGACCAGTGACCAGTGACCAGTGACCAGTGACCAGTGACCAGTGACCAGCGAAAGTGACCAGGGACCAGTGACCAGTGACCAGTGACCAGTGACCAGTGACCAGTGACCAGTGACCAGTGACCAGTGACCAGTGACCAGTGACCAGTGACCAGTGACCAGTGACAAGTGACCAGTGACCAGCGACCAGTGACCAGTGACCAGTGACCATTGACCAGTGACCAGTGACCAGTGACCAGCGAACGTGACCAGGGACCAGTGACCAGTGACCAGTGACCAGTGACCAGTGACCAGTTACAAGTGACCAGTGACCAGCGACCAGTGACCAGTGACCAGTGACCAGTGACCAGTGACCAGTGACCAGTGCCAACGACCAGTGACCAGTGACCATTGACCAGTGACCAGCGAAAGTGACCAGGGAGCAGTGACCAGTGACCAGTGACCAGTGACCAGTGACCAGTGACCAGTGACCAGTGACCAGTGACCAGTGACCAGTGCCAACGACCAGTGACCAGTGACCATTGACCAGTGACCAGCGAAAGTGACCAGGGAGCAGTGACCAGTGACCAGTGACCAGTGACCAGTGACCAGTGACCGGTGACCAGTGACCAGTGACCAGTGACCAGTGACCAGCGATCAGTGACCAGTGACCAGTGACCAGTGACCAGCGAAAGTGACAAGTGACCAGTGACCAGTGACCAGTGACCAGTGACCAGTGACCAGCGAAAGTGACCAGTTACCAGTGAACAGTGACCAGCGAAATTGACCAGTTTCCAGTGACCAGTGAAAAGTGACCAGTGACCAGTGAACAGCGAAAGTGACCAGTGAACAGTGACCAGCGAAATTGACCAGTGAACAGTGATCAGCGAAATTGACCAGTGACCATTGACCAGTGACCAGTGACCAGTGACCAGTGACCAGTGACCAGTGACAAGTGACCAGTGACCAGCGACCAGTGACCAGTGACCAGTGACCACTGACCAGCGAAAGTGACCAGTGACCAGGGACCAGTGACCAGTGACCAGCGAAATTGACCAGTGACCAGCGAAAGTGACCAGTGAACAGTGACCAGTGACCAGTGACCAGCAAAATTGACCAGTAAAATTAACCAGTGACCAGTGACCAGTGACCAATGACCAGTGACCAGTGACCAGTGACCAGTGACCAGTGACCAGTGACGAGTGACCAGCGACCAGTGACCAGTGACCATTGACCAGTGACCAGTGACCAGTGACCAGCGAAAGTGACCAGGAACAAACGACCAGTGACCAGTGACCAGTGACCAGTGACCAATGACCAGTGACCAGTGACCAGTGACCAGTGACCAGTGACCAGTGACGAGTGACCAGCGACCAGTGACCAGTGACCATTGACCAGTGACCAGTGACCAGTGACCAGCGAAAGTGACCAGGAACAAGCGACCAGTGACCAGTGACCAGTGACCAGTGACCAGTGACCAGTGACCAGTGACCAGTGACCAGTGACCAGTGACCTGTGACCAGTGACCAGTGACCAGTGTCCAGTGACCAGTGACGAGCGAAATGGACCAGTGACCAGTGACTAGTGACCAGCGATCAATGACCAGTGACCAGTGACCAGTGACCAGTGACCAGTGACCAGCGAAATTGACCAGTGACCAGTGACCAGTGACCAGTGACCAGCGACCAGTGACCAGTGACCAGTGACAAGTGACCAGTGACCGGCGAAAGTGACCAGTGAACAGTGACCAGTGACCAGTGACCAGTGAATAGTGACCAGTGACCAGTGAACAGCGAAAGTGACCAGTGTCCAGTGACCAGTGACCAGTGATCTGTGACCAGTGACCAGTGACCAGTGACCAGTGAACTGTGACCAGTGACCAGTGACCAGCGAAAGTGACCAGTGACCAGTCACGAGCGAAATTGACCAGTGACCAGCGAAAGTGACCAGTGACCAGTGACCAGTGACCAGTGTCCAGTGACCAGTGACCAGTGATAAGTGACCAGTGACCAGTGACCAGTGACCAGCGACCAGTGACCACTGACCAGTGAATAGTGACCAGTGACCAGTGACCAGCGACCAGTGACCAATGACCAGTGACCTGTGACCATTCACCAGTGAATAGTGACCAGTGACCAGTGAACAGCGAAAGTGACCAGTGACCAGTGACCTGTGACCAGTGACCAGTGACCAGTGACGAGCGAAATGGACCAGTGACCAGTGACTAGTGACCAGCGATCAGTGACCAGTGACCAGCGATCAGTGACCAGTGACCAGTGACCAGCGAAATTGACCAGTGACCAGTGACCAGTGACCAGTGAACAGTGACAAGTGACCAGTGACCAGTGACCAACGAAAGTGACCAGTGAACAGTGACCAGGGACCAGTGACCATTGACGAGTGACCAGTGACCAGCGAAAGTGAACAGTGACCAGTGACCAGTGACCAGTGACCAGTGACCAGTGACCAGTGACCAGCGAAAGTGACCAGTGACCAGTGACCAGTGACCAGTGACCAGTGACCAGTGACCAGTGACAAGTGACCTGGGACCAGTGACCAGTGACCAGTGACCAGCGAAATTGACCAGTTTCCAGTGACCAGTGACAAGTGACCAGTGACCAGCGACCAGTGACCAGTGACCAGTGACCAGTGACCAGCGAAAGTGACCAGTGACCAGTGACCAGTGACCAGTGACCAGTGACCAGTGACCAGTGACCAGTGACCAGTGACCAGTTACAAGTGACCAGTGACCAGCGACCAGTGACCAGTGACGAGCGACCAGTGACCAGTGACCAGTGACCAGTGACCAGCGAAAGTGACCAGGGAGCAGTGACCAGTAACCAGTGACCAGTGACCAGTGACCAGTGACCAGTGACCAGTGACCAGTGACCAGTGACCTGTGACCAGTGACGAGTGACCAGTGACCAGCGACCAGTGGCCAGTGACCAGTGACCATTGACCAGTGACCAGTGACCAGTGACCAGCGAACGTGACCAGGGACCAGTGACCAGTGACCTGTGACCAGTGACCAGTGACCAGTGACCAGTCACGAGCGAAATTGGCCAGTGACCAGCGAAAGTGACCAGTGACCTGTGACCAGTGACCAGTGACCAGTTACAAGTGACCAGTGACCAGCGACCAGTGACCAGTGACGAGCGACCAGTGACCAGTGACCATTGACCAGTGACCAGTGACCAGTGACCAGCGAAAGTGACCAGGGACCAGTGACCAGTGACCAGTGACCAGTGACCAGTGACCAGTGACCAGTGACCAGTGACCAGCGAAAGTGACCAGGGACCAGTGACCAGTGACCAGTGACCAGTGACCAGTGACCAGTGACCAGTGACCAGTGACCAGTGACCAGTGACCAGTGACCAGTGACCAGTGACCAGTGACAAGTGACCAGTGACCAGCGACCAGTGACCAGTGACCAGTGACCATTGACCAGTGACCAGTGACCAGTGACCAGCGAACGTGACCAGGGACCAGTGACCAGTGACCAGTGACCAGTGACCAGTGACCAGTGACCAGTGACCAGTGACCAGTTACAAGTGACCAGTGACCAGCGACCAGTGACCAGTGACCAGTGACCAGTGACCAGTGACCAGTGACCAGTGCCAACGACCAGTGACCAGTGACCATTGACCAGTGACCAGCGAAAGTGACCAGGGAGCAGTGACCAGTGACCAGTGACCAGTGACCAGTGACCAGTGACCGGTGACCAGTGACCAGTGACCAGTGACCAGTGACCAGCGATCAGTGACCAGTGACCAGTGGCCAGTGACCAGCGAAAGTGACAAGTGACCAGTGACCAGTGACCAGTGACCAGTGACCAGTGACCAGCGAAAGTGACCAGTTACCAGTGAACAGTGACCAGCGAAATTGACCAGTTTCCAGTGACCAGTGAAAAGTGACCAGTGACCAGTGAACAGCGAAAGTGACCAGTGAACAGTGACCAGCCAAATTGACCAGTGAACAGTGATCAGCGAAATTGACCAGTGACCATTGACCAGTGACCAGTGACCAGTGACCAGTGACCAGTGACCAGTGACAAGTGACCAGTGACCAGCGACCAGTGACCAGTGACCAGTGACCACTGACCAGCGAAAGTGACCAGTGACCAGGGACCAGTGACCAGTGACCAGCGAAATTGACCAGTGACCAGCGAAAGTGACCAGTGAACAGTGACCAGTGACCAGTGACCAGCAAAATTGACCAGTAAAATTAACCAGTGACCAGTGACCAGTGACCAATGACCAGTGACCAGTGACCAGTGACCAGTGACCAGTGACCAGTGACGAGTGACCAGCGACCAGTGACCAGTGACCATTGACCAGTGACCAGTGACCAGTGACCAGCGAAAGTGACCAGGAACAAACGACCAGTGACCAGTGACCAGTGACCAGTGACCAATGACCAGTGACCAGTGACCAGTGACCAGTGACCAGTGACCAGTGACGAGTGACCAGCGACCAGTGACCAGTGACCATTGACCAGTGACCAGTGACCAGTGACCAGCGAAAGTGACCAGGAACAAGCGACCAGTGACCAGTGACCAGTGACCAGTGACCAGTGACCAGTGACCAGTGACCAGTGACCAGTGACCAGTGACCTGTGACCAGTGACCAGTGACCAGTGTCCAGTGACCAGTGACGAGCGAAATGGACCAGTGACCAGTGACTAGTGACCAGCGATCAATGACCAGTGACCAGTGACCAGTGACCAGTGACCAGCGAAATTGACCAGTGACCAGTGACCAGTGACCAGCGACCAGTGACCAGTGACCAGTGACAAGTGACCAGTGACCGGCGAAAGTGACCAGTGAACAGTGACCAGTGACCAGTGACCAGTGAATAGTGACCAGTGACCAGTGAACAGCGAAAGTGACCAGTGTCCAGTGACCAGTGACCAGTGATCTGTGACCAGTGACCAGTGACCAGTGACCAGTGAACTGTGACCAGTGACCAGTGACCAGCGAAAGTGACCAGTGACCAGTCACGAGCGAAATTGACCAGTGACCAGCGAAAGTGACCAGTGACCAGTGACCAGTGACCAGTGTCCAGTGACCAGTGACCAGTGATAAGTGACCAGTGACCAGTGACCAGTGACCAGCGACCAGTGACCAGTGACCAGTGAATAGTGACCAGTGACCAGTGACCAGCGACCAGTGACCAATGACCAGTGACCTGTGACCATTCACCAGTGAATAGTGACCAGTGACCAGTGAACAGCGAAAGTGACCAGTGACCAGTGACCTGTGACCAGTGACCAGTGACCAGTGACGAGCGAAATGGACCAGTGACCAGTGACTAGTGACCAGCGATCAGTGACCAGTGACCAGCGATCAGTGACCAGTGACCAGTGACCAGCGAAATTGACCAGTGACCAGTGACCAGTGACCAGTGAACAGTGACAAGTGACCAGTGACCAGTGACCAACGAAAGTGACCAGTGAACAGTGACCAGGGACCAGTGACCATTGACGAGTGACCAGTGACCAGCGAAAGTGAACAGTGACCAGTGACCAGTGACCAGTGACCAGTGACCAGTGACCAGTGACCAGCGAAAGTGACCAGTGACCAGTGACCAGTGACCAGTGACCAGTGACCAGTGACCAGTGACAAGTGACCTGGGACCAGTGACCAGTGACCAGTGACCAGCGAAATTGACCAGTTTCCAGTGACCAGTGACAAGTGACCAGTGACCAGCGACCAGTGACCAGTGACCAGTGACCAGTGACCAGCGAAAGTGACCAGTGACCAGTGACCAGTGACCAGTGACCAGTGACCAGTGACCAGTGACCAGTGACCAGCGAAAGTGACCAGTGACCAGTGACCAGTGACCAGTGACCAGTGACCAGCGAAAGTGACCAGTGACGAGTGACCAGTGACAAGTGACCAGTGACCAGTGACCAGTGACCAGTGACCAGTGACCAGTGACCAGTGACCAGCGAAAGTGAAAGTGACGAGTGACCAGTGACAAGTGACAAGTGACCAGCGAAAGTGACCAGTGACCAGTGACCATTGACCATTGACCAGCGACCAGTGACCAGTGACCAGTGACGAGTGACCAGTGACCAGTGACCAGTGACCAGTGACCAGTGACCAGTGACCAGTGACCAGTGACCAGTGACCAGTTACAACTGACCAGTGACCAGCGACCAGTGACCAGTGACGAGCGACCAGTGACCAGTGACCATTGACCAGTGACCAGTGACCAGTGACCAGCGAAAGTGACCAGGGACCAGTGACCAGTGACCAGTGACCAGTTACAAGTGACCAGTGACCAGCGACCAGTGACCAGTGACGAGCGACCAGTGACCAGTGACCAGTGACCATTGACCAGTGACCAGTGACCAGTGACCAGCGAAAGTGACCAGGGACCAGTGACCAGTGACCAGTGACCAGTGACCAGTGACCAGTGACCAGTGACCAGTGACCAGTGACCAGTGACAAGTGACCAGTGACCAGCGACCAGTGACCAGTGACCAGTGACCATTGACCAGTGACCAGTGACCAGTGACCAGCGAACGTGACCAGGGACCAGTGACCAGTGACCAGTGACCAGTGACCAGTGACCAGTTACAAGTGACCAGTGACCAGTTACAAGTGACCAGTGACCAGCGACCAGTGACCTGTGACGAGCGACCAGTGACCATTGACCAGTGACCAGTGACCAGCAAAAATGACCAGTGACCAGTGACCAGTGACCAGTGACCAGTGACCAGTGACCAGTGACCAGTGACCAGTGACCAGCGAAAGTGACAAGTGACCAGTGACCATTGACCAGTGACCAGTGACCAGTGACCAGTGACCAGCGACCAGTGACCAGTGACCATTGACCAGTGACCAGTGACCAGTGACCAGCGAAAGTGACCAGTGACCAGTGATCAGTGACCAGTGAACAGTGACCAGTTACCAGTGACCAGTGACCAGCGAAAGTGACCAGGGACCAGTGACCAGTGACCAGTGACCAGTGACCACTGACCATTGACCAGTGACCAGTGACCAGTGACCAGTGACCAGTGACCAGTGACCAGTGACCAGTGACCAGCGACCAGTGACCAGTGACCATTGACCAGTGACCAGTGACCAGCAAAAATGACCAGTGACCAGTGACCAGTGACCAGTGACCAGTGACCAGTGACCAGTGACCAGTGACCAGTGACCAGCGAAAGTGACAAGTGACCAGTGACCATTGACCAGTGACCAGTGACCAGTGACCAGTGACCAGCGACCAGTGACCAGTGACCATTGACCAGTGACCAGTGACCAGTGACCAGCGAAAGTGACCAGTGACCAGTGACCAGTGACCAGTGACCAGTGACCAGTGACCAGTGACCAGTGACCAGTGACCAGTTACAAGTGACCAGTGACCAGCGACCAGTGACCAGTGACGAGCGACCAGTGACCAGTGACCATTGACCAGTGACCAGTGACCAGTGACCAGCGAAAGTGACCAGGGACCAGTGACCAGTGACCAGTGACCAGTGACCAGCGAAAGTGACCAGTGAGCAGTGACCAGTGACCAGTGACCAGCGGTAGTGACCAGTGATCAGTGACCAGTGAACAGTGACCAGTGACCAGCGAAATTGACCAGTGACCAGCGAAAGTGACCAGCGACCAGTGACCAGTGACGAGCGACCAGTGACCAGTGACCATTGACCAGTGACCAGTGACCAGTGACCAGCGAAAGTGACCAGGGACCAGTGACCAGTGACCAGTGACCAGTGACCACTGACCATTGACCAGTGACCAGTGACCAGTGACCAGTGACCAGTGACCAGTGACCAGTGACCAGCGACCAGTGACCAGTGACCAGTGACCAGTTACAAGTGACCAGTGACCAGTTACAAGTGACCAGTGACCAGCGACCAGTGACCTGTGACGAGCGACCAGTGACCATTGACCAGTGACCAGTGACCAGCAAAAATGACCAGTGACCAGTGACCAGTGACCAGTGACCAGTGACCAGTGACCAGTGACCAGCGAAAGTGACAAGTGACCAGTGACCATTGACCAGTGACCAGTGACCAGTGACCAGTGACCAGCGACCAGTGACCAGTGACCATTGACCAGTGACCAGTGACCAGTGACCAGCGAAAGTGACCAGTGACCAGTGATCAGTGACCAGTGACCAGTGACCAGTGACCAGTGACCAGTGACCAGTGACCAGTGACCAGTGACCAGCGAAAGTGACAAGTGACCAGTGACCATTGACCAGTGACCAGTGACCAGTGACCAGTGACCAGCGACCAGTGACCAGTGACCATTGACCAGTGACCAGTGACCAGTGACCAGCGAAAGTGACCAGTGACCAGTGACCAGTGACCAGTGACCAGTGACCAGTGACCAGTGACCAGTGACCAGTGACAAGTGACCAGTGACCAGCGACCAGTGACCAGTGACCACTGAACAGCGAAAGTGACCAGTGACCAGGGACCAGTGACCAGTGACCAGTGACCAGTGACCAGTGACCAGCGAAAGTGACCAGCGAAAGTGACCAGGGACCAGTGACCAGTGACCAGTGACCAGTGACCAGTGACCAGTGACCAGTGAACAGTGACCAGTGACCAGTGACCAGTGACCAGTGACCAGTTACAAGTGACCAGTGACCAGTTACAAGTGACCAGTGACCAGTGACCAGTGACCAGTGACCAGCGAAAGTGACCAGTGACCAGTGACCAGTGACCAGTGACCAGTGACCAGTGACCAGTGACCAGTGACCAGCGAAAGTGACCAGTGACCAGTGACCAGTGACCAGTGACCAGTGACCAGCGAAAGTGACCAGTGACGAGTGACCAGTGACAAGTGACCAGTGACCAGTGACCAGTGACCAGTGACCAGTGACCAGTGACCAGTGACCAGCGAAAGTGAAAGTGACGAGTGACCAGTGACAAGTGACAAGTGACCAGCGAAAGTGACCAGTGACCAGTGACCATTGACCATTGACCAGCGACCAGTGACCAGTGACCAGTGACGAGTGACCAGTGACCAGTGACCAGTGACCAGTGACCAGTGACCAGTGACCAGTGACCAGTGACCAGTGACCAGTTACAACTGACCAGTGACCAGCGACCAGTGACCAGTGACGAGCGACCAGTGACCAGTGACCATTGACCAGTGACCAGTGACCAGTGACCAGCGAAAGTGACCAGGGACCAGTGACCAGTGACCAGTGACCAGTTACAAGTGACCAGTGACCAGCGACCAGTGACCAGTGACGAGCGACCAGTGACCAGTGACCAGTGACCATTGACCAGTGACCAGTGACCAGTGACCAGCGAAAGTGACCAGGGACCAGTGACCAGTGACCAGTGACCAGTGACCAGTGACCAGTGACCAGTGACCAGTGACCAGTGACCAGTGACCAGTGACCAGTGACAAGTGACCAGTGACCAGCGACCAGTGACCAGTGACCAGTGACCATTGACCAGTGACCAGTGACCAGTGACCAGCGAACGTGACCAGGGACCAGTGACCAGTGACCAGTGACCAGTGACCAGTGACCAGTTACAAGTGACCAGTGACCAGTTACAAGTGACCAGTGACCAGCGACCAGTGACCTGTGACGAGCGACCAGTGACCATTGACCAGTGACCAGTGACCAGCAAAAATGACCAGTGACCAGTGACCAGTGACCAGTGACCAGTGACCAGTGACCAGTGACCAGTGACCAGTGACCAGCGAAAGTGACAAGTGACCAGTGACCATTGACCAGTGACCAGTGACCAGTGACCAGTGACCAGCGACCAGTGACCAGTGACCATTGACCAGTGACCAGTGACCAGTGACCAGCGAAAGTGACCAGTGACCAGTGATCAGTGACCAGTGAACAGTGACCAGTTACCAGTGACCAGTGACCAGCGAAAGTGACCAGGGACCAGTGACCAGTGACCAGTGACCAGTGACCACTGACCATTGACCAGTGACCAGTGACCAGTGACCAGTGACCAGTGACCAGTGACCAGTGACCAGTGACCAGCGACCAGTGACCAGTGACCATTGACCAGTGACCAGTGACCAGCAAAAATGACCAGTGACCAGTGACCAGTGACCAGTGACCAGTGACCAGTGACCAGTGACCAGTGACCAGTGACCAGCGAAAGTGACAAGTGACCAGTGACCATTGACCAGTGACCAGTGACCAGTGACCAGTGACCAGCGACCAGTGACCAGTGACCATTGACCAGTGACCAGTGACCAGTGACCAGCGAAAGTGACCAGTGACCAGTGACCAGTGACCAGTGACCAGTGACCAGTGACCAGTGACCAGTGACCAGTGACCAGTTACAAGTGACCAGTGACCAGCGACCAGTGACCAGTGACGAGCGACCAGTGACCAGTGACCATTGACCAGTGACCAGTGACCAGTGACCAGCGAAAGTGACCAGGGACCAGTGACCAGTGACCAGTGACCAGTGACCAGCGAAAGTGACCAGTGAGCAGTGACCAGTGACCAGTGACCAGCGGTAGTGACCAGTGATCAGTGACCAGTGAACAGTGACCAGTGACCAGCGAAATTGACCAGTGACCAGCGAAAGTGACCAGCGACCAGTGACCAGTGACGAGCGACCAGTGACCAGTGACCATTGACCAGTGACCAGTGACCAGTGACCAGCGAAAGTGACCAGGGACCAGTGACCAGTGACCAGTGACCAGTGACCACTGACCATTGACCAGTGACCAGTGACCAGTGACCAGTGACCAGTGACCAGTGACCAGTGACCAGCGACCAGTGACCAGTGACCAGTGACCAGTTACAAGTGACCAGTGACCAGTTACAAGTGACCAGTGACCAGCGACCAGTGACCTGTGACGAGCGACCAGTGACCATTGACCAGTGACCAGTGACCAGCAAAAATGACCAGTGACCAGTGACCAGTGACCAGTGACCAGTGACCAGTGACCAGTGACCAGCGAAAGTGACAAGTGACCAGTGACCATTGACCAGTGACCAGTGACCAGTGACCAGTGACCAGCGACCAGTGACCAGTGACCATTGACCAGTGACCAGTGACCAGTGACCAGCGAAAGTGACCAGTGACCAGTGATCAGTGACCAGTGACCAGTGACCAGTGACCAGTGACCAGTGACCAGTGACCAGTGACCAGTGACCAGCGAAAGTGACAAGTGACCAGTGACCATTGACCAGTGACCAGTGACCAGTGACCAGTGACCAGCGACCAGTGACCAGTGACCATTGACCAGTGACCAGTGACCAGTGACCAGCGAAAGTGACCAGTGACCAGTGACCAGTGACCAGTGACCAGTGACCAGTGACCAGTGACCAGTGACCAGTGACAAGTGACCAGTGACCAGCGACCAGTGACCAGTGACCACTGAACAGCGAAAGTGACCAGTGACCAGGGACCAGTGACCAGTGACCAGTGACCAGTGACCAGTGACCAGCGAAAGTGACCAGCGAAAGTGACCAGGGACCAGTGACCAGTGACCAGTGACCAGTGACCAGTGACCAGTGAACAGTGACCAGTGACCAGTGACCAGTGACCAGTGACCAGTTACAAGTGACCAGTGACCAGTTACAAGTGACCAGTGACCAGCGACCAGTGACCAGTGACGAGCGACCAGTGACCATTGACCAGTGACCAGTGACCAGCAAAAATGACCAGTGACCAGTGACCAGTGACCAGTGACCAGTGACCAGTGACCAGTGACCAGTGACCAGTGACCAGCGAAAGTGACAAGTGACCAGTGACCATTGACCAGTGACCAGTGACCAGTGACCAGTGACCAGCGACCAGTGACCAGTGACCATAGACCAGTGACCAGTGACCAGTGACCAGCGAAAGTGACCAGTGACCAGAGATCAGTGACCAGTGAACAGTGACCAGTGACCAGCGAAAGTGACCAGGGACCAGTGACCAGTGACCAGTGACCAGTGACCACTGACCATTGACCAGTGACCAGTGACCAGTGACCAGTGACCAGTGACCAGTGACCAGTGACCAGCGACCAGTGACCAGTGACCATTGACCAGTGACCAGTGACCAGCAAAAATGACCAGTGACCAGTGACCAGTGACCAGTGACCAGTGACCAGTGACCAGTGACCAGTGACCAGTGACCAGTGACCAGTGACCAGTGACCAGTGACCAGTGACCAGCGAAAGTGACAAGTGACCAGTGACCATTGACCAGTGACCAGTGACCAGTGACCAGTGACCAGCGACCAGTGACCAGTGACCATTGACCAGTGACCAGTGACCAGTGACCAGCGAAATTGACCAGTGACCAGTGACCAGTGACCAGTGACAAGTGACCAGTGACCAGTGAGCTGTGACCAGTGATAAGTGACCAGTGACCAGTGACCAGTGACCAGTGACCAGTGACCAGTGACCAGTGACCAGCGAAAGTGACCAGCGAAAGTGACCAGGGACCAGTGACCAGTGACCAGTGACCAGTGACCAGTGACCAGTGAACAGTGACCAGTGACCAGTGACCAGTGACCAGTGACCAGTTACAAGTGACCAGTGACCAGTTACAAGTGACCAGTGACCAGCGACCAGTGACCAGTGACGAGCGACCAGTGACCATTGACCAGTGACCAGTGACCAGCAAAAATGACCAGTGACCAGTGACCAGTGACCAGTGACCAGTGACCAGTGACCAGTGACCAGTGACCAGTGACCAGCGAAAGTGACAAGTGACCAGTGACCATTGACCAGTGACCAGTGACCAGTGACCAGTGACCAGCGACCAGTGACCAGTGACCATTGACCAGTGACCAGTGACCAGTGACCAGCGAAAGTGACCAGTGACCAGAGATCAGTGACCAGTGAACAGTGACCAGTGACCAGCGAAAGTGACCAGGGACCAGTGACCAGTGACCAGTGACCAGTGACCACTGACCATTGACCAGTGACCAGTGACCAGTGACCAGTGACCAGTGACCAGTGACCAGTGACCAGCGACCAGTGACCAGTGACCATTGACCAGTGACCAGTGACCAGCAAAAATGACCAGTGACCAGTGACCAGTGACCAGTGACCAGTGACCAGTGACCAGTGACCAGTGACCAGTGACCAGTGACCAGTGACCAGTGACCAGTGACCAGTGACCAGCGAAAGTGACAAGTGACCAGTGACCATTGACCAGTGACCAGTGACCAGTGACCAGTGACCAGCGACCAGTGACCAGTGACCATTGACCAGTGACCAGTGACCAGTGACCAGCGAAAGTGACCAGTGACCAGTGACCAGTGACCAGTGACCAGTGACCAGTGACCAGTGACCAGTGACCAGTGACCAGTGACCAGTTACAAGTGACCAGTGACCAGCGACCAGTGACCAGTGACGAGCGACCAGTGACCAGTGACCATTGACCAGTGACCAGTGACCACTGACCATTGACCAGTGACCAGTGACCAGTGACCAGTGACCAGTGACCAGTGACCAGTGACCAGCGAAAGTGACCAGGGACCAGTGACCAGTGACCAGTGACCAGTGACCAGTGACCAGTGACCAGTGACCAGTGACCAGTTACAAGTGACCAGTGACCAGCGACCAGTGACCAGTGACGAGCGACCAGTGACCAGTGACCATTGACCAGTGACCAGTGACCAGTGACCAGCGAAAGTGACCAGGGACCAGTGACCAGTGACCAGTGACCAGTGACCAGTTACAAGTGACCAGTGACCAGCGACCAGTGACCAGTGACGAGCGACCAGTGACCAGTGACCAGTGACCATTGACCAGTGACCAGTGACCAGTGACCAGCGAAAGTGACCAGGGACCAGTGACCAGTGACCAGTGACCAGTGACCAGTGACCAGTGACCAGTGACCAGTGACCAGTGACCAGTGACCAGTGACCAGTGACCAGTGACAAGTGACCAGTGACCAGCGACCAGTGACCAGTGACCAGTGACCATTGACCAGTGACCAGTGACCAGTGACCAGCGAACGTGACCAGGGACCAGTGACCAGTGACCAGTGACCAGTGACCAGTGACCAGCGAAAGTGACCAGTGACCAGTGACCAGTGACCAGCGAAAGTGACCAGTGACCAGTGACCAGTGACCAGCGAAATCGACCAGTGACCAGTGACCAGAGACCAGTGACTAGCCAAATTGACCAGAGACCAGTGACCAGTGACCAGTGACCAGCGGTAGTGACCAGTGACCAGTGACCAGCGGTAGTGACCAGTGATCAGTGACCGTTGAACAGTGACCAGTGACCAGTGACCAGTGACCAGCGAAAGTGACCAGGGACCAGTGACCAGTGACCAGTGACCAGTGACCAGTGACCAGTGACCAGCGACCAGTGACCAGTGACCATTGACCAGTGACCAGTGACCAGCAAAAATGACCAGTGACCAGTGACCAGTGACCAGTGACCAGTGACCAGTGACCAGTGACCAGTGACCAGTGACCAGTTACAAGTGACCAGTGACCAGCAAAAATGACCAGTGACCAGTGACCAGTAACCAGTGACCAGTGACCAGTGACCAGTGACCAGTGACCAGCGAAAGTGACAAGTGACCAGTGACCATTGACCAGTGACCAGTGACCAGTGACCAGTGACCAGCGACCAGTGACCAGTGACCATTGACCAGTGACCAGTGACCAGTGACCAGCGAAAGTGACCAGTGACCAGTGACCAGTGACCAGTGACCAGTGACCAGTGACCAGTGACCAGTTACAAGTGACCAGTGACCAGTTACAAGTGACCAGTGACCAGCGACCAGTGACCAGTGACGAGCGACCAGTGACCATTGACCAGTGACCAGTGACCAGCAAAAATGACCAGAGACCAGTGACCAGTGACCAGTGACCAGTGACCAGTGACCAGTGACCAGTGACCAGTGACCAGTGACCAGCGAAAGTGACAAGTGACCAGTGACCATTGACCAGTGACCAGTGACCAGTGACCAGTGACCAGCGACCAGTGACCAGTGACCATTGACCAGTGACCAGTGACCAGTGACCAGCGAAAGTGACCAGTGACCAGTGATCAGTGACCAGTGAACAGTGACCAGTGACCAGTGACCAGTGACCAGTGACCAGCGAAAGTGACCAGGGACCAGTGACCAGTGACCAGTGACCAGTGACCACTGACCATTGACCAGTGACCAGTGACCAGTGACCAGTGACCAGTGACCAGTGACCAGTGACCAGTGACCAGTGACAAGTGACCAGTGACCAGCGACCAGTGACCAGTGACCAGTGACCATTGACCAGTGACCAGTGACCAGTGACCAGCGAACGTGACCAGGGACCAGTGACCAGTGACCAGAGACCAGTGACCAGTGACCAGTGACCAGTTACAAGTGACCAGTGACCAGCAAAAATGACCAGTGACCAGTGACCAGTAACCAGTGACCAGTGACCAGTGACCAGTGACCAGTGACCAGCGAAAGTGACAAGTGACCAGTGACCATTGACCAGTGACCAGTGACCAGTGACCAGTGACCAGCGACCAGTGACCAGTGACCATTGACCAGTGACCAGTGACCAGTGACCAGCGAAAGTGACCAGTGACCAGTGACCAGTGACCAGTGACCAGTGACCAGTGACCAGTGACCAGTTACAAGTGACCAGTGACCAGTTACAAGTGACCAGTGACCAGCGACCAGTGACCAGTGACGAGCGACCAGTGACCATTGACCAGTGACCAGTGACCAGCAAAAATGACCAGAGACCAGTGACCAGTGACCAGTGACCAGTGACCAGTGACCAGTGACCAGTGACCAGTGACCAGTGACCAGCGAAAGTGACAAGTGACCAGTGACCATTGACCAGTGACCAGTGACCAGTGACCAGTGACCAGCGACCAGTGACCAGTGACCATTGACCAGTGACCAGTGACCAGTGACCAGCGAAAGTGACCAGTGACCAGTGATCAGTGACCAGTGAACAGTGACCAGTGACCAGTGACCAGTGACCAGTGACCAGCGAAAGTGACCAGGGACCAGTGACCAGTGACCAGTGACCAGTGACCACTGACCATTGACCAGTGACCAGTGATCAGTGACCAGTGACCAGTGACCAGTGACCAGTGACCAGCGACCAGTGACCAGTGACCAGTGACCAGTTACAAGTGACCAGTGACCAGTTACAAGTGACCAGTGACCAGCGACCAGTGACCTGTGACGAGCGACCAGTGACCATTGACCAGTGACCAGTGACCAGCAAAAATGACCAGTGACCAGTGACCAGTGACCAGTGACCAGTGACCAGTGACCAGTGACCAGTGACCAGTGACCAGCGAAAGTGACAAGTGACCAGTGACCATTGACCAGTGACCAGTGACCAGTGACCAGTGACCAGCGACCAGTGACCAGTGACCATTGACCAGTGACCAGTGACCAGCGAAAGTGACCAGTGACCAGTGATCAGTGACCAGTGACCAGTGACCAGTGACCAGTGACCAGTGACCAGTGACCAGCGAAAGTGACAAGTGACCAGTGACCATTGACCAGTGACCAGTGACCAGTGACCAGTGACCAGCGACCAGTGACCAGTGACCATTGACCAGTGACCAGTGACCAGTGACCAGCGAAAGTGACCAGTGACCAGTGACCAGTGACCAGTGACCAGTGACCAGTGACCAGTGACCAGTGACCAGTGACAAGTGACCAGTGACCAGCGACCAGTGACCAGTGACCACTGAACAGCGAAAGTGACCAGTGACCAGGGACCAGTGACCAGTGACCAGCGAAATTGACCAGTGTCCAGTGACCAGTGACCAGTGAGCTGTGACCAGTGATAAGTGACCAGTGACCAGTGACCAGTGACCAGTGACCAGTGACCAGTGACCAGTGACCAGCGAAAGTGACCAGGGACCAGTGACCAGTGACCAGTGACCAGTGACCAGTGACCAGTGACCAGTGACCAGTGACCAGTGACCAGTGAACAGTGACCAGTGACTAGTGTCCAGTGACCAGTGTCCAGTGAGCTGTGACCAGTGACCAGTGACCAGTGACCAGTGACCAGTGACCAGTGACCAGTGACCAGTGACCAGTGACCAGTGACCAGTGACCAGTGACCAGCGAAAGTGACCAGTGACCAGTGACCAGTGACCAGTGACAAGTGACCAGTTACCAGTGACCAGCGAAAGTGACCAGTGAACAGTGACCAGTGAGCAGTGACCAGTGAGCAGTGACCAGTGACCAGCAAAATTGACCAGCAAAATTGACCAGTGACCAATGACCAGTGACCAGTGACCAGTGACCAGTGACCAGTGACCAGTGACCAGTGACCAGCGAAAGTGACCAGGGACAAGCGACCAGTTACCAGTGACCAGTGACCAGTGACCAGCGAAAGTGACCAGTGACCAGTGACCAGTGACCAGTGACCAGCGACCAGTGACCAGTGACCAGCGACCAGTGACCAGTGACGAGCGACCAGTGACCAGTGACCAGTGACCAGTGACCAGCGAAAGTGACCAGTGACCAGTGACCAGTGACCAGTGACCAGTGACCAGTGACCAGTGACCAGTGACCAGTGACAAGTGACCAGTGACCAGCGACCAGTGACCAGTGACCAGTGACCATTGACCAGTGACCAGTGACCAGTGACCAGCGAACGTGACCAGGGACCAGTGACCAGTGACCAGTGACCAGTGACCAGTGACCAGTGACCAGTGACCAGTGACCAGTGACCAGTGACAAGTGACCAGTGACCAGTGACCAGCGACCAGTGACCAGTGACCATTGACCAGTGACCAGTGACCAGCAAAAATGACCAGTGACCAGTGACCAGTGACCAGTGACCAGTGACCAGTGACCAGTGACCAGTGACCAGTGACAAGTGACCAGTGACGAGCGACCAGTGACCAGTGACCAGTGACCAGTGACCAGCGAAAGTGACCAGGGACCAGTGACCAGTAACCAGTGACCAGTGACCAGTGACCAGTGACCAGTGACCAGTGACCAGTGACCTGTGACCAGTGACAAGTGACCAGTGACCAGCGACCAGTGGCCAGTGACCAGTGACCATTGACCAGTGACCAGTGACCAGTGACCAGCGAACGTGACCAGGGACCAGTGACCAGTGACCTGTGACCAGTGACCAGTGACCAGCGAAAGTGACCAGGGACCAGTGACCAGTGACCAGTGACCAGTGACCAGTGACCAGTGACCAGTGACCAGTGACCAGTGACCAGTGACCAGTGACAAGTGACCAGTGACCAGCGACCAGTGACCAGTGACCACTGAACAGCGAAAGTGACCAGTGACCAGGGACCAGTGATCAGTGACCAGCGAAATTGACCAGTGTCCAGTGACCAGTGACCAGTGACAAGTGACCAGTGACCAGTGAGCTGTGACCAGTGATAAGTGACCAGTGACCAGTGACCAGTGACCAGTGACCAGTGACCAGTGACCAGTGACCAGTGACCAGTGACCAGTGACAAGTGACCAGTGACCAGCGACCAGTGACCAGTGACCAGTGACCATTGACCAGTGACCAGTGACCAGTGACCAGCGAACGTGACCAGGGACCAGTGACCAGTGACCAGTGACCAGTGACCAGTGACCAGTGACCAGTGACCAGTGACCAGTGACAAGTGACCAGTGACCAGCGACCAGTGACCAGTGACCATTGACCAGTGACCAGTGACCAGCAAAAATGACCAGTGACCAGTGACCAGTGACCAGTGACCAGTGACCAGTGACCAGTGACCAGTGACCAGTGACAAGTGACCAGTGACGAGCGACCAGTGACCAGTGACCAGTGACCAGTGACCAGCGAAAGTGACCAGTGACCAGTGACCAGCGAAAGTGACCAGTGACCAGTGACCAGTGACCAGTGACCAGTGACCAGTGACCAGTGACCAGTGACCAGTGACAAGTGACCAGTGACCAGCGACCAGTGACCAGTGACCACTGAACAGCGAAAGTGACCAGTGACCAGGGACCAGTGACCAGTGACCAGCGAAATTGACCAGTGTCCAGTGACCAGTGACCAGTGACAAGTGACCAGTGACCAGTGAGCTGTGACCAGTGATAAGTGACCAGTGACCAGTGACCAGTGACCAGTGACCAGTGACCAGTGACCAGTGACCAGCGAAAGTGACCAGGGACCAGTGACCAGTGACCAGTGACCAGTGACCAGTGACCAGTGACCAGTGACCAGTGACCAGTGACCAGTGAACAGTGACCAGTGACTAGTGTCCAGTGACCAGTGTCCAGTGAGCTGTGACCAGTGACCAGTGACCAGTGACCAGTGACCAGTGACCAGTGACCAGTGACCAGTGACCAGTGACCAGTGACCAGTGACCAGTGACCAGCGAAAGTGACCAGTGACCAGTGACCAGTGACCAGTGACAAGTGACCAGTTACCAGTGACCAGCGAAAGTGACCAGTGAACAGTGACCAGTGAGCAGTGACCAGTGAGCAGTGACCAGTGACCAGCAAAATTGACCAGCAAAATTGACCAGTGACCAATGACCAGTGACCAGTGACCAGTGACCAGTGACCAGTGACCAGTGACCAGTGACCAGTGACCAGCGAAAGTGACCAGGGACAAGCGACCAGTTACCAGTGACCAGTGACCAGTGACCAGCGAAAGTGACCAGTGACCAGTGACCAGTGACCAGTGACCAGCGACCAGTGACCAGTGACCAGCGACCAGTGACCAGTGACGAGCGACCAGTGACCAGTGACCAGTGACCAGTGACCAGCGAAAGTGACCAGTGACCAGTGACCAGTGACCAGTGACCAGTGACCAGTGACCAGTGACCAGTGACCAGTGACCAGTGACCAGTGACCAGCGACCAGTGACCAGTGACCAGTGACCATTGACCAGTGACCAGTGACCAGTGACCAGCGAACGTGACCAGGGACCAGTGACCAGTGACCAGTGACCAGTGACCAGTGACCAGTGACCAGTGACCAGTGACCAGTGACAAGTGACCAGTGACCAGCGACCAGTGACCAGTGACCATTGACCAGTGACCAGTGACCAGCAAAAATGACCAGTGACCAGTGACCAGTGACCAGTGACCAGTGACCAGTGACCAGTGACCAGTGACCAGTGACAAGTGACCAGTGACGAGCGACCAGTGACCAGTGACCAGTGACCAGTGACCAGCGAAAGTGACCAGGGACCAGTGACCAGTAACCAGTGACCAGTGACCAGTGACCAGTGACCAGTGACCAGTGACCAGTGACCTGTGACCAGTGACAAGTGACCAGTGACCAGCGACCAGTGGCCAGTGACCAGTGACCATTGACCAGTGACCAGTGACCAGTGACCAGCGAACGTGACCAGGGACCAGTGACCAGTGACCTGTGACCAGTGACCAGTGACCAGCGAAAGTGACCAGGGACCAGTGACCAGTGACCAGTGACCAGTGACCAGTGACCAGTGACCAGTGACCAGTGACCAGTGACCAGTGACCAGTGACCAGTGACAAGTGACCAGTGACCAGCGACCAGTGACCAGTGACCAGTGACCATTGACCAGTGACCAGTGACCAGGGACCAGTGACCAGTGACCAGTGACCAGTGACCAGTGACCAGTGACCAGTGACCAGTGACCAGTGACCAGTGACCAGTGACCATTGACCAGTGACCAGTGACCAGTGACCAGTGACAAGTGACCAGTGACCAGTGACCAGCGAAAGTGACCAGTGACCAGTCACGAGCGAAATTGGCCAGTGACCAGCGAAAGTGACCAGTGACCTGTGACCAGTGACCAGTGACCAGTTACAAGTGACCAGTGACCAGCGACCAGTGACCAGTGACGAGCGACCAGTGACCAGTGACCATTGACCAGTGACCAGTGACCAGTGACCAGCGAAAGTGACCAGGGACCAGTGACCAGTGACCAGTGACCAGTGACCAGTGACCAGTGACCAGTGACCAGCGAAAGTGACCAGTGACCAGTGACCAGTGACCAGTGACCAGTGACCAGTGACCAGTGACCAGTGACAAGTGACCAGTGACCAGCGACCAGTGACCAGTGACCAGTGACCATTGACCAGTGACCAGTGACCAGTGACCAGCGAACGTGACCAGGGACCAGTGACCAGTGACCAGTGACCAGTGACCAGTGACCAGTGACCAGTGACCAGTTACAAGTGACCAGTGACCAGCGACCAGTGACCAGTGACCAGTGACCAGTGACCAGTGACCAGTGACCAGTGCCAACGACCAGTGACCAGTGACCATTGACCAGTGACCAGCGAAAGTGACCAGGGAGCAGTGACCAGTGACCAGTGACCAGTGACCAGTGACCAGTGACCGGTGACCAGTGACCAGTGACCAGTGACCAGTGACCAGCGATCAGTGACCAGTGACCAGTGACCAGTGACCAGCGAAAGTGACAAGTGACCAGTGACCATTGACCAGTGACCAGTGACCAGTGACCAGTGAAATGTGACCAGTGACCAGTGAACAGCGAAAGTGACCAGTGAACAGTGACCAGCGAAATTGACCAGTGAACAGTGATCAGCGAAATTGACCAGTGACCATTGACCAGTGACCAGTGACCAGTGACCAGTGACCAGTGACCAGTGACAAGTGACCAGTGACTAGCGACCAGTGACCAGTGACCAGTGACCACTGACCAGCGAAAGTGACCAGTGACCAGGGACCAGTGACCAGTGACCAGCGAAGTTGACCAGTGACCAGCGAAAGTGACCAGTGAACAGTGACCAGTGACCAGTGACCAGCAAAATTGACCAGTAAAATTGACCAGTAAAATTGACCAGTGACCAGTGACCAGTGACCAATGACCAGTGACCAGTGACCAGTGACCAGTGACCAGTGACCAGTGACGAGTGACCAGCGACCAGTGACCAGTGACCATTGACCAGTGACCAGTGACCAGTGACCAGCGAAAGTGACCAGGAACAAACGACCAGTGACCAGTGACCAGTGACCAGTGACCAATGACCAGTGACCAGTGACCAGTGACCAGTGACCAGTGACCAGTGGCGAGTGACCAGCGACCAGTGACCAGTGACCAGTGACCAGTGACCAGTGACCAGTGACCAGTGACCAGTGACCAGTGACCAGTGACCAGTGACCAGTGACCAGTGACCAGCGACCAGTGACCAGTGACCATTGACCAGTGACCAGTGACCAGCAAAAATGACCAGTGACCAGTGACCAGTGACCAGTGACCAGTGACCAGTGACCAGTGACCAGTGACCAGTTACAAGTGACCAGTGACCAGCGACCAGTGACCAGTGACGAGCGACCACTGACCAGTGACCAGTGACCAGTGACCAGCGAAAGTGACCAGGGACCAGTGACCAGTAACCAGTGACCAGTGACCAGTGACAAGTGACCAGTGACCAGCGACCAGTGACCAGTGACCATTGACCAGTGACCAGTGTCCAGCAAAAATGACCAGTGACCAGTGACCACTGACCAGTGACCAGTTACAAGTGACCAGTGACCAGCGACCAGTGACCAGTGACGAGCGACCAGTGACCAGTGACCAGTGACCAGTGACCAGCGAAAGTGACCAGGGACCAGTGACCAGTGACCAGTGACCAGTGACCACTGACCATTGACCAGTGACCAGTGACCAGTGACCAGTGACCAGTGACCAGTGACCAGCGACCAGTGACCAGTGACCATTGACCAGTGACCAGTGACCAGCAAAAATGACCAGTGACCAGTGACCAGTGACCAGTGACCAGTGACCAGTTACAAGTGACCAGTGACCAGCGACCAGTGACCAGTGACGAGCGACCAGTGACCAGTGACCAGTGACCAGTGACCAGCGAAAGTGACCAGGGAGCAGTGACCAGTAACCAGTGACCAGTGACCAGTGACCAGTGACCAGTGACCAGTGACCAGTGACCTGTGACCAGTGACAAGTGACCAGTGACCAGCGACCAGTGGCCAGTGACCAGTGACCATTGACCAGTGACCAGTGACCAGTGACCAGCGAACGTGACCAGGGACCAGTGACCAGTGACCTGTGACCAGTGACCAGTGACCAGTGACCAGTCACGAGCGAAATTGGCCAGTGACCAGCGAAAGTGACCAGTGACCTGTGACCAGTGACCAGTGACCAGTTACAAGTGACCAGTGACCAGCGACCAGTGACCAGTGACGAGCGACCAGTGAGCAGTGACCATTGACCAGTGACCAGTGACCAGTGACCAGCGAAAGTGACCAGGGACCAGTGACCAGTGACCAGTGACCAGTGACCAGTGACCAGTGACCAGTGACCAGCGAAAGTGACCAGGGACCAGTGACCAGTGACCAGTGACCAGTGACCAGTGACCAGTGACCAGTGACCAGTGACCAGTGACCAGTGACCAGTGACCAGTGACCAGTGACCAGCGACCAGTGACCAGTGACCAGTGACCATTGACCAGTGACCAGTGACCAGTGACCAGCGAACGTGACCAGGGACCAGTGACCAGTGACCAGTGACCAGTGACCAGTGACCAGTGACCAGTGACCAGTTACAAGTGACCAGTGACCAGCGACCAGTGACCAGTGACCAGTGACCAGTGACCAGTGACCAGTGACCAGTGCCAACGACCAGTGACCAGTGACCATTGACCAGTGACCAGCGAAAGTGACCAGGGAGCAGTGACCAGTGACCAGTGACCAGTGACCAGTGACCAGTGACCGGTGACCAGTGACCAGTGACCAGTGACCAGTGACCAGCGATCAGTGACCAGTGACCAGTGACCAGTGACCAGCGAAAGTGACAAGTGACCAGTGACCAGTGACCAGTGACCAGTGACCAGTGACCAGCGAAAGTGACCAGTTACCAGTGAACAGTGACCAGCGAAATTGACCAGTTTCCAGTGACCAGTGAAAAGTGACCAGTGACCAGTGAACAGCGAAAGTGACCAGTGATCAGTGACCAGCGAAATTGACCAGTGAACAGTGATCAGCGAAATTGACCAGTGACCATTGACCAGTGACCAGTGACCAGCGACCAGTGACCAGTGACCAGTGACCACTGACCAGCGAAAGTGACCAGTGACCAGGGACCAGTGACCAGTGACCAGCGAAATTGACCAGTGACCAGCGAAAGTGACCAGTGAACAGTGACCAGTAACCAGTGACCAGCAAAATTGACCAGTAAAATTGACCAGTGACCAGTGACCAGTGACCAATGACCAGTGACCAGTGACCAGTGACCAGTGACGAGTGACCAGCGACCAGTGACCAGTGACCATTGACCAGTGACCAGTGACCAGTGACCAGCGAAAGTGACCAGGAACAAACGACCAGTGACCAGTGACCAGTGACCAGTGACCAATGACCAGTGACCAGTGACCAGTGACCAGTGACCAGTGACCAGTGACGAGTGACCAGCGACCAGTGACCAGTGACCATTGACCAGTGACCAGTGACCAGTGACCAGCGAAAGTGACCAGGAACAAGCGACCAGTGACCAGTGACCAGTGACCAGTGACCAGTGACCAGTGACCAGTGACCAGTGACCAGTGACCTGTGACCAGTGACCAGTGACCAGTGTCCAGTGACCAGTGACGAGCGAAATGGACCAGTGACCAGTGACTAGTGACCAGCGATCAATGACCAGTGACCAGTGACCAGTGACCAGTGACCAGTGACCAGCGAAATTGACCAGTGACCAGTGACCAGTGACCAGTGACCAGCGACCAGTGACCAGTGACCAGTGACAAGTGACCAGTGACCGGCGAAAGTGACCAGTGAACAGTGACCAGTGACCAGTGACCAGTGAATAGTGACCAGTGAACAGTGAACAGCGAAAGTGACCAGTGTCCAGTGACCAGTGACCAGTGATCTGTGACCAGTGACCAGTGACCAGTGACCAGTGAACTGTGACCAGTGACCAGTGACCAGCGAAAGTGACCAGTGACCAGTCACGAGCGAAATTGACCAGTGACCAGCGAAAGTGACCAGTGACCAGTGACCAGTGACCAGTGTCCAGTGACCAGTGACCAGCGAAAGTGACCAGTGACCAGTGACCAGTGACCAGTGTCCAGTGACCAGTGACCAGTGATAAGTGACCAGTGACCAGTGACCAGTGACCAGCGACCAGTGACCAGTGACCAGTGAATAGTGACCAGTGACCAGTGACCAGCGACCAGTGACCAATGACCAGTGACCTGTGACCATTCACCAGTGAATAGTGACCAGTGACCAGTGAACAGCGAAAGTGACCAGTGACCAGTGACCTGTGACCAGTGACCAGTGACCAGTGACGAGCGAAATGGACCAGTGACCAGTGACTAGTGACCAGCGATCAGTGACCAGTGACCAGCGATCAGTGACCAGTGACCAGTGACCAGCGAAATTGACCAGTGACCAGTGACCAGTGACCAGTGAACAGTGACAAGTGACCAGTGACCAGTGACCAACGAAAGTGACCAGTGAACAGTGACCAGGGACCAGTGTCCATTGACGAGTGACCAGTGACCAGCGAAAGTGAACAGTGACCAGTGACCAGTGACCAGTGACCAGTGACCAGTGACCAGTGACCAGCGAAAGTGACCAGTGACCAGTGACCAGTGACCAGTGACCAGTGACCAGTGACCAGTGACAAGTGACCTGGGACCAGTGACCAGTGACCAGTGACCAGCGAAATTGACCAGTTTCCAGTGACCAGTGACAAGTGACCAGTGACCAGCGACCAGTGACCAGTGACCAGTGACCAGTGACCAGCGAAAGTGACCAGTGACCAGTGACCAGTGACCAGTGACCAGTGACCAGTGACCAGTGACCAGTGACCAGCGAAAGTGACCAGTGACCAGTGACCAGTGACCAGTGACCAGTGACCAGCGAAAGTGACCAGTGACGAGTGACCAGTGACAAGTGACCAGTGACCAGTGACCAGTGACCAGTGACCAGTGACCAGCGAAAGTGAAAGTGACGAGTGACCAGTGACAAGTGACAAGTGACCAGCGAAAGTGACCAGTGACCAGTGACCATTGACCATTGACCAGCGACCAGTGACCAGTGACCAGTGACGAGTGACCAGTGACCAGTGACCAGTGACCAGTGACCAGTGACCAGTGACCAGTGACCAGTGACCAGTGACCAGTGACCAGTTACAACTGACCAGTGACCAGCGACCAGTGACCAGTGACGAGCGACCAGTGACCAGTGACCATTGACCAGTGACCAGTGACCAGTGACCAGCGAAAGTGACCAGGGACCAGTGACCAGTGACCAGTGACCAGTTACAAGTGACCAGTGACCAGCGACCAGTGACCAGTGACGAGCGACCAGTGACCAGTGACCAGTGACCATTGACCAGTGACCAGTGACCAGTGACCAGCGAAAGTGACCAGGGACCAGTGACCAGTGACCAGTGACCAGTGACCAGTGACCAGTGACCAGTGACCAGTGACCAGTGACCAGTGACCAGTGACCAGTGACCAGTGACCAGTGACAAGTGACCAGTGACCAGCGACCAGTGACCAGTGACCAGTGACCATTGACCAGTGACCAGTGACCAGTGACCAGCGAACGTGACCAGGGACCAGTGACCAGTGACCAGTGACCAGTGACCAGTGACCAGTTACAAGTGACCAGTGACCAGTTACAAGTGACCAGTGACCAGCGACCAGTGACCTGTGACGAGCGACCAGTGACCATTGACCAGTGACCAGTGACCAGCAAAAATGACCAGTGACCAGTGACCAGTGACCAGTGACCAGTGACCAGTGACCAGTGACCAGTGACCAGTGACCAGCGAAAGTGACAAGTGACCAGTGACCATTGACCCGTGACCAGTGACCAGTGACCAGTGACCAGCGACCAGTGACCAGTGACCATTGACCAGTGACCAGTGACCAGTGACCTTCGAAAGTGACCAGTGACCAGTGATCAGTGACCAGTGAACAGTGACCAGTTACCAGTGACCAGTGACCAGCGAAAGTGACCAGGGACCAGTGACCAGTGACCAGTGACCAGTGACCACTGACCATTGACCAGTGACCAGTGACCAGTGACCAGTGACCAGTGACCAGTGACCAGTGACCAGTGACCAGCGACCAGTGACCAGTGACCATTGACCAGTGACCAGTGACCAGCAAAAATGACCAGTGACCAGTGACCAGTGACCAGTGACCAGTGACCAGTGACCAGTGACCAGCGAAAGTGACAAGTGACCAGTGACCATTGACCAGTGACCAGTGACCAGTGACCACTGACCAGCGACCCGTGACCAGTGACCATTGACCAGTGACCAGTGACCAGTGACCAGCGAAAGTGACCAGTGACCAGTGACCAGTGACCAGTGACCAGTGACCAGTGACCAGTGACCAGTGACCAGTGACCAGTTACAAGTGACCAGTGACCAGCGACCAGTGACCAGTGACGAGCGACCAGTGACCAGTGACCATTGACCAGTGACCAGTGACCAGTGACCAGCGAAAGTGACCAGGGACCAGTGACCAGTGACCAGTGACCAGTGACCAGCGAAAGTGACCAGTGAGCAGTGACCAGTGACCAGTGACCAGCGGTAGTGACCAGTGATCAGTGACCAGTGACCAGCGACCAGTGACCAGTGACCAGTGACCAGTGACCAGTGACCAGTGACCAGTGACCAGTGACCAGTGACCAGTGACCAGTGACCAGTGACCAGTGACCAGCGACCAGTGACCAGTGACCATTGACCAGTGACCAGTGACCAGCAAAAATGACCATTGACCAGTGACCAGTGACCAGTGACCAGCGAAAGTGACCAGGAACAAACGACCAGTGACCAGTGACCAGTGACCAGTGACCAATGACCAGTGACCAGTGACCAGTGACCAGTGACCAGTGACCAGTGGCGAGTGACCAGCGACCAGTGACCAGTGACCAGTGACCAGTGACCAGTGACCAGTGACCAGTGACCAGTGACCAGCGACCAGTGACCAGTGACCAGTGACCAGTGACCAGCGACCAGTGACCAGTGACCATTGACCAGTGACCAGTGACCAGCAAAAATGACCAGTGACCAGTGACCAGTGACCAGTGACCAGTGACCAGTGACCAGTGACCAGTGACCAGTTACAAGTGACCAGTGACCAGCGACCAGTGACCAGTGACGAGCGACCACTGACCAGTGACCAGTGACCAGTGACCAGCGAAAGTGACCAGGGACCAGTGACCAGTAACCAGTGACCAGTGACCAGTGACAAGTGACCAGTGACCAGCGACCAGTGACCAGTGACCATTGACCAGTGACCAGTGTCCAGCAAAAATGACCAGTGACCAGTGACCACTGACCAGTGACCAGTGACCAGTTACAAGTGACCAGTGACCAGCGACCAGTGACCAGTGACGAGCGACCAGTGACCAGTGACCAGTGACCAGTGACCAGCGAAAGTGACCAGGGACCAGTGACCAGTGACCAGTGACCAGTGACCACTGACCATTGACCAGTGACCAGTGACCAGTGACCAGTGACCAGTGACCAGTGACCAGCGACCAGTGACCAGTGACCATTGACCAGTGACCAGTGACCAGCAAAAATGACCAGTGACCAGTGACCAGTGACCAGTGACCAGTGACCAGTTACAAGTGACCAGTGACCAGCGACCAGTGACCAGTGACGAGCGACCAGTGACCAGTGACCAGTGACCAGTGACCAGCGAAAGTGACCAGGGAGCAGTGACCAGTAACCAGTGACCAGTGACCAGTGACCAGTGACCAGTGACCAGTGACCAGTGACCTGTGACCAGTGACAAGTGACCAGTGACCAGCGACCAGTGGCCAGTGACCAGTGACCATTGACCAGTGACCAGTGACCAGTGACCAGAGAACGTGACCAGGGACCAGTGACCAGTGACCTGTGACCAGTGACCAGTGACCAGTGACCAGTCACGAGCGAAATTGGCCAGTGACCAGCGAAAGTGACCAGTGACCTGTGACCAGTGACCAGTGACCAGTTACAAGTGACCAGTGACCAGCGACCAGTGACCAGTGACGAGCGACCAGTGAGCAGTGACCATTGACCAGTGACCAGTGACCAGTGACCAGCGAAAGTGACCAGGGACCAGTGACCAGTGACCAGTGACCAGTGACCAGTGACCAGTGACCAGTGACCAGCGAAAGTGACCAGGGACCAGTGACCAGTGACCAGTGACCAGTGACCAGTGACCAGTGACCAGTGACCAGTGACCAGTGACCAGTGACCAGTGACCAGTGACCAGTGACCAGTGACCAGCGACCAGTGACCAGTGACCAGTGACCATTGACCAGTGACCAGTGACCAGTGACCAGCGAACGTGACCAGGGACCAGTGACCAGTGACCAGTGACCAGTGACCAGTGACCAGTGACCAGTGACCAGTTACAAGTGACCAGTGACCAGCGACCAGTGACCAGTGACCAGTGACCAGTGACCAGTGACCAGTGACCAGTGCCAACGACCAGTGACCAGTGACCATTGACCAGTGACCAGCGAAAGTGACCAGGGAGCAGTGACCAGTGACCAGTGACCAGTGACCAGTGACCAGTGACCGGTGACCAGTGACCAGTGACCAGTGACCAGTGACCAGCGATCAGTGACCAGTGACCAGTGACCAGTGACCAGCGAAAGTGACAAGTGACCAGTGACCAGTGACCAGTGACCAGTGACCAGTGACCAGCGAAAGTGACCAGTTACCAGTGAACAGTGACCAGCGAAATTGACCAGTTTCCAGTGACCAGTGAAAAGTGACCAGTGACCAGTGAACAGCGAAAGTGACCAGTGAACAGTGACCAGCGAAATTGACCAGTGAACAGTGATCAGCGAAATTGACCAGTGACCATTGACCAGTGACCAGTGACCAGTGACCAGTGACCAGTGACCAGTGACAAGTGACCAGTGACCAGCGACCAGTGACCAGTGACCAGTGACCAGTGACCACTGACCAGCGAAAGTGACCAGTGACCAGGGACCAGTGACCAGTGACCAGCGAAATTGACCAGTGACCAGCGAAAGTGACCAGTGAACAGTGACCAGTAACCAGTGACCAGCAAAATTGACCAGTAAAATTGACCAGTGACCAGTGACCAGTGACCAATGACCAGTGACCAGTGACCAGTGACCAGTGACGAGTGACCAGCGACCAGTGACCAGTGACCATTGACCAGTGACCAGTGACCAGTGGCCAGCGAAAGTGACCAGGAACAAACGACCAGTGACCAGTGACCAGTGACCAGTGACCAATGACCAGTGACCAGTGACCAGTGACCAGTGACCAGTGACCAGTGACGAGTGACCAGCGACCAGTGACCAGTGACCATTGACCAGTGACCAGTGACCAGTGACCAGCGAAAGTGACCAGGAACAAGCGACCAGTGACCAGTGACCAGTGACCAGTGACCAGTGACCAGTGACCAGTGACCAGTGACCAGTGACCAGTGACCTGTGACCAGTGACCAGTGACCAGTGTCCAGTGACCAGTGACGAGCGAAATGGACCAGTGACCAGTGACTAGTGACCAGCGATCAATGACCAGTGACCAGTGACCAGTGACCAGTGACCAGTGACCAGCGAAATTGACCAGTGACCAGTGACCAGTGACCAGTGACCAGCGACCAGTGACCAGTGACCAGTGACAAGTGACCAGTGACCGGCGAAAGTGACCAGTGAACAGTGACCAGTGACCAGTGACCAGTGAATAGTGACCAGTGACCAGTGAACAGCGAAAGTGACCAGTGTCCAGTGACCAGTGACCAGTGATCTGTGACCAGTGACCAGTGACCAGTGACCAGTGAACTGTGACCAGTGACCAGTGACCAGCGAAAGTGACCAGTGACCAGTCACGAGCGAAATTGACCAGTGACCAGCGAAAGTGACCAGTGACCAGTGACCAGTGACCAGTGTCCAGTGACCAGTGACCAGCGAAAGTGACCAGTGACCAGTGACCAGTGACCAGTGTCCAGTGACCAGTGACCAGTGATAAGTGACCAGTGACCAGTGACCAGTGACCAGCGACCAGTGACCAGTGACCAGTGAATAGTGACCAGTGACCAGTGACCAGCGACCAGTGACCAATGACCAGTGACCTGTGACCATTCACCAGTGAATAGTGACCAGTGACCAGTGAACAGCGAAAGTGACCAGTGACCAGTGACCTGTGACCAGTGACCAGTGACCAGTGACGAGCGAAATGGACCAGTGACCAGTGACTAGTGACCAGCGATCAGTGACCAGTGACCAGCGATCAGTGACCAGTGACCAGTGACCAGCGAAATTGACCAGTGACCAGTGACCAGTGACCAGTGAACAGTGACAAGTGACCAGTGACCAGTGACCAACGAAAGTGACCAGTGAACAGTGACCAGGGACCAGTGTCCATTGACGAGTGACCAGTGACCAGCGAAAGTGAACAGTGACCAGTGACCAGTGACCAGTGACCAGTGACCAGTGACCAGTGACCAGCGAAAGTGACCAGTGACCAGTGACCAGTGACCAGTGACCAGTGACCAGTGACCAGTGACAAGTGACCTGGGACCAGTGACCAGTGACCAGTGACCAGCGAAATTGACCAGTTTCCAGTGACCAGTGACAAGTGACCATTGACCAGCGACCAGTGACCAGTGACCAGTGACCAGTGACCAGCGAAAGTGACCAGTGACCAGTGACCAGTGACCAGTGACCAGTGACCAGTGACCAGTGACCAGTGACCAGTGACCAGCGAAAGTGACCAGTGACCAGTGACCAGTGACCAGTGACCAGTGACCAGCGAAAGTGACCAGTGACGAGTGACCAGTGACAAGTGACCAGTGACCAGTGACCAGTGACCAGTGACCAGTGACCAGTGACCAGTGACCAGCGAAAGTGAAAGTGACGAGTGACCAGTGACAAGTGACAAGTGACCAGCGAAAGTGACCAGTGACCAGTGACCATTGACCATTGACCAGCGACCAGTGACCAGTGACCAGTGACGAGTGACCAGTGACCAGTGACCAGTGACCAGTGACCAGTGACCAGTGACCAGTGACCAGTGACCAGTGACCAGTGACCAGTGACCAGTTACAACTGACCAGTGACCAGCGACCAGTGACCAGTGACGAGCGACCAGTGACCAGTGACCATTGACCAGTGACCAGTGACCAGCGAAAGTGACCAGGGACCAGTGACCAGTGACCAGTGACCAGTTACAAGTGACCAGTGACCAGCGACCAGTGACCAGTGACGAGCGACCAGTGACCAGTGACCAGTGACCATTGACCAGTGACCAGTGACCAGTGACCAGCGAAAGTGACCAGGGACCAGTGACCAGTGACCAGTGACCAGTGACCAGTGACCAGTGACCAGTGACCAGTGACCAGTGACCAGTGACCAGTGACCAGTGACCAGTGACCAGTGACAAGTGACCAGTGACCAGCGACCAGTGACCAGTGACCAGTGACCATTGACCAGTGACCAGTGACCAGTGACCAGCGAACGTGACCAGGGACCAGTGACCAGTGACCAGTGACCAGTGACCAGTGACCAGTTACAAGTGACCAGTGACCAGTTACAAGTGACCAGTGACCAGCGACCAGTGACCTGTGACGAGCGACCAGTGACCATTGACCAGTGACCAGTGACCAGCAAAAATGACCAGTGACCAGTGACCAGTGACCAGTGACCAGTGACCAGTGACCAGTGACCAGTGACCAGTGACCAGCGAAAGTGACAAGTGACCAGTGACCATTGACCCGTGACCAGTGACCAGTGACCAGTGACCAGCGACCAGTGACCAGTGACCATTGACCAGTGACCAGTGACCAGTGACCTTCGAAAGTGACCAGTGACCAGTGATCAGTGACCAGTGAACAGTGACCAGTTACCAGTGACCAGTGACCAGCGAAAGTGACCAGGGACCAGTGACCAGTGACCAGTGACCAGTGACCACTGACCATTGACCAGTGACCAGTGACCAGTGACCAGTGACCAGTGACCAGTGACCAGTGACCAGTGACCAGCGACCAGTGACCAGTGACCATTGACCAGTGACCAGTGACCAGCAAAAATGACCAGTGACCAGTGACCAGTGACCAGTGACCAGTGACCAGTGACCAGTGACCAGTGACCAGTGACCAGCGAAAGTGACAAGTGACCAGTGACCATTGACCAGTGACCAGTGACCAGTGACCACTGACCAGCGACCCGTGACCAGTGACCATTGACCAGTGACCAGTGACCAGTGACCAGCGAAAGTGACCAGTGACCAGTGACCAGTGACCAGTGACCAGTGACCAGTGACCAGTGACCAGTGACCAGTGACCAGTTACAAGTGACCAGTGACCAGCGACCAGTGACCAGTGACGAGCGACCAGTGACCAGTGACCATTGACCAGTGACCAGTGACCAGTGACCAGCGAAAGTGACCAGGGACCAGTGACCAGTGACCAGTGACCAGTGACCAGCGAAAGTGACCAGTGAGCAGTGACCAGTGACCAGTGACCAGCGGTAGTGACCAGTGATCAGTGACCAGTGAACAGTGACCAGTGACCAGCGAAATTGACCAGTGACCAGCGAAAGTGACCAGTGACCATTGACCAGTGACCAGTGACCAGCAAAAATGACCAGTGACCAGTGACCAGTGACCAGTGACCAGTGACCAGTTACAAGTGACCAGTGACCAGCGACCAGTGACCAGTGACGAGCGACCAGTGACCAGTGACCATTGACCAGTGACCAGTGACCAGTGACCAGCGAAAGTGACCAGGGACCAGTGACCAGTGACCAGTGACCAGTGACCAGTGACCAGTGACCAGTGACCAGTGACCAGTGACCAGTGACCAGTGACCAGTGACAAGTGACCAGTGACCAGCGACCAGTGACCAGTGACCAGTGACCATTGACCAGTGACCAGTGACCAGTGACCAGCGAACGTGACCAGGGACCAGTGACCAGTGACCAGTGACCTGTGACCAGCGAAAGTGACCAGTGACCAGTGACCATTGACCATTGACCAGCGACCAGTGACCAGTGACCAGTGACGAGTGACCAGTGACCAGTGACCAGTGACCAGTGACCAGTGACCAGTGACCAGTGACCAGTGACCAGTGACCAGTTACAACTGACCAGTGACCAGCGACCAGTGACCAGTGACGAGCGACCAGTGACCAGTGACCATTGACCAGTGACCAGTGACCAGTGACCAGCGAAAGTGACCAGGGACCAGTGACCAGTGACCAGTGACCAGTGACCAGTTACAAGTGACCAGTGACCAGCGACCAGTGACCAGTGACGAGCGACCAGTGACCAGTGACCAGTGACCATTGACCAGTGACCAGTGACCAGTGACCAGTGACCAGCGAAAGTGAAAGTGACGAGTGACCAGTGACAAGTGACAAGTGACCAGTGACCAGCGACCTGTGACCAACGACCAGTGACCAGTGACCAGTGACCAGTGACCAGTGACCAGTGACCAGTGACCAGCGAAAGTGACAAGTGACCAGTGACCATTGACCAGTGACCAGTGACCAGTGACCAGTGACCAGCGACCAGTGACCAGTGACCATTGACCAGTGACCAGTGACCAGTGACCAGCGAAAGTGACCAGTGACCAGTGACCAGTGACCAGTGACCAGTGACCAGTGACCAGTGACCAGTGACCAGTGACCAGTGACCAGTTACAAGTGACCAGTGACCAGCGACCAGTGACAAGTGACGAGCGACCAGTGACCAGTGACCATTGACCAGTGACCAGTGACCACTGACCATTGACCAGTGACCAGTGACCAGTGACCAGTGACCAGTGACCAGTGACCAGTGACCAGTGACCAGTGACCAGTGACCAGTGACCAGTTACAAGTGACCAGTGACCAGCGACCAGTGACCAGTGACGAGCGACCAGTGACCAGTGACCATTGACCAGTGACCAGTGACCAGTGACCAGCGAAAGTGACCAGGGACCAGTGACCAGTGACCAGTGACCAGTGACCAGTGACCAGTGACCAGTTACAAGTGACCAGTGACCAGCGACCAGTGACCAGTGACGAGCGACCAGTGACCAGTGACCAGTGACCATTGACCAGTGACCAGTGACCAGTGACCAGCGAAAGTGACCAGGGACCAGTGACCAGTGACCAGTGACCAGTGACCAGTGACCAGTGACCAGTGACCAGTGACCAGTGACCAGTGACCAGTGACCAGCGAAAGTGAAAGTGACGAGTGACCAGTGACAAGAGACAAGTGACCAGCGAAAGTGACCAGTGACCAGTGACCATTGACCATTGACCAGCGACCAGTGACCAGTGACCAGTGACGAGTGACCAGTGACCAGTGACCAGTGACCAGTGACCAGTGACCAGTGACCAGTGACCAGTGACCAGTGACCAGTTACAACTGACCAGTGACCAGCGACCAGTGACCAGTGACGAGCGACCAGTGACCAGTGACCATTGACCAGTGACCAGTGACCAGTGACCAGCGAAAGTGACCAGGGACCAGTGACCAGTGACCAGTGACCAGTTACAAGTGACCAGTGACCAGCGACCAGTGACCAGTGACGAGCGACCAGTGACCAGTGACCAGTGACCATTGACCAGTGACCAGTGACCAGTGACCAGCGAAAGTGACCAGGGACCAGTGACCAGTGACCAGTGACCAGTGACCAGTGACCAGTGACCAGTGACCAGTGACCAGTGACCAGTGACCAGTGACCAGCGAACGTGACCAGGGACCAGTGACCAGTGACCAGTGACCAGTGACCAGTGACCAGTTACAAGTGACCAGTGACCAGTTACAAGTGACCAGTGACCAGCGACCAGTGACCTGTGACGAGCGACCAGTGACCATTGACCAGTGACCAGTGACCAGCAAAAATGACCAGTGACCAGTGACCAGTGACCAGTGACCAGTGACCAGTGACCAGTGACCAGTGACCAGTGACCAGCGAAAGTGACAAGTGACCAGTGACCATTGACCAGTGACCAGTGACCAGCGACCAGTGACCAGTGACCATTGACCAGTGACCAGTGACCAGTGACCAGCGAAAGTGACCAGTGACCAGTGATCAGTGACCAGTGAACAGTGACCAGTTACCAGTGACCAGTGACCAGCGAAAGTGACCAGGGACCAGTGACCAGTGACCAGTGACCAGTGACCACTGACCATTGACCAGTGACCAGTGACCAGTGACCAGTGACCAGTGACCAGTGACCAGTGACCAGTGACCAGCGACCAGTGACCAGTGACCATTGACCAGTGACCAGTGACCAGTGACCAGCGAAAGTGACCAGTGACCAGTGACCAGTGACCAGTGACCAGTGACCAGCGAAAGTGACAAGTGACCAGTGACCATTGACCAGTGACCAGTGACCAGTGACCAGTGACCAGCGACCAGTGACCAGTGACCATTGACCAGTGACCAGTGACCAGTGACCAGCGAAAGTGACCAGTGACCAGTGACCAGTGACCAGTGACCAGTGACCAGTGACCAGTGACCAGTGACCAGTGACCAGTTACAAGTGACCAGTGACCAGCGACCAGTGACCAGTGACGAGCGACCAGTGACCAGTGACCATTGACCAGTGACCAGTGACCAGTGACCAGCGAAAGTGACCAGGGACCAGTGACCAGTGACCAGTGACCAGTGACCAGCGAAAGTGACCAGTGAGCAGTGACCAGTGACCAGTGACCAGCGGTAGTGACCAGTGATCAGTGACCAGTGAACAGTGACCAGTGACCAGCGAAATTGACCAGTGACCAGCGAAAGTGACCAGTGACCATTGACCAGCGACCAGTGACCAGCAAAAATGACCAGTGACCAGTGACCAGTGACCAGTGACCAGTGACCAGTTACAAGTGACCAGTGACCAGCGACCAGTGACCAGTGACGAGCGACCAGTGACCAGTGACCATTGACCAGTGACCAGTGACCAGTGACCAGCGAAAGTGACCAGGGACCAGTGACCAGTGACCAGTGACCAGTGACCAGTGACCAGTGACCAGTGACCAGTGACCAGTGACCAGTGACCAGTGACCAGTGACAAGTGACCAGTGACCAGCGACCAGTGACCAGTGACCAGTGACCATTGACCAGTGACCAGTGACCAGTGACCAGCGAACGTGACCAGGGACCAGTGACCAGTGACCAGTGACCTGTGACCAGCGAAAGTGACCAGTGACCAGTGACCATTGACCATTGACCAGCGACCAGTGACCAGTGACCAGTGACGAGTGACCAGTGACCAGTGACCAGTGACCAGTGACCAGTGACCAGTGACCAGTGACCAGTGACCAGTGACCAGTTACAACTGACCAGTGACCAGCGACCAGTGACCAGTGACGAGCGACCAGTGACCAGTGACCATTGACCAGTGACCAGTGACCAGTGACCAGCGAAAGTGACCAGGGACCAGTGACCAGTGACCAGTGACCAGTGACCAGTTACAAGTGACCAGTGACCAGCGACCAGTGACCAGTGACGAGCGACCAGTGACCAGTGACCAGTGACCATTGACCAGTGACCAGTGACCAGTGACCAGTGACCAGCGAAAGTGAAAGTGACGAGTGACCAGTGACAAGTGACAAGTGACCAGTGACCAGCGACCTGTGACCAACGACCAGTGACCAGTGACCAGTGACCAGTGACCAGTGACCAGTGACCAGTGACCAGTGACCAGTTACAAGTGACCAGTGACCAGTTACAAGTGACCAGTGACCAGCGACCAGTGACCAGTGACGAGCGACCAGTGACCATTGACCAGTGACCAGTGACCAGCAAAAATGACCAGTGACCAGTGACCAGTGACCAGTGACCAGTGACCAGTGACCAGTGACCAGTGACCAGCGAAAGTGACAAGTGACCAGTGACCATTGACCAGTGACCAGTGACCAGTGACCAGTGACCAGCGACCAGTGACCAGTGACCATTGACCAGTGACCAGTGACCAGTGACCAGCGAAAGTGACCAGTGACCAGTGATCAGTGACCAGTGAACAGTGACCAGTGACCAGTGACCAGTGACCAGTGACCAGCGAAAGTGACCAGGGACCAGTGACCAGTGACCAGTGACCAGTGACCACTGACCATTGACCAGTGACCAGTGACCAGTGACCAGTGACCATTGACCAGTGACCAGTGACCAGCGAAAGTGAAAGTGACGAGTGACCAGTGACAAGAGACAAGTGACCAGCGAAAGTGACCAGTGACCAGTGACCATTGACCATTGACCAGCGACCAGTGACCAGTGACCAGTGACGAGTGACCAGTGACCAGTGACCAGTGACCAGTGACCAGTGACCAGTGACCAGTGACCAGTGACCAGTGACCAGTGACCAGTTACAACTGACCAGTGACCAGCGACCAGTGACCAGTGACGAGCGACCAGTGACCAGTGACCATTGACCAGTGACCAGTGACCAGTGACCAGCGAAAGTGACCAGGGACCAGTGACCAGTGACCAGTGACCAGTTACAAGTGACCAGTGACCAGCGACCAGTGACCAGTGACGAGCGACCAGTGACCAGTGACCAGTGACCATTGACCAGTGACCAGTGACCAGTGACCAGCGAAAGTGACCAGGGACCAGTGACCAGTGACCAGTGACCAGTGACCAGTGACCAGTGACCAGTGACCAGTGACCAGTGACCAGTGACCAGTGACCAGTGACCAGTGACCAGTGACCAGTGACCAGTGACAAGTGACCAGTGACCAGCGACCAGTGACCAGTGACCAGTGACCATTGACCAGTGACCAGTGACCAGTGACCAGCGAACGTGACCAGGGACCAGTGACCAGTGACCAGTGACCAGTGACCAGTGACCAGTTACAAGTGACCAGTGACCAGTTACAAGTGACCAGTGACCAGCGACCAGTGACCTGTGACGAGCGACCAGTGACCATTGACCAGTGACCAGTGACCAGCAAAAATGACCAGTGACCAGTGACCAGTGACCAGTGACCAGTGACCAGTGACCAGTGACCAGTGACCAGTGACCAGCGAAAGTGACAAGTGACCAGTGACCATTGACCAGTGACCAGTGACCAGTGACCAGTGACCAGCGACCAGTGACCAGTGACCATTGACCAGTGACCAGTGACCAGTGACCAGCGAAAGTGACCAGTGACCAGTGATCAGTGACCAGTGAACAGTGACCAGTTACCAGTGACCAGTGACCAGCGAAAGTGACCAGGGACCAGTGACCAGTGACCAGTGACCAGTGACCACTGACCATTGACCAGTGACCAGTGACCAGTGACCAGTGACCAGCGACCAGTGACCAGTGACGAGCGACCAGTGACCAGTGACCATTGACCAGTGACCAGTGACCAGTGACCAGCGAAAGTGACCAGGGACCAGTGACCAGTGACCAGTGACCAGTTACAAGTGACCAGTGACCAGCGACCAGTGACCAGTGACGAGCGACCAGTGACCAGTGACCAGTGACCATTGACCAGTGACCAGTGACCAGTGACCAGCGAAAGTGACCAGTGACCAGTGACCAGTGACCAGTGACCAGTGACCAGTGACCAGTGACCAGTGACCAGTGACCAGTGACCAGTGACCAGTGACCAGTGACCAGTGACCAGTGACAAGTGACCAGTGACCAGCGACCAGTGACCAGTGACCAGTGACCAGCGACCAGTGACCAGTGACCATTGACCAGTGACCAGTGACCAGTGACCAGCGAAAGTGACCAGTGACCAGTGACCAGTGACCAGTGACCAGTGACCAGTGACCAGTGACCAGTTACAAGTGACCAGTGACCAGTTACAAGTGACCAGTGACCAGCGACCAGTGACCAGTGACGAGCGACCAGTGACCATTGACCAGTGACCAGTGACCAGCAAAAATGACCAGAGACCAGTGACCAGTGACCAGTGACCAGTGACCAGTGACCAGTGACCAGTGACCAGTGACCAGTGACCAGCGAAAGTGACAAGTGACCAGTGACCATTGACCAGTGACCAGTGACCAGTGACCAGTGACCAGCGACCAGTGACCAGTGACCATTGACCAGTGACCAGTGACCAGTGACCAGCGAAAGTGACCAGTGACCAGTGATCAGTGACCAGTGAACAGTGACCAGTGACCAGTGACCAGTGACCAGTGACCAGCGAAAGTGACCAGGGACCAGTGACCAGTGACCAGTGACCAGTGACCACTGACCATTGACCAGTGACCAGTGACCAGTGACCAGTGACCAGTTACCAGCGACCAGTGACCAGTGACCAGTGACCAGTTACAAGTGACCAGTGACCAGTTACAAGTGACCAGTGACCAGCGACCAGTGACCTGTGACGAGCGACCAGTGACCATTGACCAGTGACCAGTGACCAGCAAAAATGACCACTGACCAGTGACCAGTGACCAGTGACCAGTGACCAGTGACCAGTGACCAGTGACAAGTGACCAGCGAAAGTGACCAGGGACCAGTGACCAGTAACCAGTGACCAGTGACCAGTGACCAGTGACCAGTGACCAGTGACCAGTGACAAGTGACCAGTGACCAGCGACCAGTGACCAGTGACCATTGACCAGTGACCAGTGACCAGCAAAAATGACCAGTGACCAGTGACCACTGACCAGTGACCAGTTACAAGTGACCAGTGACCAGCGACCAGTGACCAGTGACGAGCGACCAGTGACCAGTGACCAGTGACCAGTGACCAGCGAAAGTGACCAGGGACCAGTGACCAGTGACCAGTGACCAGTGACCACTGACCATTGACCAGTGACCAGTGACCAGTGACCAGTGACCAGTGACCACTGACCATTGACCAGTGACCAGTGACCAGTGACCAGTGACCAGTGACCAGTGACCAGCGACCAGTGACCAGTGACCAGCAAAAATGACCAGTGACCAGTGACCAGTGACCAGTGACCAGTGACCAGTTACAAGTGACCAGTGACCAGCGACCAGTGACCAGTGACGAGCGACCAGTGACCAGTGACCAGTGACCAGTGACCAGCGAAAGTGACCAGGGACCAGTGACCAGTAACCAGTGACCAGTGACCAGTGACCAGTGACCAGTGACCAGTGACCAGTGACCTGTGACCAGTGACAAGTGACCAGTGACCAGCGACCAGTGGCCAGTGACCAGTGACCATTGACCAGTGACCAGTGACCAGTGACCAGCGAACGTGACCAGGGACCAGTGACCAGTGACCTGTGACCAGTGACCAGTGACCAGCGAAAGTGACCAGGGACCAGTGACCAGTGACCAGTGACCAGTGACCAGTGACCAGTGACCAGTGACCAGTGACCAGTGACCAGTGACCAGTGACCAGTGACCAGTGACCAGTGACAAGTGACCAGTGACCAGCGACCAGTGACCAGTGACCAGTGACCATTGACCAGTGACCAGTGACCAGTGACCAGCGAACGTGACCAGGGACCAGTGACCAGTGACCAGTGACCAGTGACCAGTGACCAGTGACCAGTTACAAGTGACCAGTGACCAGCGACCAGTGACCAGTGACGAGCGACCAGTGACCAGTGCCCATTGACCAGCGAAAGTGACCAGTGACCAGTGACCAGTGACCAGTGACCAGTGACCAGTGACAAGTGACCAGTGACCAGCGACCAGTGACCAGTGACCACTGAACAGCGAAAGTGACCAGTGACCAGGGACCAGTGACCAGTGACCAGCGAAATTGACCAGTGTCCAGTGACCAGTGACCAGTGACAAGTGACCAGTGACCAGTGAGCTGTGACCAGTGATAAGTGACCAGTGACCAGTGACCAGTGACCAGTGACCAGTGACCAGTGACCAGTGACCAGCGAAAGTGACCAGGGACCAGTGACCAGTGACCAGTGACCAGTGACCAGTGACCAGTGACCAGTGAACAGTGACCAGTGACTAGTGTCCAGTGACCAGTGTCCAGTGAGCTGTGACCAGTGACCAGTGACCAGTGACCAGTGAACAGTGACCAGTGACCAGTGACCAGTGACCAGTGACCAGTGACAAGTGACCAGTGACCAGCGAAAGTGACCAGTGACCAGTGACCAGTGACCAGTGACAAGTGACCAGTTACCAGTGACCAGCGAAAGTGACCAGTGAACAGTGACCAGTGACCAGTGACCAGTGACCAGTGACCAGTTACAACTGACCAGTGACCAGCGACCAGTGACCAGTGACGAGCGACCAGTGACCAGTGACCATTGACCAGTGACCAGTGACCAGTGACCAGCGAAAGTGACCAGGGACCAGTGACCAGTGACCAGTGACCAGTTACAAGTGACCAGTGACCAGCGACCAGTGACCAGTGACGAGCGACCAGTGACCAGTGACCAGTGACCATTGACCAGTGACCAGTGACCAGTGACCAGCGAAAGTGACCAGGGACCAGTGACCAGTGACCAGTGACCAGTGACCAGTGACCAGTGACCAGTGACCAGTGACCAGTGACCAGTGACCAGTGACCAGTGACCAGTGACCAGTGACCAGTGACAAGTGACCAGTGACCAGCGACCAGTGACCAGTGACCAGTGACCATTGACCAGTGACCAGTGACCAGTGACCAGCGAACGTGACCAGGGACCAGTGACCAGTGACCAGTGACCAGTGACCAGTGACCAGTTACAAGTGACCAGTGACCAGTTACAAGTGACCAGTGACCAGCGACCAGTGACCTGTGACGAGCGACCAGTGACCATTGACCAGTGACCAGTGACCAGCAAAAATGACCAGTGACCAGTGACCAGTGACCAGTGACCAGTGACCAGTGACCAGTGACCAGTGACCAGTGACCAGCGAAAGTGACAAGTGACCAGTGACCATTGACCAGTGACCAGTGACCAGTGACCAGTGACCAGTGACCAGCGAAAGTGACCAGTGACCAGTGATCAGTGACCAGTGAACAGTGACCAGTTACCAGTGACCAGTGACCAGCGAAAGTGACCAGGGACCAGTGACCAGTGACCAGTGACCAGTGACCACTGACCATTGACCAGTGACCAGTGACCAGTGACCAGTGACCAGTGACCAGTGACCAGTGACCAGTGACCAGCGACCAGTGACCAGTGACCATTGACCAGTGACCAGTGACCAGCAAAAATGACCAGTGACCAGTGACCAGTGACCAGTGACCAGTGACCAGTGACCAGTGACCAGTGACCAGTGACCAGCGAAAGTGACAAGTGACCAGTGACCATTGACCAGTGACCAGTGACCAGTGACCAGTGACCAGCGACCAGTGACCAGTGACCATTGACCAGTGACCAGTGACCAGTGACCAGCGAAAGTGACCAGTGACCAGTGACCAGTGACCAGTGACCAGTGACCAGTGACCAGTTACAAGTGACCAGTGACCAGCGAAAGTGACCAGGGACCAGTGACCAGTGACCAGTGACCAGTGACCAGCGAAAGTGACCAGTGAGCAGTGACCAGTGACCAGTGACCAGCGGTAGTGACCAGTGATCAGTGACCAGTGAACAGTGACCAGTGACCAGTGACCAGTGACCAGCGACCAGTGACCAGTGACCATTGACCAGTGACCAGTGACCAGTGACCAGCGAAAGTGACCAGTGACCAGTGATCAGTGACCAGTGAACAGTGACCAGTGACCAGTGACCAGTGACCAGTGACCAGCGAAAGTGACCAGGGACCAGTGACCAGTGACCAGTGACCAGTGACCACTGACCATTGACCAGTGACCAGTGACCAGTGACCAGTGACCAGTGACCAGTGACCAGTGACCAGCGACCAGTGACCAGTGACCATTGACCAGTGACCAGTGACCAGCAAAAATGACCAGTGACCAGTGACCAGTGACCAGTGACCAGTGACCAGTGACCAGTGACCAGTGACCAGTGACCAGTGACCAGCGAAAGTGACAAGTGACCAGTGACCATTGACCAGTGACCAGTGACCAGTGACCAGTGACCAGCGACCAGTGACCAGTGACCATTGACCAGTGACCAGTGACCAGTGACCAGCGAAAGTGACCAGTGACCAGTGACCAGTGACCAGTGACCAGTGACCAGTGACCAGTGACCAGTGACCAGTGACCAGTGACCAGTGACCAGTTACAAGTGACCAGTGACCAGAGACCAGTGACAAGTGACGAGCGACCAGTGACCAGTGACCATTGACCAGTGACCAGTGACCACTGACCATTGACCAGTGACCAGTGACCAGTGACCAGTGACCAGTGACCAGTGCCAACGACCAGTGACCAGTGACCATTGACCAGTGACCAGCGAAAGTGACCAGTGACAAGTGACCAGTGACCAGTGACCAGTGACCAGTGACCAGTGACCAGTGACCAGTGACCAGCGAAAGTGAAAGTGACGAGTGACCAGTGACAAGAGACAAGTGACCAGCGAAAGTGACCAGTGACCAGTGACCATTGACCATTGACCAGCGACCAGTGACCAGTGACCAGTGACGAGTGACCAGTGACCAGTGACCAGTGACCAGTGACCAGTGACCAGTGACCAGTGACCAGTGACCAGTGACCAGTTACAACTGACCAGTGACCAGCGACCAGTGACCAGTGACGAGCGACCAGTGACCAGTGACCATTGACCAGTGACCAGTGACCAGTGACCAGCGAAAGTGACCAGGGACCAGTGACCAGTGACCAGTGACCAGTTACAAGTGACCAGTGACCAGCGACCAGTGACCAGTGACGAGCGACCAGTGACCAGTGACCAGTGACCATTGACCAGTGACCAGTGACCAGTGACCAGCGAAAGTGACCAGGGACCAGTGACCAGTGACCAGTGACCAGTGACCAGTGACCAGTGACCAGTGACCAGTGACCAGTGACCAGTGACCAGTGACCAGTGACCAGTGACCAGTGACCAGTGACAAGTGACCAGTGACCAGCGACCAGTGACCAGTGACCAGTGACCAGCGACCAGTGACCAGTGACCATTGACCAGTGACCAGTGACCAGTGACCAGCGAAAGTGACCAGTGACCAGTGACCAGTGACCAGTGACCAGTGACCAGTGACCAGCGACCAGTGACCAGTGACGAGCGACCAGTGACCAGTGACCATTGACCAGTGACCAGTGACCAGTGACCAGCGAAAGTGACCAGGGACCAGTGACCAGTGACCAGTGACCAGTGACCAGCAAAAGTGACCCGTGAGCAGTGACCAGTGACCAGTGACCAGCGGTAGTGACCAGTGATCAGTGACCAGTGAACAGTGACCAGTGACCAGTGACCAGTGACCAGCGACCAGTGACCAGTGACCATTGACCAGTGACCAGTGACCAGTGACCAGCGAAAGTGACCAGTGACCAGTGATCAGTGACCAGTGAACAGTGACCAGTGACCAGTGACCAGTGACCAGTGACCAGCGAAAGTGACCAGGGACCAGTGACCAGTGACCAGTGACCAGTGACCACTGACCATTGACCAGTGACCAGTGACCAGTGACCAGTGACCAGTGACCAGTGACCAGTGACCAGCGACCAGTGACCAGTGACCATTGACCAGTGACCAGTGACCAGCAAAAATGACCAGTGACCAGTGACCAGTGACCAGTGACCAGTGACCAGTGACCAGTGACCAGTGACCAGTGACCAGTGACCAGCGAAAGTGACAAGTGACCAGTGACCATTGACCAGTGACCAGTGACCAGTGACCAGTGACCAGCGACCAGTGACCAGTGACCATTGACCAGTGACCAGTGACCAGTGACCAGCGAAAGTGACCAGTGACCAGTGACCAGTGACCAGTGACCAGTGACCAGTGACCACTGACCAGTGACCAGTGACCAGTGACCAGTGACCAGTTACAAGTGACCAGTGACCAGCGACCAGTGACAAGTGACGAGCGACCAGTGACCAGTGACCATTGACCAGTGACCAGTGACCACTGACCATTGACCAGTGACCAGTGACCAGTGACCAGTGACCAGTGACCAGTGCCAACGACCAGTGACCAGTGACCATTGACCAGTGACCAGCGAAAGTGACCAGTGACAAGTGACCAGTGACCAGTGACCAGTGACCAGTGACCAGTGACCAGTGACCAGTGACCAGCGAAAGTGAAAGTGACGAGTGACCAGTGACAAGAGACAAGTGACCAGCGAAAGTGACCAGTGACCAGTGACCATTGACCATTGACCAGCGACCAGTGACCAGTGACCAGTGACGAGTGACCAGTGACCAGTGACCAGTGACCAGTGACCAGTGACCAGTGACCAGTGACCAGTGACCAGTGACCAGTTACAACTGACCAGTGACCAGCGACCAGTGACCAGTGACGAGCGACCAGTGACCAGTGACCATTGACCAGTGACCAGTGACCAGTGACCAGCGAAAGTGACCAGGGACCAGTGACCAGTGACCAGTGACCAGTTACAAGTGACCAGTGACCAGCGACCAGTGACCAGTGACGAGCGACCAGTGACCAGTGACCAGTGACCATTGACCAGTGACCAGTGACCAGTGACCAGCGAAAGTGACCAGGGACCAGTGACCAGTGACCAGTGACCAGTGACCAGTGACCAGTGACCAGTGACCAGTGACCAGTGACCAGTGACCAGTGACCAGTGACCAGTGACCAGTGACCAGTGACCAGTGACAAGTGACCAGTGACCAGCGACCAGTGACCAGTGACCAGTGACCAGCGACCAGTGACCAGTGACCATTGACCAGTGACCAGTGACCAGTGACCAGCGAAAGTGACCAGTGACCAGTGACCAGTGACCAGTGACCAGTGACCAGTGACCAGTGACCAGTTACAAGTGACCAGTGACCAGTTACAAGTGACCAGTGACCAGCGACCAGTGACCAGTGACGAGCGACCAGTGACCATTGACCAGTGACCAGTGACCAGCAAAAATGACCAGAGACCAGTGACCAGTGACCAGTGACCAGTGACCAGTGACCAGTGACCAGTGACCAGTGACCAGTGACCAGCGAAAGTGACAAGTGACCAGTGACCATTGACCAGTGACCAGTGACCAGTGACCAGTGACCAGCGACCAGTGACCAGTGACCATTGACCAGTGACCAGTGACCAGTGACCAGCGAAAGTGACCAGTGACCAGTGATCAGTGACCAGTGAACAGTGACCAGTGACCAGTGACCAGTGACCAGTGACCAGCGAAAGTGACCAGGGACCAGTGACCAGTGACCAGTGACCAGTGACCACTGACCATTGACCAGTGACCAGTGACCAGTGACCAGTGACCAGTGACCAGCGACCAGTGACCAGTGACCAGTGACCAGTTACAAGTGACCAGTGACCAGTTACAAGTGACCAGTGACCAGCGACCAGTGACCTGTGACGAGCGACCAGTGACCATTGACCAGTGACCAGTGACCAGCAAAAATGACCACTGACCAGTGACCAGTGACCAGTGACCAGTGACCAGTGACCAGTGACCAGTGACCAGTGACCAGTGACAAGTGACCAGCGAAAGTGACCAGGGACCAGTGACCAGTAACCAGTGACCAGTGACCAGTGACCAGTGACCAGTGACCAGTGACCAGTGACAAGTGACCAGTGACCAGCGACCAGTGACCAGTGACCATTGACCAGTGACCAGTGACCAGCAAAAATGACCAGTGACCAGTGACCACTGACCAGTGACCAGTTACAAGTGACCAGTGACCAGCGACCAGTGACCAGTGACGAGCGACCAGTGACCAGTGACCAGTGACCAGTGACCAGCGAAAGTGACCAGGGACCAGTGACCAGTGACCAGTGACCAGTGACCACTGACCATTGACCAGTGACCAGTGACCAGTGACCAGTGACCAGTGACCACTGACCATTGACCAGTGACCAGTGACCAGTGACCAGTGACCAGTGACCAGTGACCAGCGACCAGTGACCAGTGACCAGCAAAAATGACCAGTGACCAGTGACCAGTGACCAGTGACCAGTGACCAGTTACAAGTGACCAGTGACCAGCGACCAGTGACCAGTGACGAGCGACCAGTGACCAGTGACCAGTGACCAGTGACCAGCGAAAGTGACCAGGGACCAGTGACCAGTAACCAGTGACCAGTGACCAGTGACCAGTCACCAGTGACCAGTGACCAGTGACCAGTGACCTGTGACCAGTGACATGTGACCAGTGACCAGCGACCAGTGGCCAGTGACCAGTGACCATTGACCAGTGACCAGTGACCAGTGACCAGCGAACGTGACCAGGGACCAGTGACCAGTGACCTGTGACCAGTGACCAGTGACCAGCGAAAGTGACCAGGGACCAGTGACCAGTGACCAGTGACCAGTGACCAGTGACCAGTGACCAGTGACCAGTGACCAGTGACCAGTGACCAGTGACCAGTGACCAGTGACCAGTGACCAGTGACCAGTGACAAGTGACCAGTGACCAGCGACCAGTGACCAGTGACCAGTGACCATTGACCAGTGACCAGTGACCAGTGACCAGCGAACGTGACCAGGGACCAGTGACCAGTGACCAGTGACCAGTGACCAGTGACCAGTTACAAGTGACCAGTGACCAGCGACCAGTGACCAGTGACGAGCGACCAGTGACCAGTGCCCATTGACCAGCGAAAGTGACCAGTGACCAGTGACCAGTGACCAGTGACCAGTGACCAGTGACCAGTGACCAGTGACCAGTTACAAGTGACCAGTGACCAGCGAAAGTGACCAGGGACCAGTGACCAGTGACCAGTGACCAGTGACCAGCGAAAGTGACCAGTGAGCAGTGACCAGTGACCAGTGACCAGCGGTAGTGACCAGTGATCAGTGACCAGTGAACAGTGACCAGTGACCAGTGACCAGTGACCAGCGACCAGTGACCAGTGACCATTGACCAGTGACCAGTGACCAGTGACCAGCGAAAGTGACCAGTGACCAGTGATCAGTGACCAGTGAACAGTGACCAGTGACCAGTGACCAGTGACCAGTGACCAGCGAAAGTGACCAGGGACCAGTGACCAGTGACCAGTGACCAGTGACCACTGACCATTGACCAGTGACCAGTGACCAGTGACCAGTGACCAGTGACCAGTGACCAGTGACCAGCGACCAGTGACCAGTGACCATTGACCAGTGACCAGTGACCAGCAAAAATGACCAGTGACCAGTGACCAGTGACCAGTGACCAGTGACCAGTGACCAGTGACCAGTGACCAGTGACCAGTGACCAGCGAAAGTGACAAGTGACCAGTGACCATTGACCAGTGACCAGTGACCAGTGACCAGTGACCAGCGACCAGTGACCAGTGACCATTGACCAGTGACCAGTGACCAGTGACCAGCGAAAGTGACCAGTGACCAGTGACCAGTGACCAGTGACCAGTGACCAGTGACCAGTGACCAGTGACCAGTGACCAGTGACCAGTGACCAGTTACAAGTGACCAGTGACCAGAGACCAGTGACAAGTGACGAGCGACCAGTGACCAGTGACCATTGACCAGTGACCAGTGACCACTGACCATTGACCAGTGACCAGTGACCAGTGACCAGTGACCAGTGACCAGTGCCAACGACCAGTGACCAGTGACCATTGACCAGTGACCAGCGAAAGTGACCAGTGACAAGTGACCAGTGACCAGTGACCAGTGACCAGTGACCAGTGACCAGTGACCAGTGACCAGCGAAAGTGAAAGTGACGAGTGACCAGTGACAAGAGACAAGTGACCAGCGAAAGTGACCAGTGACCAGTGACCATTGACCATTGACCAGCGACCAGTGACCAGTGACCAGTGACGAGTGACCAGTGACCAGTGACCAGTGACCAGTGACCAGTGACCAGTGACCAGTGACCAGTGACCAGTGACCAGTTACAACTGACCAGTGACCAGCGACCAGTGACCAGTGACGAGCGACCAGTGACCAGTGACCATTGACCAGTGACCAGTGACCAGTGACCAGCGAAAGTGACCAGGGACCAGTGACCAGTGACCAGTGACCAGTTACAAGTGACCAGTGACCAGCGACCAGTGACCAGTGACGAGCGACCAGTGACCAGTGACCAGTGACCATTGACCAGTGACCAGTGACCAGTGACCAGCGAAAGTGACCAGGGACCAGTGACCAGTGACCAGTGACCAGTGACCAGTGACCAGTGACCAGTGACCAGTGACCAGTGACCAGTGACCAGTGACCAGTGACCAGTGACCAGTGACCAGTGACAAGTGACCAGTGACCAGCGACCAGTGACCAGTGACCAGTGACCAGCGACCAGTGACCAGTGACCATTGACCAGTGACCAGTGACCAGTGACCAGCGAAAGTGACCAGTGACCAGTGACCAGTGACCAGTGACCAGTGACCAGTGACCAGCGACCAGTGACCAGTGACGAGCGACCAGTGACCAGTGACCATTGACCAGTGACCAGTGACCAGTGACCAGCGAAAGTGACCAGGGACCAGTGACCAGTGACCAGTGACCAGTGACCAGCAAAAGTGACCCGTGAGCAGTGACCAGTGACCAGTGACCAGCGGTAGTGACCAGTGATCAGTGACCAGTGAACAGTGACCAGTGACCAGTGACCAGTGACCAGCGACCAGTGACCAGTGACCATTGACCAGTGACCAGTGACCAGTGACCAGCGAAAGTGACCAGTGACCAGTGATCAGTGACCAGTGAACAGTGACCAGTGACCAGTGACCAGTGACCAGTGACCAGCGAAAGTGACCAGGGACCAGTGACCAGTGACCAGTGACCAGTGACCACTGACCATTGACCAGTGACCAGTGACCAGTGACCAGTGACCAGTGACCAGTGACCAGTGACCAGCGACCAGTGACCAGTGACCATTGACCAGTGACCAGTGACCAGCAAAAATGACCAGTGACCAGTGACCAGTGACCAGTGACCAGTGACCAGTGACCAGTGACCAGTGACCAGTGACCAGTGACCAGCGAAAGTGACAAGTGACCAGTGACCATTGACCAGTGACCAGTGACCAGTGACCAGTGACCAGCGACCAGTGACCAGTGACCATTGACCAGTGACCAGTGACCAGTGACCAGCGAAAGTGACCAGTGACCAGTGACCAGTGACCAGTGACCAGTGACCAGTGACCACTGACCAGTGACCAGTGACCAGTGACCAGTGACCAGTTACAAGTGACCAGTGACCAGCGACCAGTGACAAGTGACGAGCGACCAGTGACCAGTGACCATTGACCAGTGACCAGTGACCACTGACCATTGACCAGTGACCAGTGACCAGTGACCAGTGACCAGTGACCAGTGCCAACGACCAGTGACCAGTGACCATTGACCAGTGACCAGCGAAAGTGACCAGTGACAAGTGACCAGTGACCAGTGACCAGTGACCAGTGACCAGTGACCAGTGACCAGTGACCAGCGAAAGTGAAAGTGACGAGTGACCAGTGACAAGAGACAAGTGACCAGCGAAAGTGACCAGTGACCAGTGACCATTGACCATTGACCAGCGACCAGTGACCAGTGACCAGTGACGAGTGACCAGTGACCAGTGACCAGTGACCAGTGACCAGTGACCAGTGACCAGTGACCAGTGACCAGTGACCAGTTACAACTGACCAGTGACCAGCGACCAGTGACCAGTGACGAGCGACCAGTGACCAGTGACCATTGACCAGTGACCAGTGACCAGTGACCAGCGAAAGTGACCAGGGACCAGTGACCAGTGACCAGTGACCAGTTACAAGTGACCAGTGACCAGCGACCAGTGACCAGTGACGAGCGACCAGTGACCAGTGACCAGTGACCATTGACCAGTGACCAGTGACCAGTGACCAGCGAAAGTGACCAGGGACCAGTGACCAGTGACCAGTGACCAGTGACCAGTGACCAGTGACCAGTGACCAGTGACCAGTGACCAGTGACCAGTGACCAGTGACCAGTGACCAGTGACCAGTGACCAGTGACAAGTGACCAGTGACCAGCGACCAGTGACCAGTGACCAGTGACCAGCGACCAGTGACCAGTGACCATTGACCAGTGACCAGTGACCAGTGACCAGCGAAAGTGACCAGTGACCAGTGACCAGTGACCAGTGACCAGTGACCAGTGACCAGTGACCAGTTACAAGTGACCAGTGACCAGTTACAAGTGACCAGTGACCAGCGACCAGTGACCAGTGACGAGCGACCAGTGACCATTGACCAGTGACCAGTGACCAGCAAAAATGACCAGAGACCAGTGACCAGTGACCAGTGACCAGTGACCAGTGACCAGTGACCAGTGACCAGTGACCAGTGACCAGCGAAAGTGACAAGTGACCAGTGACCATTGACCAGTGACCAGTGACCAGTGACCAGTGACCAGCGACCAGTGACCAGTGACCATTGACCAGTGACCAGTGACCAGTGACCAGCGAAAGTGACCAGTGACCAGTGATCAGTGACCAGTGAACAGTGACCAGTGACCAGTGACCAGTGACCAGTGACCAGCGAAAGTGACCAGGGACCAGTGACCAGTGACCAGTGACCAGTGACCACTGACCATTGACCAGTGACCAGTGACCAGTGACCAGTGACCAGTGACCAGCGACCAGTGACCAGTGACCAGTGACCAGTTACAAGTGACCAGTGACCAGTTACAAGTGACCAGTGACCAGCGACCAGTGACCTGTGACGAGCGACCAGTGACCATTGACCAGTGACCAGTGACCAGCAAAAATGACCACTGACCAGTGACCAGTGACCAGTGACCAGTGACCAGTGACCAGTGACCAGTGACCAGTGACCAGTGACAAGTGACCAGCGAAAGTGACCAGGGACCAGTGACCAGTAACCAGTGACCAGTGACCAGTGACCAGTGACCAGTGACCAGTGACCAGTGACAAGTGACCAGTGACCAGCGACCAGTGACCAGTGACCATTGACCAGTGACCAGTGACCAGCAAAAATGACCAGTGACCAGTGACCACTGACCAGTGACCAGTTACAAGTGACCAGTGACCAGCGACCAGTGACCAGTGACGAGCGACCAGTGACCAGTGACCAGTGACCAGTGACCAGCGAAAGTGACCAGGGACCAGTGACCAGTGACCAGTGACCAGTGACCACTGACCATTGACCAGTGACCAGTGACCAGTGACCAGTGACCAGTGACCACTGACCATTGACCAGTGACCAGTGACCAGTGACCAGTGACCAGTGACCAGTGACCAGCGACCAGTGACCAGTGACCAGCAAAAATGACCAGTGACCAGTGACCAGTGACCAGTGACCAGTGACCAGTTACAAGTGACCAGTGACCAGCGACCAGTGACCAGTGACGAGCGACCAGTGACCAGTGACCAGTGACCAGTGACCAGCGAAAGTGACCAGGGACCAGTGACCAGTAACCAGTGACCAGTGACCAGTGACCAGTCACCAGTGACCAGTGACCAGTGACCAGTGACCTGTGACCAGTGACATGTGACCAGTGACCAGCGACCAGTGGCCAGTGACCAGTGACCATTGACCAGTGACCAGTGACCAGTGACCAGCGAACGTGACCAGGGACCAGTGACCAGTGACCTGTGACCAGTGACCAGTGACCAGCGAAAGTGACCAGGGACCAGTGACCAGTGACCAGTGACCAGTGACCAGTGACCAGTGACCAGTGACCAGTGACCAGTGACCAGTGACCAGTGACCAGTGACCAGTGACCAGTGACCAGTGACCAGTGACAAGTGACCAGTGACCAGCGACCAGTGACCAGTGACCAGTGACCATTGACCAGTGACCAGTGACCAGTGACCAGCGAACGTGACCAGGGACCAGTGACCAGTGACCAGTGACCAGTGACCAGTGACCAGTTACAAGTGACCAGTGACCAGCGACCAGTGACCAGTGACGAGCGACCAGTGACCAGTGCCCATTGACCAGCGAAAGTGACCAGTGACCAGTGACCAGTGACCAGTGACCAGTGACCAGTGACCAGTGACCAGTGACAAGTGACCAGTGACCAGCGACCAGTGACCAGTGACCACTGAACAGCGAAAGTGACCAGTGACCAGGGACCAGTGACCAGTGACCAGCGAAATTGACCAGTGTCCAGTGACCAGTGACCAGTGACAAGTGACCAGTGACCAGTGAGCTGTGACCAGTGATAAGTGACCAGTGACCAGTGACCAGTGACCAGTGACCAGTGACCAGTGACCAGTGACCAGCGAAAGTGACCAGGGACCAGTGACCAGTGACCAGTGACCAGTGACCAGTGACCAGTGACCAGTGAACAGTGACCAGTGACTAGTGTCCAGTGACCAGTGTCCAGTGAGCTGTGACCAGTGACCAGTGACCAGTGACCAGTGAACAGTGACCAGTGACCAGTGACCAGTGACCAGTGACCAGTGACAAGTGACCAGTGACCAGCGAAAGTGACCAGTGACCAGTGACCAGTGACCAGTGACAAGTGACCAGTTACCAGTGACCAGCGAAAGTGACCAGTGAACAGTGACCAGTGAGCAGTGACCAGTGAGCAGTGACCAGTGACCAGCAAAATTGACCAGCAAAATTGACCAGTGACCAATGACCAGTGACCAGTGACCAGTGACCAGTGACCAGTGACCAGTGACCAGTGACCAGTGACCAGTGACCAGTGACCAGTGACCAGTGACCAGTGACCAGTGACCAGTGACCAGTGACCAGTGACCAGTGACCAGTGACCAGTGACCAGTGACCAGTGACCAGTGACCAGTGACAAGTGACCAGTGACCAGCGACCAGTGACCAGTGACCAGTGACCAGTGACCAGTGACCAGTGACCAGTGACAAGTGACCAGTGACCAGCGACCAGTGACCAGTGACCAGTGACCATTGACCAGTGACCAGTGACCAGTGACCAGCGAACGTGACCAGGGACCAGTGACCAGTGACCAGTGACCAGTGACCAGTGACCAGTGACCAGTGACCAGTTACAAGTGACCAGTGACCAGTTACAAGTGACCAGTGACCAGCGACCAGTGACCAGTGACGAGCGACCAGTGACCATTGACCAGTGACCAGTGACCAGCAAAAATGACCAGTGACCAGTGACCAGTGACCAGTGACCAGTGACCAGTGACCAGTGACCAGTGACCAGTGACCAGTGACCAGCGACCAGTGACCAGTGACCATTGACCAGTGACCAGTGACCAGCAAAAATGACCAGTGACCAGTGACCAGTAACCAGTGACCAGTGACCAGTGACCAGTGACCAGTGACCAGCGAAAGTGACAAGTGACCAGTGACCATTGACCAGTGACCAGTGACCAGTGACCAGTGACCAGCGACCAGTGACCAGTGACCATTGACCAGTGACCAGTGACCAGTGACCAGTGACCAGTGACCAGTGACCAGTGACCAGTGACCAGTGACCAGTTACAAGTGACCAGTGACCAGTTACAAGTGACCAGTGACCAGCGACCAGTGACCAGTGACGAGCGACCAGTGACCATTGACCAGTGACCAGTGACCAGCAAAAATGACCAGAGACCAGTGACCAGTGACCAGTGACCAGTGACCAGTGACCAGTGACCAGTGACCAGTGACCAGTGACCAGCGAAAGTGACAAGTGACCAGTGACCATTGACCAGTGACCAGTGACCAGTGACCAGTGACCAGCGACCAGTGACCAGTGACCATTGACCAGTGACCAGTGACCAGTGACCAGCGAAAGTGACCAGTGACCAGTGATCAGTGACCAGTGAACAGTGACCAGTGACCAGTGACCAGCGAAAGTGACCAGGGACCAGTGACCAGTGACCAGTGACCAGTGACCACTGACCATTGACCAGTGACCAGTGACCAGTGACCAGTGACCAGTGACCAGTGACCAGTGACCAGCGACCAGTGACCAGTGACCAGTGACCAGTTACAAGTGACCAGTGACCAGTTACAAGTGACCAGTGACCAGCGACCAGTGACCTGTGACGAGCGACCAGTGACCATTGACCAGTGACCAGTGACCAGCAAAAATGACCAGTGACCAGTGACCAGTGACCAGTGACCAGTGACCAGTGACCAGTGACCAGTGACCAGCGAAAGTGACCAGTGACCAGTGACCAGTGACCAGTGACCAGTGACCAGTGACCATTGACCAGTGACCAGTGACCAGTGACCAGCGAACGTGACCAGGGACCAGTGACCAGTGACCTGTGACCAGTGACCAGTGACCAGCGAAAGTGACCAGGGACCAGTGACCAGTGACCAGTGACCAGTGACCACTGACCATTGACCAGTGACCAGTGACCAGTGACCAGTGACCAGTGACCAGTGACCAGTGACCAGTGACCAGTGACCAGTGACCAGTGACCAGTGACCAGTGACCAGCGAAAGTGACAAGTGACCAGTGACCATTGACCAGTGACCAGTGACCAGTGACCAGTGACCAGCGACCAGTGACCAGTGACCATTGACCAGTGACCAGTGACCAGTGACCAGCGAAAGTGACCAGTGACCAGTGATCAGTGACCAGTGAACAGTGACCAGTGACCAGTGACCAGTGACCAGTGACCAGCGAAAGTGACCAGGGACCAGTGACCAGTGACCACTGACCAGTGACCACTGACCATTGACCAGTGACCAGTGACCAGTGACCAGTGACCAGTGACCAGTGACCAGTGACCAGCGACCAGTGACCAGTGACCAGTGACCAGTTACAAGTGACCAGTGACCAGTTACAAGTGACCAGTGACCAGCGACCAGTGACCTGTGACGAGCGACCAGTGACCATTGACCAGTGACCAGTGACCAGCAAAAATGACCAGTGACCAGTGACCAGTGACCAGTGACCAGTGACCAGTGACCAGTGACCAGCGAAAGTGACAAGTGACCAGTGACCATTGACCAGTGACCAGTGACCAGTGACCAGTGACCAGCGACCAGTGACCAGTGACCATTGACCAGTGACCAGTGACCAGCGAAAGTGACCAGTGACCAGTGATCAGTGACCAGTGACCAGTGACCAGTGACCAGTGACCAGTGACCAGTGACCAGTGACCAGTGACCAGTGACCAGTGACCAGCGAAAGTGACAAGTGACCAGTGACCATTGACCAGTGACCAGTGACCAGTGACCAGTGACCAGCGACCAGTGACCAGTGACCATTGACCAGTGACCAGTGACCAGTGACCAGCGAAAGTGACCAGTGACCAGTGACCAGTGACCAGTGACCAGTGACCAGTGACCAGTGACCAGTGACCAGTGACAAGTGACCAGTGACCAGCGACCAGTGACCAGTGACCACTGAACAGCGAAAGTGACCAGTGACCAGGGACCAGTGACCAGTGACCAGCGAAATTGACCAGTGTCCAGTGACCAGTGACCAGTGACAAGTGACCAGTGACCAGTGAGCTGTGACCAGTGATAAGTGACCAGTGACCAGTGACCAGTGACCAGTGACCAGTGACCAGTGACCAGTGACCAGCGAAAGTGACCAGGGACCAGTGACCAGTGACCAGTGACCAGTGACCAGTGACCAGTGACCAGTGACCAGTGACCAGTGACCAGTGAACAGTGACCAGTGACTAGTGTCCAGTGACCAGTGTCCAGTGAGCTGTGACCAGTGACCAGTGACCAGTGACCAGTGACCAGTGACCAGTGACCAGTGACCAGTGACCAGTGACCAGCGAAAGTGACCAGTGACCAGTGACCAGTGACCAGTGACAAGTGACCAGTTACCAGTGACCAGCGAAAGTGACCAGTGAACAGTGACCAGTGAGCAGTGACCAGTGAGCAGTGACCAGTGACCAGCAAAATTGACCAGCAAAATTGACCAGTGACCAATGACCAGTGACCAGTGACCAGTGACCAGTGACCAGTGACCAGTGACCAGTGACCAGTGACCAGCGAAAGTGACCAGGGACAAGCGACCAGTTACCAGTGACCAGTGACCAGTGACCAGCGAAAGTGACCAGTGACCAGTGACCAGTGACCAGTGACCAGCGACCAGTGACCAGTGACCAGCGACCAGTGACCAGTGACGAGCGACCAGTGACCAGTGACCAGTGACCAGTGACCAGCGAAAGTGACCAGTGACCAGTGACCAGTGACCAGTGACCAGTGACCAGTGACCAGTGACCAGTGACCAGTGACCAGTGACCAGTGACCAGTGACAAGTGACCAGTGACCAGCGACCAGTGACCAGTGACCAGTGACCATTGACCAGTGACCAGTGACCAGTGACCAGCGAACGTGACCAGGGACCAGTGACCAGTGACCAGTGACCAGTGACCAGTGACCAGTGACCAGTGACCAGTGACCAGTGACAAGTGACCAGTGACCAGCGACCAGTGACCAGTGACCATTGACCAGTGACCAGTGACCAGCAAAAATGACCAGTGACCAGTGACCAGTGACCAGTGACCAGTGACCAGTGACCAGTGACCAGTGACCAGTGACAAGTGACCAGTGACGAGCGACCAGTGACCAGTGACCAGTGACCAGTGACCAGCGAAAGTGACCAGGGACCAGTGACCAGTAACCAGTGACCAGTGACCAGTGACCAGTGACCAGTGACCAGTGACCAGTGACCTGTGACCAGTGACAAGTGACCAGTGACCAGCGACCAGTGGCCAGTGACCAGTGACCATTGACCAGTGACCAGTGACCAGTGACCAGCGAACGTGACCAGGGACCAGTGACCAGTGACCTGTGACCAGTGACCAGTGACCAGCGAAAGTGACCAGGGACCAGTGACCAGTGACCAGTGACCAGTGACCAGTGACCAGTGACCAGTGACCAGTGACCAGTGACCAGTGACCAGTGACCAGTGACCAGTGACCAGTGACCAGTGACAAGTGACCAGTGACCAGCGACCAGTGACCAGTGACCAGTGACCATTGACCAGTGACCAGTGACCAGTGACCAGCGAACGTGACCGGGGACCAGTGACCAGTGACCAGTGACCAGTGACCAGTGACCAGTGACCAGTTACAAGTGACCAGTGACCAGCGACCAGTGACCAGTGACGAGCGACCAGTGACCAGTGCCCATTGACCAGCGAAAGTGACCAGTGACCAGTGACCAGTGACCAGTGACCAGTGACCAGTGACCAGTGACCAGTGACAAGTGACCAGTTACCAGCGACCAGTGACCAGTGACCACTGAACAGCGAAAGTGACCAGTGACCAGGGACCAGTGACCAGTGACCAGCGAAATTGACCAGTGTCCAGTGACCAGTGACCAGTGACAAGTGACCAGTGACCAGTGAGCTGTGACCAGTGATAAGTGACCAGTGACCAGTGACCAGTGACCAGTGACCAGTGACCAGTGACCAGTGACCAGCGAAAGTGACCAGGGACCAGTGACCAGTGACCAGTGACCAGTGACCAGTGACCAGTGACCAGTGAACAGTGACCAGTGACTAGTGTCCAGTGACCAGTGTCCAGTGAGCTGTGACCAGTGACCAGTGACCAGTGACCAGTGACCAGTGACCAGTGACCAGTGACCAGTGACCAGTGACCAGTGACCAGTGACCAGTGACCATTGACCAGTGACCAGTGACCAGTGACCAGTGACAAGTGACCAGTGACCAGTGACCAGCGAAAGTGACCAGTGACCAGTCACGAGCGAAATTGGCCAGTGACCAGCGAAAGTGACCAGTGACCTGTGACCAGTGACCAGTGACCAGTTACAAGTGACCAGTGACCAGCGACCAGTGACCAGTGACGAGCGACCAGTGACCAGTGACCATTGACCAGTGACCAGTGACCAGTGACCAGCGAAAGTGACCAGGGACCAGTGACCAGTGACCAGTGACCAGTGACCAGTGACCAGTGACCAGTGACCAGCGAAAGTGACCAGGGACCAGTGACCAGTGACCAGTGACCAGTGACCAGTGACCAGTGACCAGTGACCAGTGACCAGTGACCAGTGACAAGTGACCAGTGACCAGCGACCAGTGACCAGTGACCAGTGACCATTGACCAGTGACCAGTGACCAGTGACCAGCGAACGTGACCAGGGACCAGTGACCAGTGACCAGTGACCAGTGACCAGTGACCAGTGACCAGTGACCAGTGACCAGTTACAAGTGACCAGTGACCAGCGACCAGTGACCAGTGACCAGTGACCAGTGACCAGTGACCAGTGACCAGTGCCAACGACCAGTGACCAGTGACCATTGACCAGTGACCAGCGAAAGTGACCAGGGAGCAGTGACCAGTGACCAGTGACCAGTGACCAGTGACCAGTGACCGGTGACCAGTGACCAGTGACCAGTGACCAGTGACCAGCGATCAGTGACCAGTGACCAGTGACCAGTGACCAGCGAAAGTGACAAGTGACCAGTGACCATTGACCAGTGACCAGTGACCAGTGACCAGTGAAAAGTGACCAGTGACCAGTGAACAGCGAAAGTGACCAGTGAACAGTGACCAGCGAAATTGACCAGTGAACAGTGATCAGCGAAATTGACCAGTGACCATTGACCAGTGACCAGTGACCAGTGACCAGTGACCAGTGACCAGTGACAAGTGACCAGTGACTAGCGACCAGTGACCAGTGACCAGTGACCACTGACCAGCGAAAGTGACCAGTGACCAGGGACCAGTGACCAGTGACCAGCGAAGTTGACCAGTGACCAGCGAAAGTGACCACTGAACAGTGACCAGTGACCAGTGACCAGCAAAATTGACCAGTAAAATTGACCAGTAAAATTGACCAGTGACCAGTGACCAGTGACCAATGACCAGTGACCAGTGACCAGTGACCAGTGACCAGTGACCAGTGACGAGTGACCAGCGACCAGTGACCAGTGACCATTGACCAGTGACCAGTGACCAGTGACCAGCGAAAGTGACCAGGAACAAACGACCAGTGACCAGTGACCAGTGACCAGTGACCAATGACCAGTGACCAGTGACCAGTGACCAGTGACCAGTGACCAGTGACGAGTGACCAGCGACCAGTGACCAGTGACCAGTGACCAGTGACCAGTGACCAGTGACCAGTGACCAGTGACCAGTGACCAGTGACCAGTGACCAGTGACCAGTGACCAGCGACCAGTGACCAGTGACCATTGACCAGTGACCAGTGACCAGCAAAAATGACCAGTGACCAGTGACCAGTGACCAGTGACCAGTGACCAGTGACCAGTGACCAGTTACAAGTGACCAGTGACCAGCGAACAGTGACCAGTGACGAGCGACCACTGACCAGTGACCAGTGACCAGTGACCAGCGAAAGTGACCAGGGACCAGTGACCAGTAACCAGTGACCAGTGACCAGTGACAAGTGACCAGTGACCAGCGACCAGTGACCAGTGACCATTGACCAGTGACCAGTGTCCAGCAAAAATGACCAGTGACCAGTGACCACTGACCAGTGACCAGTTACAAGTGACCAGTGACCAGCGACCAGTGACCAGTGACGAGCGACCAGTGACCAGTGACCAGTGACCAGTGACCAGCGAAAGTGACCAGGGACCAGTGACCAGTGACCAGTGACCAGTGACCACTGACCATTGACCAGTGACCAGTGACCAGTGACCAGTGACCAGTGACCAGTGACCAGCGACCAGTGACCAGTGACCATTGACCAGTGACCAGTGACCAGCAAAAATGACCAGTGACCAGTGACCAGTGACCAGTGACCAGTGACCAGTTACAAGTGACCAGTGACCAGCGACCAGTGACCAGTGACGAGCGACCAGTGACCAGTGACCAGTGACCAGTGACCAGCGAAAGTGACCAGGGAGCAGTGACCAGTAACCAGTGACCAGTGACCAGTGACCAGTGACCAGTGACCAGTGACCAGTGACCTGTGACCAGTGACAAGTGACCAGTGACCAGCGACCAGTGACCAGTGACGAGCGACCAGTGAGCAGTGACCATTGACCAGTGACCAGTGACCAGTGACCAGCGAAAGTGACCAGGGACCAGTGACCAGTGACCAGTGACCAGTGACCAGTGACCAGTGACCAGTGACCAGCGAAAGTGACCAGGGACCAGTGACCAGTGACCAGTGACCAGTGACCAGTGACCAGTGACCAGTGACCAGTGACCAGTGACCAGTGACAAGTGACCAGTGACCAGCGACCAGTGACCAGTGACCAGTGACCATTGACCAGTGACCAGTGACCAGTGACCAGCGAACGTGACCAGGGACCAGTGACCAGTGACCAGTGACCAGTGACCAGTGACCAGTGACCAGTGACCAGTTACAAGTGACCAGTGACCAGCGACCAGTGACCAGTGACCAGTGACCAGTGACCAGTGACCAGTGACCAGTGCCAACGACCAGTGACCAGTGACCATTGACCAGTGACCAGCGAAAGTGACCAGGGAGCAGTGACCAGTGACCAGTGACCAGTGACCAGTGACCAGTGATCGGTGACCAGTGACCAGTGACCAGTGACCAGTGACCAGCGATCAGTGACCAGTGACCAGTGACCAGTGACCAGCGAAAGTGACAAGTGACCAGTGACCAGTGACCAGTGACCAGTGACCAGTGACCAGCGAAAGTGACCAGTTACCAGTGAACAGTGACCAGCGAAATTGACCAGTTTCCAGTGACCAGTGAAAAGTGACCAGTGACCAGTGAACAGCGAAAGTGACCAGTGAACAGTGACCAGCGAAATTGACCAGTGAACAGTGATCAGCGAAATTGACCAGTGACCAATGACCAGTGACCAGTGACCAGTGACCAGTGACCAGTGACCAGTGACCAGTGACCAGCGAAAGTGACCAGGGACCAGTGACCAGTGACCAGTGACCAGTGACCAGTGACCAGTGACCAGTGACCAGTGACCAGTGACCAGTGACAAGTGACCAGTGACCAGCGACCAGTGACCAGTGACCAGTGACCATTGACCAGTGACCAGTGACCAGTGACAAGCGAACGTGACCAGGGACCAGTGACCAGTGACCAGTGACCAGTGACCAGTGACCAGCGAAAGTGACCAGTGACCAGTGACCAGTGACCAGCGAAAGTGACCAGTGACCAGTGACCAGTGACCAGCGAAATCGACCAGTGACCAGTGACCAGAGACCAGTGACTAGCCAAATTGACCAGAGACCAGTGACCAGTGACCAGTGACCAGCGGTAGTGACCAGTGACCAGTGACCAGCGGTAGTGACCAGTGATCAGTGACCGTTGAACAGTGACCAGTGACCAGTGACCAGTGACCAGCGAAAGTGACCAGGGACCAGTGACCAGTGACCAGTGACCAGTGACCAGTGACCAGTGACCAGCGACCAGTGACCAGTGACCATTGACCAGTGACCAGTGACCAGCAAAAATGACCAGTGACCAGTGACCAGTGACCAGTGACCAGTGACCAGTGACCAGTGACCAGTGACCAGTGACCAGTGACAAGTGACCAGTGACCAGCGACCAGTGACCAGTGACCAGTGACCATTGACCAGTGACCAGTGACCAGTGACCAGCGAACGTGACCAGGGACCAGTGACCAGTGACCAGTGACCAGTGACCAGTGACCAGTGACCAGTTACAAGTGACCAGTGACCAGTTACAAGTGACAAGTGACCAGCGACCAGTGACCAGTGACGAGCGACCAGTGACCATTGACCAGTGACCAGTGACCAGCAAAAATGACCAGTGACCAGTGACCAGTGACCAGTGACCAGTGACCAGTGACCAGTGACCAGTGACCAGTGACCAGTGACCAGTGACCAGCGACCAGTGACCAGTGACCATTGACCAGTGACCAGTGACCAGCAAAAATGACCAGTGACCAGTGACCAGTAACCAGTGACCAGTGACCAGTGACCAGTGACCAGTGACCAGCGAAAGTGACAAGTGACCAGTGACCATTGACCAGTGACCAGTGACCAGTGACCAGTGACCAGCGACCAGTGACCAGTGACCATTGACCAGTGACCAGTGACCAGTGACCAGCGAAAGTGACCAGTGACCAGTGACCAGTGACCAGTGACCAGCGAAAGTGACAAGTGACCAGTGACCATTGACCAGTGACCAGTGACCAGTGACCAGTGACCAGCGACCAGTGACCAGTGACCATTGACCAGTGACCAGTGACCAGTGACCAGCGAAAGTGACCAGTGACCAGTGATCAGTGACCAGTGAACAGTGACCAGTGACCAGTGACCAGTGACCAGTGACCAGCGAAAGTGACCAGGGACCAGTGACCAGTGACCAGTGACCAGTGACCACTGACCATTGACCAGTGACCAGTGACCAGTGACCAGTGACCAGTGACCAGTGACCAGTGACCAGCGACCAGTGACCAGTGACCAGTGACCAGTTACAAGTGACCAGTGACCAGTTACAAGTGACCAGTGACCAGCGACCAGTGACCTGTGACGAGCGACCAGTGACCATTGACCAGTGACCAGTGACCAGCAAAAATGACCAGTGACCAGTGACCAGTGACCAGTGACCAGTGACCAGTGACCAGTGACCAGCGAAAGTGACCAGTGACCAGTGACCAGTGACCAGTGACCAGTGACCAGTGACCATTGACCAGTGACCAGTGACCAGTGACCAGCGAACGTGACCAGGGACCAGTGACCAGTGACCTGTGACCAGTGACCAGTGACCAGCGAAAGTGACCAGGGACCAGTGACCAGTGACCAGTGACCAGTGACCAGTGACCAGTGACCAGTGACCAGTGACCAGTGACCAGTGACCAGTGACCAGTGACCAGTGACCAGTGACCAGTGACAAGTGACCAGTGACCAGCGACCAGTGACCAGTGACCATTGACCAGTGACCAGTGACCAGCAAAAATGACCAGTGACCAGTGACCAGTGACCAGTGACCAGTGACCAGTTACAAGTGACCAGTGACCAGCGACCAGTGACCAGTGACGAGCGACCAGTGACCAGTGACCAGTGACCAGTGACCAGCGAAAGTGACCAGGGACCAGTGACCAGTAACCAGTGACCAGTGACCAGTGACCAGTGACCAGTGACCAGTGACCAGTGACAAGTGACCAGTGACCAGCGACCAGTGACCAGTGACCATTGACCAGTGACCAGTGACCAGCAAAAATGACCAGTGACCAGTGACCACTGACCAGTGACCAGTTACAAGTGACCAGTGACCAGCGACCAGTGACCAGTGACGAGCGACCAGTGACCAGTGACCAGTGACCAGTGAAAAGTGACCAGTGACCAGTGAACAGCGAAAGTGACCAGTGAACAGTGACCAGCGAAATTGACCAGTGAACAGTGATCAGCGAAATTGACCAGTGACCAATGACCAGTGACCAGTGACCAGTGACCAGTGACCAGTGACCAGTGACCAGTGACCAGCGAAAGTGACCAGGGACCAGTGACCAGTGACCAGTGACCAGTGACCAGTGACCAGTGACCAGTGACCAGTGACCAGTGACCAGTGACAAGTGACCAGTGACCAGCGACCAGTGACCAGTGACCAGTGACCATTGACCAGTGACCAGTGACCAGTGACAAGCGAACGTGACCAGGGACCAGTGACCAGTGACCAGTGACCAGTGACCAGTGACCAGCGAAAGTGACCAGTGACCAGTGACCAGTGACCAGCGAAAGTGACCAGTGACCAGTGACCAGCGACCAGTGACCAGTGACCATTGACCAGTGACCAGTGACCAGTGACCAGCGAAAGTGACCAGTGACCAGTGACCAGTGACCAGTGACCAGCGAAAGTGACAAGTGACCAGTGACCATTGACCAGTGACCAGTGACCAGTGACCAGTGACCAGCGACCAGTGACCAGTGACCATTGACCAGTGACCAGTGACCAGTGACCAGCGAAAGTGACCAGTGACCAGTGATCAGTGACCAGTGAACAGTGACCAGTGACCAGTGACCAGTGACCAGTGACCAGCGAAAGTGACCAGGGACCAGTGACCAGTGACCAGTGACCAGTGACCACTGACCATTGACCAGTGACCAGTGACCAGTGACCAGTGACCAGTGACCAGTGACCAGTGACCAGCGACCAGTGACCAGTGACCAGTGACCAGTTACAAGTGACCAGTGACCAGTTACAAGTGACCAGTGACCAGCGACCAGTGACCTGTGACGAGCGACCAGTGACCATTGACCAGTGACCAGTGACCAGCAAAAATGACCAGTGACCAGTGACCAGTGACCAGTGACCAGTGACCAGTGACCAGTGACCAGCGAAAGTGACCAGTGACCAGTGACCAGTGACCAGTGACCAGTGACCAGTGACCATTGACCAGTGACCAGTGACCAGTGACCAGCGAACGTGACCAGGGACCAGTGACCAGTGACCTGTGACCAGTGACCAGTGACCAGCGAAAGTGACCAGGGACCAGTGACCAGTGACCAGTGACCAGTGACCAGTGACCAGTGACCAGTGACCAGTGACCAGTGACCAGTGACCAGTGACCAGTGACCAGTGACCAGTGACCAGTGACAAGTGACCAGTGACCAGCGACCAGTGACCAGTGACCATTGACCAGTGACCAGTGACCAGCAAAAATGACCAGTGACCAGTGACCAGTGACCAGTGACCAGTGACCAGTTACAAGTGACCAGTGACCAGCGACCAGTGACCAGTGACGAGCGACCAGTGACCAGTGACCAGTGACCAGTGACCAGCGAAAGTGACCAGGGACCAGTGACCAGTAACCAGTGACCAGTGACCAGTGACCAGTGACCAGTGACCAGTGACCAGTGACAAGTGACCAGTGACCAGCGACCAGTGACCAGTGACCATTGACCAGTGACCAGTGACCAGCAAAAATGACCAGTGACCAGTGACCACTGACCAGTGACCAGTTACAAGTGACCAGTGACCAGCGACCAGTGACCAGTGACGAGCGACCAGTGACCAGTGTCCAGTGACCAGTGACGAGCGAAATGGACCAGTGACCAGTGACTAGTGACCAGCGATCAATGACCAGTGACCAGTGACCAGTGACCAGTGACCAGTGACCAGCGAAATTGACCAGTGACCAGTGACCAGTGACCAGCGACCAGTGACCAGTGACCAGTGACAAGTGACCAGTGACCGGCGAAAGTGACCAGTGAACAGTGACCAGTGACCAGTGACCAGTGAATAGTGACCAGTGACCAGTGAACAGCGAAAGTGACCAGTGTCCAGTGACCAGTGACCAGTGATCTGTGACCAGTGACCAGTGACCAGTGACCAGTGAACTGTGACCAGTGACCAGTGACCAGCGAAAGTGACCAGTGACCAGTCACGAGCGAAATTGACCAGTGACCAGCGAAAGTGACCAGTGACCAGTGACCAGTGACCAGTGTCCAGTGACCAGTGACCAGTGATAAGTGACCAGTGACCAGTGACCAGTGACCAGCGACCAGTGACCAGTGACCAGTGAATAGTGACCAGTGACCAGTGACCAGCGACCAGTGACCAATGACCAGTGACCTGTGACCATTCACCAGTGAATAGTGACCAGTGACCAGTGAACAGCGAAAGTGACCAGTGACCAGTGACCTGTGACCAGTGACCAGTGACCAGTGACGAGCGAAATGGACCAGTGACCAGTGACTAGTGACCAGCGATCAGTGTCCAGTGACCAGCGATCAGTGACCAGTGACCAGTGACCAGCGAAATTGACCAGTGACCAGTGACCAGTGACCAGTGAACAGTGACAAGTGACCAGTGACCAGTGACCAACGAAAGTGACCAGTGAACAGTGACCAGGGACCAGTGACCATTGACGAGTGACCAGTGACCAGCGAAAGTGAACAGTGACCAGTGACCAGTGACCAGTGACCAGTGACCAGTGACCAGTGACCAGCGAAAGTGACCAGTGACCAGTGACCAGTGACCAGTGACCAGTGACCAGTGACCAGTGACAAGTGACCTGGGACCAGTGACCAGTGACCAGTGACCAGCGAAATTGACCAGTTTCCAGTGACCAGTGACAAGTGACCAGTGACCAGCGACCAGTGACCAGTGACCAGTGACCAGTGACCAGCGAAAGTGACCAGTGACCAGTGACCAGTGACCAGTGACCAGTGACCAGTGACCAGTGACCAGTGACCAGTGACCAGTTACAAGTGACCAGTGACCAGCGACCAGTGACCAGTGACGAGCGACCAGTGACCAGTGACCAGTGACCAGTGACCAGCGAAAGTGACCAGGGAGCAGTGACCAGTAACCAGTGACCAGTGACCAGTGACCAGTGACCAGTGACCAGTGACCAGTGACCAGTGACCTGTGACCAGTGACAAGTGACCAGTGACCAGCGACCAGTGGCCAGTGACCAGTGACCATTGACCAGTGACCAGTGACCAGTGACCAGCGAACGTGACCAGGGACCAGTGACCAGTGACCTGTGACCAGTGACCAGTGACCAGTGACCAGTCACGAGCGAAATTGGCCAGTGACCAGCGAAAGTGACCAGTGACCTGTGACCAGTGACCAGTGACCAGTTACAAGTGACCAGTGACCAGCGACCAGTGACCAGTGACGAGCGACCAGTGACCAGTGACCATTGACCAGTGACCAGTGACCAGTGACCAGCGAAAGTGACCAGGGACCAGTGACCAGTGACCAGTGACCAGTGACCAGTGACCAGTGACCAGTGACCAGTGACCAGTGACCAGTGACCAGTGACCAGTGACCAGTGACCAGTGACAAGTGACCAGTGACCAGCGACCAGTGACCAGTGACCAGTGACCATTGACCAGTGACCAGTGACCAGTGGCCAGCGAACGTGACCAGGGACCAGTGACCAGTGACCAGTGACCAGTGACCAGTGACCAGTGACCAGTGACCAGTGACCAGTTACAAGTGACCAGTGACCAGCGACCAGTGACCAGTGACCAGTGACCAGTGACCAGTGACCAGTGACCAGTGACCAGTGACCAGTGACCAGTGACCAGCGAAAGTGACCAGTGACCAGTGACCAGTGACCAGTGACCAGTGACCAGCGAAAGTGACCAGTGACGAGTGACCAGTGACAAGTGACCAGTGACCAGTGACCAGTGACCAGTGACCAGTGACCAGTGACCAGTGACCAGCGAAAGTGAAAGTGACGAGTGACCAGTGACAAGTGACAAGTGACCAGCGAAAGTGACCAGTGACCAGTGACCATTGACCATTGACCAGCGACCAGTGACCAGTGACCAGTGACGAGTGACCAGTGACCAGTGACCAGTGACCAGTGACCAGTGACCAGTGACCAGTGACCAGTGACCAGTGACCAGTTACAACTGACCAGTGACCAGCGACCAGTGACCAGTGAGGAGCGACCAGTGACCAGTGACCATTGACCAGTGACCAGTGACCAGTGACCAGCGAAAGTGACCAGGGACCAGTGACCAGTGACCAGTGACCAGTTACAAGTGACCAGTGACCAGCGACCAGTGACCAGTGACGAGCGACCAGTGACCAGTGACCAGTGACCATTGACCAGTGACCAGTGACCAGTGACCAGCGAAAGTGACCAGGGACCAGTGACCAGTGACCAGTGACCAGTGACCAGTGACCAGTGACCAGTGACCAGTGACCAGTTACCAGTGACCAGTGACCAGTGACAAGTGACCAGTGACCAGCGACCAGTGACCAGTGACCAGTGACCATTGACCAGTGACCAGTGACCAGTGACCAGCGAACGTGACCAGGGACCAGTGACCAGTGACCAGTGACCAGTGACCAGTGACCAGTTACAAGTGACCAGTGACCAGTTACAAGTGACCAGTGACCAGCGACCAGTGACCTGTGACGAGCGACCAGTGACCATTGACCAGTGACCAGTGACCAGCAAAAATGACCAGTGACCAGTGACCAGTGACCAGTGACCAGTGACCAGTGACCAGTGACCAGTGACCAGTGACCAGTGACCAGCGAAAGTGACAAGTGACCAGTGACCATTGACCAGTGACCAGTGACCAGTGACCAGTGACCAGCGACCAGTGACCAGTGACCATTGACCAGTGACCAGTGACCAGTGACCAGCGAAAGTGACCAGTGACCAGTGATCAGTGACCAGTGAACAGTGACCAGTTACCAGTGACCAGTGACCAGCGAAAGTGACCAGGGACCAGTGACCAGTGACCAGTGACCAGTGACCACTGACCATTGACCAGTGACCAGTGACCAGTGACCAGTGACCAGTGACCAGTGACCAGTGACCAGTGACCAGCGACCAGTGACCAGTGACCATTGACCAGTGACCAGTGACCAGCAAAAATGACCAGTGACCAGTGACCAGTGACCAGTGACCAGTGACCAGTGACCAGTGACCAGTGACCAGTGACCAGCGAAAGTGACAAGTGACCAGTGACCATTGACCAGTGACCAGTGACCAGTGACCAGTGACCAGCGACCAGTGACCAGTGACCATTGACCAGTGACCAGTGACGAGCGAAATGGACCAGTGACCAGTGACTAGTGACCAGCGATCAGTGACCAGTGACCAGCGATCAGTGACCAGTGACCAGTGACCAGCGAAATTGACCAGTGACCAGTGACCAGTGACCAGTGAACAGTGACAAGTGACCAGTGACCAGTGACCAACGAAAGTGACCAGTGAACAGTGACCAGGGACCAGTGACCATTGACGAGTGACCAGCGAAAGTGACCAGTGACCAGTGACCAGTGACCAGTGACAAGTGACCTGGGACCAGTGACCAGTGACCAGTGACCAGCGAAATTGACCAGTTTCCAGTGACCAGTGACAAGTGACCAGTGACCAGCGACCAGTGACCAGTGACCAGTGACCAGTGACCAGTGACCAGCGAAAGTGACCAGTGACCAGTGACCAGTGACCAGTGACCAGTGACCAGTGACCAGTGACCAGTGACCAGTGACCAGTTACAAGTGACCAGTGACCAGCGACCAGTGACCAGTGACGAGCGACCAGTGACCAGTGACCAGTGACCAGTGACCAGCGAAAGTGACCAGGGAGCAGTGACCAGTAACCAGTGACCAGTGACCAGTGACCAGTGACCAGTGACCAGTGTCCAGTGACCAGTGACCAGTGATAAGTGACCAGTGACCAGTGACCAGTGACCAGCGACCAGTGACCAGTGACCAGTGAATAGTGACCAGTGACCAGTGACCAGCGACCAGTGACCAATGACCAGTGACCTGTGACCATTCACCAGTGAATAGTGACCAGTGACCAGTGAACAGCGAAAGTGACCAGTGACCAGTGACCTGTGACCAGTGACCAGTGACCAGTGACGAGCGAAATGGACCAGTGACCAGTGACTAGTGACCAGCGATCAGTGACCAGTGACCAGCGATCAGTGACCAGTGACCAGTGACCAGCGAAATTGACCAGTGACCAGTGAACAGTGACAAGTGACCAGTGACCAGTGACCAACGAAAGTGACCAGTGAACAGTGACCAGGGACCAGTGACCATTGACGAGTGACCAGTGACCAGCGAAAGTGAACAGTGACCAGTGACCAGTGACCAGTGACCAGTGACCAGTGACCAGTGACCAGCGAAAGTGACCAGTGACCAGTGACCAGTGACCAGTGACCAGTGACCAGTGACCAGTGACAAGTGACCTGGGACCAGTGACCAGTGACCAGTGACCAGCGAAATTGACCAGTTTCCAGTGACCAGTGACAAGTGACCAGTGACCAGCGACCAGTGACCAGTGACCAGTGACCAGTGACCAGCGAAAGTGACCAGTGACCAGTGACCAGTGACCAGTGACCAGTGACCAGTGACCAGTGACCAGTGACCAGCGAAAGTGACCAGTGACCAGTGACCAGTGACCAGTGACCAGTGACCAGCGAAAGTGACCAGTGACGAGTGACCAGTGACAAGTGACCAGTGACCAGTGACCAGTGACCAGTGACCAGTGACCAGTGACCAGTGACCAGCGAAAGTGAAAGTGACGAGTGACCAGTGACAAGTGACAAGTGACCAGCGAAAGTGACCAGTGACCAGTGACCATTGACCATTGACCAGCGACCAGTGACCAGTGACCAGTGACGAGTGACCAGTGACCAGTGACCAGTGACCAGTGACCAGTGACCAGTGACCAGTGACCAGTGACCAGTGACCAGTTACAACTGACCAGTGACCAGCGACCAGTGACCAGTGACGAGCGACCAGTGACCAGTGACCATTGACCAGTGACCAGTGACCAGTGACCAGCGAAAGTGACCAGGGACCAGTGACCAGTGACCAGTGACCAGTTACAAGTGACCAGTGACCAGCGACCAGTGACCAGTGACGAGCGACCAGTGACCAGTGACCAGTGACCATTGACCAGTGACCAGTGACCAGTGACCAGCGAAAGTGACCAGGGACCAGTGACCAGTGACCAGTGACCAGTGACCAGTGACCAGTGACCAGTGACCAGTGACCAGTGACAAGTGACCAGTGACCAGCGACCAGTGACCAGTGACCAGTGACCATTGACCAGTGACCAGTGACCAGTGACCAGCGAACGTGACCAGGGACCAGTGACCAGTGACCAGTGACCAGTGACCAGTGACCAGTTACAAGTGACCAGTGACCAGTTACAAGTGACCAGTGACCAGCGACCAGTGACCTGTGACGAGCGACCAGTGACCATTGACCAGTGACCAGTGACCAGCAAAAATGACCAGTGACCAGTGACCAGTGACCAGTGACCAGTGACCAGTGACCAGTGACCAGTGACCAGTGACCAGCGAAAGTGACAAGTGACCAGTGACCATTGACCAGTGACCAGTGACCAGTGACCAGTGACCAGCGACCAGTGACCAGTGACCATTGACCAGTGACCAGTGACCAGTGACCAGCGAAAGTGACCAGTGACCAGTGATCAGTGACCAGTGAACAGTGACCAGTTACCAGTGACCAGTGACCAGCGAAAGTGACCAGGGACCAGTGACCAGTGACCAGTGACCAGTGACCACTGACCATTGACCAGTGACCAGTGACCAGTGACCAGTGACCAGTGACCAGTGACCAGTGACCAGTGACCAGCGACCAGTGACCAGTGACCATTGACCAGTGACCAGTGACCAGCAAAAATGACCAGTGACCAGTGACCAGTGACCAGTGACCAGTGACCAGTGACCAGTGACCAGTGACCAGTGACCAGCGAAAGTGACAAGTGACCAGTGACCATTGACCAGTGACCAGTGACCAGTGACCAGTGACCAGCGACCAGTGACCAGTGACCATTGACCAGTGACCAGTGACCAGTGACCAGCGAAAGTGACCAGTGACCAGTGACCAGTGACCAGTGACCAGTGACCAGTGACCAGTGACCAGTGACCAGTGACCAGTTACAAGTGACCAGTGACCAGCGACCAGTGACCAGTGACGAGCGACCAGTGACCAGTGACCATTGACCAGTGACCAGTGACCAGTGACCAGCGAAAGTGACCAGGGACCAGTGACCAGTGACCAGCGAAAGTGACCAGTGAGCAGTGACCAGTGACCAGTGACCAGCGGTAGTGACCAGTGATCAGTGACCAGTGAACAGTGACCAGTGACCAGCGAAATTGACCAGTGACCAGCGAAAGTGACCAGCGACCAGTGACCAGTGACGAGCGACCAGTGACCAGTGACCATTGACCAGTGACCAGTGACCAGTGACCAGCGAAAGTGACCAGGGACCAGTGACCAGTGACCAGTGACCAGTGACCACTGACCATTGACCAGTGACCAGTGACCAGTGACCAGTGACCAGTGACCAGTGACCAGTGACCAGCGACCAGTGACCAGTGACCAGTGACCAGTTACAAGTGACCAGTGACCAGTTACAAGTGACCAGTGACCAGCGACCAGTGACCTGTGACGAGCGACCAGTGACCATTGACCAGTGACCAGTGACCAGCAAAAATGACCAGTGACCAGTGACCAGTGACCAGTGACCAGTGACCAGTGACCAGTGACCAGCGAAAGTGACAAGTGACCAGTGACCATTGACCAGTGACCAGTGACCAGTGACCAGTGACCAGCGACCAGTGACCAGTGACCATTGACCAGTGACCAGTGACCAGTGACCAGCGAAAGTGACCAGTGACCAGTGATCAGTGACCAGTGACCAGTGACCAGTGACCAGTGACCAGTGACCAGTGACCAGTGACCAGTGACCAGTGACCAGCGAAAGTGACAAGTGACCAGTGACCATTGACCAGTGACCAGTGACCAGTGACCAGTGACCAGCGACCAGTGACCAGTGACCATTGACCAGTGACCAGTGACCAGTGACCAGCGAAAGTGACCAGTGACCAGTGACCAGTGACCAGTGACCAGTGACCAGTGACCAGTGACCAGTGACCAGTGACAAGTGACCAGTGACCAGCGACCAGTGACCAGTGACCACTGAACAGCGAAAGTGACCAGTGACCAGGGACCAGTGACCAGTGACCAGCGAAATTGACCAGTGTCCAGTGACCAGTGACCAGTGACAAGTGACCAGTGACCAGTGAGCTGTGACCAGTGATAAGTGACCAGTGACCAGTGACCAGTGACCAGTGACCAGTGACCAGTGACCAGTGACCAGCGAAAGTGACCAGCGAAAGTGACGAGGGACCAGTGACCAGTGACCAGTGACCAGTGACCAGTGACCAGTGAACAGTGACCAGTGACCAGTGACCAGTGACCAGTGACCAGTTACAAGTGACCAGTGACCAGTTACAAGTGACCAGTGACCAGCGACCAGTGACCAGTGACGAGCGACCAGTGACCATTGACCAGTGACCAGTGACCAGCAAAAATGACCAGTGACCAGTGACCAGTGACCAGTGACCAGTGACCAGTGACCAGTGACCAGTGACCAGTGACCAGCGAAAGTGACAAGTGACCAGTGACCATTGACCAGTGACCAGTGACCAGTGACCAGTGACCAGCGACCAGTGACCAGTGACCATTGACCAGTGACCAGTGACCAGTGACCAGCGAAAGTGACCAGTGACCAGAGATCAGTGACCAGTGAACAGTGACCAGTGACCAGCGAAAGTGACCAGGGACCAGTGACCAGTGACCAGTGACCAGTGACCACTGACCATTGACCAGTGACCAGTGACCAGTGACCAGTGACCAGTGACCAGTGACCAGTGACCAGCGACCAGTGACCAGTGACCATTGACCAGTGACCAGTGACCAGCAAAAATGACCAGTGACCAGTGACCAGTGACCAGTGACCAGTGACCAGTGACCAGTGACCAGTGACCAGTGACCAGTGACCAGTGACCAGTGACCAGTGACCAGTGACCAGCGAAAGTGACAAGTGACCAGTGACCATTGACCAGTGACCAGTGACCAGTGACCAGTGACCAGCGACCAGTGACCAGTGACCATTGACCAGTGACCAGTGACCAGTGACCAGCGAAAGTGACCAGTGACCAGTGACCAGTGACCAGTGACCAGTGACCAGTGACCAGTGACCAGTGACCAGTGACCAGTGACCAGTTACAAGTGACCAGTGACCAGCGACCAGTGACCAGTGACGAGCGACCAGTGACCAGTGACCATTGACCAGTGACCAGTGACCACTGACCATTGACCAGTGACCAGTGACCAGTGACCAGTGACCAGTGACCAGTGACCAGTGACCAGCGAAAGTGACCAGGGACCAGTGACCAGTGACCAGTGACCAGTGACCAGTGACCAGTGACCAGTGACCAGTGACCAGTGACCAGTGACCAGTGACCAGTGACCAGTTACAAGTGACCAGTGACCAGCGACCAGTGACCAGTGACGAGCGACCAGTGACCAGTGACCATTGACCAGTGACCAGTGACCAGTGACCAGCGAAAGTGACCAGGGACCAGTGACCAGTGACCAGTGACCAGTGACCAGTTACAAGTGACCAGTGACCAGCGACCAGTGACCAGTGACGAGCGACCAGTGACCAGTGACCAGTGACCATTGACCAGTGACCAGTGACCAGTGACCAGCGAAAGTGACCAGGGACCAGTGACCAGTGACCAGTGACCAGTGACCAGTGACCAGTGACCAGTGACCAGTGACCAGTGACCAGTGACCAGTGACCAGTGACCAGTGACCAGTGACCAGTGACCAGTGACAAGTGACCAGTGACCAGCGACCAGTGACCAGTGACCAGTGACCATTGACCAGTGACCAGTGACCAGTGACCAGCGAACGTGACCAGGGACCAGTGACCAGTGACCAGTGACCAGTCACCAGTGACCAGCGAAAGTGACCAGTGACCAGTGACCAGTGACCAGCGAAAGTGACCAGTGACCAGTGACCAGTGACCAGCGAAATCGACCAGTGACCAGTGACCAGAGACCAGTGACTAGCCAAATTGACCAGAGACCAGTGACCAGTGACCAGTGACCAGCGGTAGTGACCAGTGACCAGTGACCAGCGGTAGTGACCAGTGATCAGTGACCGTTGAACAGTGACCAGTGACCAGTGACCAGTGACCAGCGAAAGTGACCAGGGACCAGTGACCAGTGACCAGTGACCAGTGACCAGTGACCAGTGACCAGCGACCAATGACCAGTGACCATTGACCAGTGACCAGTGACCAGCAAAAATGACCAGTGACCAGTGACCAGTGACCAGTGACCAGTGACCAGTGACCAGTGACCAGTGACCAGTGACAAGTGACCAGTGACCAGCGACCAGTGACCAGTGACCAGTGACCATTGACCAGTGACCAGTGACCAGTGACCAGCGAACGTGACCAGGGACCAGTGACCAGTGACCAGTGACCAGTGACCAGTGACCAGTGACCAGTTACAAGTGACCAGTGACCAGCAAAAATGACCAGTGACCAGTGACCAGTAACCAGTGACCAGTGACCAGTGACCAGTGACCAGTGACCAGCGAAAGTGACAAGTGACCAGTGACCATTGACCAGTGACCAGTGACCAGTGACCAGTGACCAGCGACCAGTGACCAGTGACCAGCGAAAGTGACCAGTGACCAGTGACCAGTGACCAGTGACCAGTGACCAGTGACCAGTGACCAGTTACAAGTGACCAGTGACCAGTTACAAGTGACCAGTGACCAGCGACCAGTGACCAGTGACGAGCGACCAGTAACCATTGACCAGTGACCAGTGACCAGCAAAAATGACCAGAGACCAGTGACCAGTGACCAGTGACCAGTGACCAGTGACCAGTGACCAGTGACCAGTGACCAGTGACCAGCGAAAGTGACAAGTGACCAGTGACCATTGACCAGTGACCAGTGACCAGTGACCAGTGACCAGCGACCAGTGACCAGTGACCATTGACCAGTGACCAGTGACCAGTGACCAGCGAAAGTGACCAGTGACCAGTGATCAGTGACCAGTGAACAGTGACCAGTGACCAGTGACCAGTGACCATTGACCAGCGAAAGTGACCAGGGACCAGTGACCAGTGACCAGTGACCAGTGACCACTGACCATTGACCAGTGACCAGTGACCAGTGACCAGTGACCAGTGACCAGTGACCAGTGACCAGTGACCAGTGACAAGTGACCAGTGACCAGCGACCAGTGACCAGTGACCAGTGACCATTGACCAGTGACCAGTGACCAGTGACCAGCGAACGTGACCAGGGACCAGTGACCAGTGACCAGAGACCAGTGACCAGTGACCAGTGACCAGTGACCAGTGACCAGCGAAAGTGACAAGTGACCAGTGACCATTGACCAGTGACCAGTGACCAGTGACCAGTGACCAGCGACCAGTGACCAGTGACCATTGACCAGTGACCAGTGACCAGTGACCAGCGAAAGTGACCAGTGACCAGTGACCAGTGACCAGTGACCAGTGACCAGTGACCAGTGACCAGTGACCAGTGACAAGTGACCAGTGACCAGCGACCAGTGACCAGTGACCACTGAACAGCGAAAGTGACCAGTGACCAGGGACCAGTGACCAGTGACCAGCGAAATTGACCAGTGTCCAGTGACCAGTGACCAGTGACAAGTGACCAGTGACCAGTGAGCTGTGACCAGTGATAAGTGACCAGTGACCAGTGACCAGTGACCAGTGACCAGTGACCAGCGAAAGTGACCAGGGACCAGTGACCAGTGACCAGTGACCAGTGACCAGTGACCAGTGACCAGTGACCAGTGACCAGTGACCAGTGAACAGTGACCAGTGACTAGTGTCCAGTGACCAGTGTCCAGTGAGCTGTGACCAGTGACCAGTGACCAGTGACCAGTGACCAGTGACCAGTGACCAGTGACCAGTGACCAGTGACCAGTGACCAGTGACCAGTGACCAGCGAAAGTGACCAGTGACCAGTGACCAGTGACAAGTGACCAGTTACCAGTGACCAGCGAAAGTGACCAGTGAACAGTGACCAGTGAGCAGTGACCAGTGAGCAGTGACCAGTGACCAGCAAAATTGACCAGCAAAATTGACCAGTGACCAATGACCAGTGACCAGTGACCAGTGACCAGTGACCAGTGACCAGTGACCAGTGACCAGCGAAAGTGACCAGGGACAAGCGACCAGTTACCAGTGACCAGTGACCAGTGACCAGCGAAAGTGACCAGTGACCAGTGACCAGTGACCAGTGACCAGCGACCAGTGACCAGTGACCAGCGACCAGTGACCAGTGACGAGCGACCAGTGACCAGTGACCAGTGACCAGTGACCAGCGAAAGTGACCAGTGACCAGTGACCCGTGACCAGTGACCAGTGACCAGTGACCAGTGACCAGTGACCAGTGACAAGTGACCAGTGACCAGCGACCAGTGACCAGTGACCAGTGACCATTGACCAGTGACCAGTGACCAGTGACCAGCGAACGTGACCAGGGACCAGTGACCAGTGACCAGTGACCAGTGACCAGTGACCAGTGACCAGTGACCAGTGACCAGTGACCAGTGACAAGTGACCAGTGACCAGCGACCAGTGACCAGTGACCATTGACCAGTGACCAGTGACCAGCAAAAATGACCAGTGACCAGTGACCAGTGACCAGTGACCAGTGACCAGTGACAAGTGACCAGTGACGAGCGACCAGTGACCAGTGACCAGTGACCAGTGACCAGCGAAAGTGACCAGGGACCAGTGACCAGTAACCAGTGACCAGTGACCAGTGACCAGTGACCAGTGACCAGTGACCAGTGACCTGTGACCAGTGACAAGTGACCAGTGACCAGCGACCAGTGGCCAGTGACCAGTGACCATTGACCAGTGACCAGTGACCAGTGACCAGCGAACGTGACCAGGGACCAGTGACCAGTGACCTGTGACCAGTGACCAGTGACCAGCGAAAGTGACCAGGGACCAGTGACCAGTGACCAGTGACCAGTGACCAGTGACCAGTGACCAGTGACCAGTGACCAGTGACCAGTGACCAGTGACCAGTGACCAGTGACCAGTGACCAGTGACAAGTGACCAGTGACCAGCGACCAGTGACCAGTGACCAGTGACCATTGACCAGTGACCAGTGACCAGTGACCAGCGAACGTGACCAGGGACCAGTGACCAGTGACCAGTGACCAGTGACCAGTGACCAGTGACCAGTTACAAGTGACCAGTGACCAGCGACCAGTGACCAGTGACGAGCGACCAGTGACCAGTGCCCATTGACCAGCGAAAGTGACCAGTGACCAGTGACCAGTGACCAGTGACCAGTGACCAGTGACCAGTGACCAGTGACAAGTGACCAGTGACCAGCGACCAGTGACCAGTGACCACTGAACAGCGAAAGTGACCAGTGACCAGGGACCAGTGACCAGTGACCAGCGAAATTGACCAGTGTCCAGTGACCAGTGACCAGTGACAAGTGACCAGTGACCAGTGAGCTGTGACCAGTGATAAGTGACCAGTGACCAGTGACCAGTGACCAGTGACCAGTGACCAGTGACCAGTGACCAGCGAAAGTGACCAGGGACCAGTGACCAGTGACCAGTGACCAGTGACCAGTGACCAGTGACCAGTGACCAGTGACCAGCGAAAGTGACCAGGGACCAGTGACCAGTGACCAGTGACCAGTGACCAGTGACCAGTGACCAGTGACCAGTGACCAGTGACCAGTGACCAGTGACCAGTGACCAGTTACAAGTGACCAGTGACCAGCGACCAGTGACCAGTGACGAGCGACCAGTGACCAGTGACCATTGACCAGTGACCAGTGACCAGTGACCAGCGAAAGTGACCAGGGACCAGTGACCAGTGACCAGTGACCAGTGACCAGTTACAAGTGACCAGTGACCAGCGACCAGTGACCAGTGACGAGCGACCAGTGACCAGTGACCAGTGACCATTGACCAGTGACCAGTGACCAGTGACCAGCGAAAGTGACCAGGGACCAGTGACCAGTGACCAGTGACCAGTGACCAGTGACCAGTGACCAGTGACCAGTGACCAGTGACCAGTGACCAGTGACCAGTGACCAGTGACCAGTGACCAGTGACAAGTGACCAGTGACCAGCGACCAGTGACCAGTGACCAGTGACCATTGACCAGTGACCAGTGACCAGTGACCAGCGAACGTGACCAGGGACCAGTGACCAGTGACCAGTGACCAGTCACCAGTGACCAGCGAAAGTGACCAGTGACCAGTGACCAGTGACCAGCGAAAGTGACCAGTGACCAGTGACCAGTGACCAGCGAAATCGACCAGTGACCAGTGACCAGAGACCAGTGACTAGCCAAATTGACCAGAGACCAGTGACCAGTGACCAGTGACCAGCGGTAGTGACCAGTGACCAGTGACCAGCGGTAGTGACCAGTGATCAGTGACCGTTGAACAGTGACCAGTGACCAGTGACCAGTGACCAGCGAAAGTGACCAGGGACCAGTGACCAGTGACCAGTGACCAGTGACCAGTGACCAGTGACCAGCGACCAATGACCAGTGACCATTGACCAGTGACCAGTGACCAGCAAAAATGACCAGTGACCAGTGACCAGTGACCAGTGACCAGTGACCAGTGACCAGTGACCAGTGACCAGTGACAAGTGACCAGTGACCAGCGACCAGTGACCAGTGACCAGTGACCATTGACCAGTGACCAGTGACCAGTGACCAGCGAACGTGACCAGGGACCAGTGACCAGTGACCAGTGACCAGTGACCAGTGACCAGTGACCAGTTACAAGTGACCAGTGACCAGCAAAAATGACCAGTGACCAGTGACCAGTAACCAGTGACCAGTGACCAGTGACCAGTGACCAGTGACCAGCGAAAGTGACAAGTGACCAGTGACCATTGACCAGTGACCAGTGACCAGTGACCAGTGACCAGCGACCAGTGACCAGTGACCATTGACCAGTGACCAGTGACCAGTGACCAGCGAAAGTGACCAGTGACCAGTGACCAGTGACCAGTGACCAGTGACCAGTGACCAGTGACCAGTTACAAGTGACCAGTGACCAGTTACAAGTGACCAGTGACCAGCGACCAGTGACCAGTGACGAGCGACCAGTGACCATTGACCAGTGACCAGTGACCAGCAAAAATGACCAGAGACCAGTGACCAGTGACCAGTGACCAGTGACCAGTGACCAGTGACCAGTGACCAGTGACCAGTGACCAGCGAAAGTGACAAGTGACCAGTGACCATTGACCAGTGACCAGTGACCAGTGACCAGTGACCAGCGACCAGTGACCAGTGACCATTGACCAGTGACCAGTGACCAGTGACCAGCGAAAGTGACCAGTGACCAGTGATCAGTGACCAGTGAACAGTGACCAGTGACCAGTGACCAGTGACCAGTGACCAGCGAAAGTGACCAGGGACCAGTGACCAGTGACCAGTGACCAGTGACCACTGACCATTGACCAGTGACCAGTGACCAGTGACCAGTGACCAGTGACCAGTGACCAGTGACCAGTGACCAGTGACAAGTGACCAGTGACCAGCGACCAGTGACCAGTGACCAGTGACCATTGACCAGTGACCAGTGACCAGTGACCAGCGAACGTGACCAGGGACCAGTGACCAGTGACCAGCGAAATTGACCAGTGTCCAGTGACCAGTGACCAGTGACAAGTGACCAGTGACCAGTGAGCTGTGACCAGTGATAAGTGACCAGTGACCAGTGACCAGTGACCAGTGACCAGTGACCAGTGACCAGTGACCAGCGAAAGTGACCAGGGACCAGTGACCAGTGACCAGTGACCAGTGACCAGTGACCAGTGACCAGTGACCAGTGACCAGTGACCAGTGAACAGTGACCAGTGACTAGTGTCCAGTGACCAGTGTCCAGTGAGCTGTGACCAGTGACCAGTGACCAGTGACCAGTGACCAGTGACCAGTGACCAGTGACCAGTGACCAGTGACCAGTGACCAGTGACCAGTGACCAGCGAAAGTGACCAGTGACCAGTGACCAGTGACAAGTGACCAGTTACCAGTGACCAGCGAAAGTGACCAGTGAACAGTGACCAGTGAGCAGTGACCAGTGAGCAGTGACCAGTGACCAGCAAAATTGACCAGCAAAATTGACCAGTGACCAATGACCAGTGACCAGTGACCAGTGACCAGTGACCACTGACCAGTGACCAGTTACAAGTGACCAGTGACCAGCGACCAGTGACCAGTGACGAGCGACCAGTGACCAGTGACCAGTGACCAGTGACCAGCGAAAGTGACCAGGGACCAGTGACCAGTGACCAGTGACCAGTGACCACTGACCATTGACCAGTGACCAGTGACCAGTGACCAGTGACCAGTGACCAGTGACCAGCGACCAGTGACCAGTGACCATTGACCAGTGACCAGTGACCAGCAAAAATGACCAGTGACCAGTGACCAGTGACCAGTGACCAGTGACCAGTTACAAGTGACCAGTGACCAGCGACCAGTGACCAGTGACGAGCGACCAGTGACCAGTGACCAGTGACCAGTGACCAGCGAAAGTGACCAGGGAGCAGTGACCAGTAACCAGTGACCAGTGACCAGTGACCAGTGACCAGTGACCAGTGACCAGTGACCTGTGACCAGTGACAAGTGACCAGTGACCAGCGACCAGTGACCAGTGACGAGCGACCAGTGAGCAGTGACCATTGACCAGTGACCAGTGACCAGTGACCAGCGAAAGTGACCAGGGACCAGTGACCAGTGACCAGTGACCAGTGACCAGTGACCAGTGACCAGTGACCAGCGAAAGTGACCAGGGACCAGTGACCAGTGACCAGTGACCAGTGACCAGTGACCAGTGACCAGTGACCAGTGACCAGTGACCAGTGACAAGTGACCAGTGACCAGCGACCAGTGACCAGTGACCAGTGACCATTGACCAGTGACCAGTGACCAGTGACCAGCGAACGTGACCAGGGACCAGTGACCAGTGACCAGTGACCAGTGACCAGTGACCAGTGACCAGTGACCAGTTACAAGTGACCAGTGACCAGCGACCAGTGACCAGTGACCAGTGACCAGTGACCAGTGACCAGTGACCAGTGCCAACGACCAGTGACCAGTGACCATTGACCAGTGACCAGCGAAAGTGACCAGGGAGCAGTGACCAGTGACCAGTGACCAGTGACCAGTGACCAGTGACCAGTGATCGGTGACCAGTGACCAGTGACCAGTGACCAGTGACCAGCGATCAGTGACCAGTGACCAGTGACCAGTGACCAGCGAAAGTGACAAGTGACCAGTGACCAGTGACCAGTGACCAGTGACCAGTGACCAGCGAAAGTGACCAGTTACCAGAGAACAGTGACCAGCGAAATTGACCAGTTTCCAGTGACCAGTGAAAAGTGACCAGTGACCAGTGAACAGCGAAAGTGACCAGTGAACAGTGACCAGCGAAATTGACCAGTGAACAGTGATCAGCGAAATTGACCAGTGACCAATGACCAGTGACCAGTGACCAGTGACCAGTGACCAGTGACCAGTGACCAGTGACCAGCGAAAGTGACCAGGGACCAGTGACCAGTGACCAGTGACCAGTGACCAGTGACCAGTGACCAGTGACCAGTGACCAGTGACCAGTGACCAGTGACCAGTGACAAGTGACCAGTGACCAGCGACCAGTGACCAGTGACCAGTGACCATTGACCAGTGACCAGTGACCAGTGACAAGCGAACGTGACCAGGGACCAGTGACCAGTGACCAGTGACCAGTGACCAGTGACCAGCGAAAGTGACCAGTGACCAGTGACCAGTGACCAGCGAAAGTGACCAGTGACCAGTGACCAGTGACCAGCGAAATCGACCAGTGACCAGTGACCAGAGACCAGTGACTAGCCAAATTGACCAGAGACCAGTGACCAGTGACCAGTGACCAGCGGTAGTGACCAGTGACCAGTGACCAGCGGTAGTGACCAGTGATCAGTGACCGTTGGACAGTGACCAGTGACCAGTGACCAGTGACCAGCGAAAGTGACCAGGGACCAGTGACCAGTGACCAGTGACCAGTGACCAGTGACCAGTGACCAGCGACCAGTGACCAGTGACCATTGACCAGTGACCAGTGACCAGCAAAAATGACCAGTGACCAGTGACCAGTGACCAGTGACCAGTGACCAGTGACCAGTGACCAGTGACAAGTGACCAGTGACCAGCGACCAGTGACCAGTGACCAGTGACCATTGACCAGTGACCAGTGACCAGTGACCAGCGAACGTGACCAGGGACCAGTGACCAGTGACCAGTGACCAGTGACCAGTGACCAGTGACCAGTGACCAGTTACAAGTGACCAGTGACCAGTTACAAGTGACAAGTGACCAGCGACCAGTGACCAGTGACGAGCGACCAGTGACCATTGACCAGTGACCAGTGACCAGCAAAAATGACCAGTGACCAGTGACCAGTGACCAGTGACCAGTGACCAGTGACCAGTGACCAGTGACCAGTGACCAGTGACCAGTGACCAGCGACCAGTGACCAGTGACCATTGACCAGTGACCAGTGACCAGCAAAAATGACCAGTGACCAGTGACCAGTAACCAGTGACCAGTGACCAGCGACCAGTGACCAGTGACCATTGACCAGTGACCAGTGACCAGCGAAAGTGACCAGTGACCAGTGATCAGTGACCAGTGACCAGTGACCAGTGACCAGTGACCAGTGACCAGTGACCAGTGACCAGTGACCAGCGAAAGTGACAAGTGACCAGTGACCATTGACCAGTGACCAGTGACCAGTGACCAGTGACCAGCGACCAGTGACCAGTGACCATTGACCAGTGACCAGTGACCAGTGACCAGCGAAAGTGACCAGTGACCAGTGACCAGTGACCAGTGACCAGTGACCAGTGACCAGTGACCAGTGACCAGTGACAAGTGACCAGTGACCAGCGACCAGTGACCAGTGACCACTGAACAGCGAAAGTGACCAGTGACCAGGGACCAGTGACCAGTGACCAGCGAAATTGACCAGTGTCCAGTGACCAGTGACCAGTGACCAGTGACAAGTGACCAGTGACCAGTGAGCTGTGACCAGTGATAAGTGACCAGTGACCAGCGAAAGTGACCAGGGACCAGTGACCAGTGACCAGTGACCAGTGACCAGTGACCAGTGACCAGTGACCAGTGAACAGTGACCAGTGACTAGTGTCCAGTGACCAGTGTCCAGTGAGCTGTGACCAGTGACCAGTGACCAGTGACCAGTGACCAGTGACCAGTGACCAGTGACCAGTGACCAGTGACCAGTGACCAGTGACCAGTGACCAGCGAAAGTGACCAGTGACCAGTGACCAGTGACCAGTGACAAGTGACCAGTTACCAGTGACCAGCGAAAGTGACCAGTGAACAGTGACCAGTGAGCAGTGACCAGTGAGCAGTGACCAGTGACCAGCAAAATTGACCAGCAAAATTGACCAGTGACCAATGACCAGTGACCAGTGACCAGTGACCAGTGACCAGTGACCAGTGACCAGTGACCAGCGAAAGTGACCAGGGACAAGCGACCAGTTACCAGTGACCAGTGACCAGTGACCAGCGAAAGTGACCAGTGACCAGTGACCAGTGACCAGTGACCAGCGACCAGTGACCAGTGACCAGCGACCAGTGACCAGTGACGAGCGACCAGTGACCAGTGACCAGTGACCAGTGACCAGCGAAAGTGACCAGTGACCAGTGACCAGTGACCAGTGACCAGTGACCAGTGACCAGTGACCAGTGACCAGTGACCAGTGACCAGTGACCAGTGACAAGTGACCAGTGACCAGCGACCAGTGACCAGTGACCAGTGACCATTGACCAGTGACCAGTGACCAGTGACCAGCGAACGTGACCAGGGACCAGTGACCAGTGACCAGTGACCAGTGACCAGTGACCAGTGACCAGTGACCAGTGACCAGTGACAAGTGACCAGTGACCAGCGACCAGTGACCAGTGACCATTGACCAGTGACCAGTGACCAGCAAAAATGACCAGTGACCAGTGACCAGTGACCAGTGACCAGTGACCAGTGACCAGTGACCAGTGACCAGTGACAAGTGACCAGTGACGAGCGACCAGTGACCAGTGACCAGTGACCAGTGACCAGCGAAAGTGACCAGGGACCAGTGACCAGTAACCAGTGACCAGTGACCAGTGACCAGTGACCAGTGACCAGTGACCAGTGACCTGTGACCAGTGACAAGTGACCAGTGACCAGCGACCAGTGGCCAGTGACCAGTGACCATTGACCAGTGACCAGTGACCAGTGACCAGCGAACGTGACCAGGGACCAGTGACCAGTGACCTGTGACCAGTGACCAGTGACCAGCGAAAGTGACCAGGGACCAGTGACCAGTGACCAGTGACCAGTGACCAGTGACCAGTGACCAGTGACCAGTGACCAGTGACCAGTGACCAGTGACCAGTGACCAGTGACCAGTGACCAGTGACAAGTGACCAGTGACCAGCGACCAGTGACCAGTGACCAGTGACCATTGACCAGTGACCAGTGACCAGTGACCAGCGAACGTGACCAGGGACCAGTGACCAGTGACCAGTGACCAGTGACCAGTGACCAGTGACCAGTTACAAGTGACCAGTGACCAGCGACCAGTGACCAGTGACGAGCGACCAGTGACCAGTGCCCATTGACCAGCGAAAGTGACCAGTGACCAGTGACCAGTGACCAGTGACCAGTGACCAGTGACAAGTGACCAGTTACCAGCGACCAGTGACCAGTGACCACTGAACAGCGAAAGTGACCAGTGACCAGGGACCAGTGACCAGTGACCAGCGAAATTGACCAGTGTCCAGTGACCAGTGACCAGTGACAAGTGACCAGTGACCAGTGAGCTGTGACCAGTGATAAGTGACCAGTGACCAGTGACCAGTGACCAGTGACCAGTGACCAGTGACCAGTGACCAGCGAAAGTGACCAGGGACCAGTGACCAGTGACCAGTGACCAGTGACCAGTGACCAGTGACCAGTGACCAGTGAACAGTGACCAGTGACTAGTGTCCAGTGACCAGTGTCCAGTGAGCTGTGACCAGTGACCAGTGACCAGTGACCAGTGACCAGTGACCAGTGACCAGTGACCAGTGACCAGTGACCAGTGACCAGTGACCATTGACCAGTGACCAGTGACCAGTGACCAGTGACAAGTGACCAGTGACCAGTGACCAGCGAAAGTGACCAGTGACCAGTCACGAGCGAAATTGGCCAGTGACCAGCGAAAGTGACCAGTGACCTGTGACCAGTGACCAGTGACCAGTTACAAGTGACCAGTGACCAGGGACCAGTGACCAGTGACGAGCGACCAGTGACCAGTGACCATTGACCAGTGACCAGTGACCAGTGACCAGCGAAAGTGACCAGGGACCAGTGACCAGTGACCAGTGACCAGTGACCAGTGACCAGTGACCAGTGACCAGTGACCAGCGAAAGTGACCAGCGAAAGTGACCAGGGACCAGTGACCAGTGACCAGTGACCAGTGACCAGTGACCAGTGACCAGTGACCAGTGACCAGTGACCAGTGACCAGTGACCAGTGACCAGTGACAAGTGACCAGTGACCAGCGACCAGTGACCAGTGACCAGTGACCATTGACCAGTGACCAGTGACCAGTGACCAGCGAACGTGACCAGGGACCAGTGACCAGTGACCAGTGACCAGTGACCAGTGACCAGTGACCAGTGACCAGTTACAAGTGACCAGTGACCAGCGACCAGTGACCAGTGACCAGTGACCAGTGACCAGTGACCAGTGACCAGTGCCAACGACCAGTGACCAGTGACCATTGACCAGTGACCAGCGAAAGTGACCAGGGAGCAGTGACCAGTGACCAGTGACCAGTGACCAGTGACCAGTGACCGGTGACCAGTGACCAGTGACCAGTGACCAGTGACCAGCGATCAGTGACCAGTGACCAGTGACCAGTGACCAGCGAAAGTGACAAGTGACCAGTGACCATTGACCAGTGACCAGTGACCAGTGACCAGTGAAAAGTGACCAGTGACCAGTGAACAGCGAAAGTGACCAGTGAACAGTGACCAGCGAAATTGACCAGTGAACAGTGATCAGCGAAATTGACCAGTGACCATTGACCAGTGACCAGTGACCAGTGACCAGTGACCAGTGACCAGTGACAAGTGACCAGTGACTAGCGACCAGTGACCAGTGACCAGTGACCACTGACCAGCGAAAGTGACCAGTGACCAGGGACCAGTGACCAGTGACCAGCGAAAGTGACCAGTGAACAGTGACCAGTGACCAGTGACCAGCAAAATTGACCAGTAAAATTGACCAGTAAAATTGACCAGTGACCAGTGACCAGTGACCAATGACCAGTGACCAGTGACCAGTGACCAGTGACCAGTGACCAGTGACGAGTGACCAGCGACCAGTGACCAGTGACCATTGACCAGTGACCAGTGACCAGTGACCAGCGAAAGTGACCAGGAACAAACGACCAGTGACCAGTGACCAGTGACCAGTGACCAATGACCAGTGACCAGTGACCAGTGACCAGTGACCAGTGACCAGTGACCAGTGACGAGTGACCAGCGACCAGTGACCAGTGACCAGTGACCAGTGACCAGTGACCAGTGACCAGTGACCAGTGACCAGTGACCAGTGACCAGTGACCAGTGACCAGTGACCAGTGACCAGTGACCAGCGACCAGTGACCAGTGACCATTGACCAGTGACCAGTGACCAGCAAAAATGACCAGTGACCAGTGACCAGTGACCAGTGACCAGTGACCAGTGACCAGTTACAAGTGACCAGTGACCAGCGAACAGTGACCAGTGACGAGCGACCACTGACCAGTGACCAGTGACCAGTGACCAGCGAAAGTGACCAGGGACCAGTGACCAGTAACCAGTGACCAGTGACCAGTGACAAGTGACCAGTGACCAGCGACCAGTGACCAGTGACCATTGACCAGTGACCAGTGTCCAGCAAAAATGACCAGTGACCAGTGACCACTGACCAGTGACCAGTTACAAGTGACCAGTGACCAGCGACCAGTGACCAGTGACGAGCGACCAGTGACCAGTGACCAGTGACCAGTGACCAGCGAAAGTGACCAGGGACCAGTGACCAGTGACCAGTGACCAGTGACCACTGACCATTGACCAGTGACCAGTGACCAGTGACCAGTGACCAGTGACCAGTGACCAGCGACCAGTGACCAGTGACCATTGACCAGTGACCAGTGACCAGCAAAAATGACCAGTGACCAGTGACCAGTGACCAGTGACCAGTGACCAGTTACAAGTGACCAGTGACCAGCGACCAGTGACCAGTGACGAGCGACCAGTGACCAGTGACCAGTGACCAGTGACCAGCGAAAGTAACCAGGGAGCAGTGACCAGTAACCAGTGACCAGTGACCAGTGACCAGTGACCAGTGACCAGTGACCAGTGACCTGTGACCAGTGACAAGTGACCAGTGACCAGCGACCAGTGACCAGTGACGAGCGACCAGTGAGCAGTGACCATTGACCAGTGACCAGTGACCAGTGACCAGCGAAAGTGACCAGGGACCAGTGACCAGTGACCAGTGACCAGTGACCAGTGACCAGTGACCAGTGACCAGCGAAAGTGACCAGGGACCAGTGACCAGTGACCAGTGACCAGTGACCAGTGACCAGTGACCAGTGACCAGTGACCAGTGACCAGTGACAAGTGACCAGTGACCAGCGACCAGTGACCAGTGACCAGTGACCATTGACCAGTGACCAGTGACCAGTGACCAGCGAACGTGACCAGGGACCAGTGACCAGTGACCAGTGACCAGTGACCAGTGACCAGTGACCAGTGACCAGTTACAAGTGACCAGTGACCAGCGACCAGTGACCAGTGACCAGTGACCAGTGACCAGTGACCAGTGACCAGTGCCAACGACCAGTGACCAGTGACCATTGACCAGTGACCAGCGAAAGTGACCAGGGAGCAGTGACCAGTGACCAGTGACCAGTGACCAGTGACCAGTGATCGGTGACCAGTGACCAGTGACCAGTGACCAGTGACCAGCGATCAGTGACCAGTGACCAGTGACCAGTGACCAGCGAAAGTGACAAGTGACCAGTGACCAGTGACCAGTGACCAGTGACCAGTGACCAGCGAAAGTGACCAGTTACCAGTGAACAGTGACCAGCGAAATTGACCAGTTTCCAGTGACCAGTGAAAAGTGACCAGTGACCAGTGAACAGCGAAAGTGACCAGTGAACAGTGACCAGCGAAATTGACCAGTGAACAGTGATCAGCGAAATTGACCAGTGACCAATGACCAGTGACCAGTGACCAGTGACCAGTGACCAGTGACCAGTGACCAGTGACCAGCGAAAGTGACCAGGGACCAGTGACCAGTGACCAGTGACCAGTGACCAGTGACCAGTGACCAGTGACCAGTGACCAGTGACCAGTGACCAGTGACCAGTGACCAGTGACAAGTGACCAGTGACCAGCGACCAGTGACCAGTGACCAGTGACCATTGACCAGTGACCAGTGACCAGTGACAAGCGAACGTGACCAGGGACCAGTGACCAGTGACCAGTGACCAGTGACCAGTGACCAGCGAAAGTGACCAGTGACCAGTGACCAGTGACCAGCGAAAGTGACCAGTGACCAGTGACCAGTGACCAGCGAAATCGACCAGTGACCAGTGACCAGAGACCAGTGACTAGCCAAATTGACCAGAGACCAGTGACCAGTGACCAGTGACCAGCGGTAGTGACCAGTGACCAGTGACCAGCGGTAGTGACCAGTGATCAGTGACCGTTGAACAGTGACCAGTGACCAGTGACCAGTGACCAGCGAAAGTGACCAGGGACCAGTGACCAGTGACCAGTGACCAGTGACCAGTGACCAGTGACCAGCGACCAGTGACCAGTGACCATTGACCAGTGACCAGTGACCAGCAAAAATGACCAGTGACCAGTGACCAGTGACCAGTGACCAGTGACCAGTGACCAGTGACCAGTGACCAGTGACCAGTGACAAGTGACCAGTGACCAGCGACCAGTGACCAGTGACCAGTGACCATTGACCAGTGACCAGTGACCAGTGACCAGCGAACGTGACCAGGGACCAGTGACCAGTGACCAGTGACCAGTGACCAGTGACCAGTGACCAGTTACAAGTGACCAGTGACCAGTTACAAGTGACAAGTGACCAGCGACCAGTGACCAGTGACGAGCGACCAGTGACCATTGACCAGTGACCAGTGACCAGCAAAAATGACCAGTGACCAGTGACCAGTGACCAGTGACCAGTGACCAGTGACCAGTGACCAGTGACCAGTGACCAGTGACCAGTGACCAGCGACCAGTGACCAGTGACCATTGACCAGTGACCAGTGACCAGCAAAAATGACCAGTGACCAGTGACCAGTAACCAGTGACCAGTGACCAGTGACCAGTGACCAGTGACCAGCGAAAGTGACAAGTGACCAGTGACCATTGACCAGTGACCAGTGACCAGTGACCAGTGACCAGCGACCAGTGACCAGTGACCATTGACCAGTGACCAGTGACCAGTGACCAGCGAAAGTGACCAGTGACCAGTGACCAGTGACCAGTGACCAGTGACCAGTGACCAGTGACCAGTTACAAGTGACCAGTGACCAGTTACAAGTGACCAGTGACCAGCGACCAGTGACCAGTGACGAGCGACCAGTGACCATTGACCAGTGACCAGTGACCAGCAAAAATGACCAGAGACCAGTGACCAGTGACCAGTGACCAGTGACCAGTGACCAGTGACCAGTGACCAGTGACCAGTGACCAGCGAAAGTGACAAGTGACCAGTGACCATTGACCAGTGACCAGTGACCAGTGACCAGTGACCAGCGACCAGTGACCAGTGACCATTGACCAGTGACCAGTGACCAGTGACCAGCGAAAGTGACCAGTGACCAGTGATCAGTGACCAGTGAACAGTGACCAGTGACCAGTGACCAGTGACCAGTGACCAGCGAAAGTGACCAGGGACCAGTGACCAGTGACCAGTGACCAGTGACCACTGACCATTGACCAGTGACCAGTGACCAGTGACCAGTGACCAGTGACCAGTGACCAGTGACCAGCGACCAGTGACCAGTGACCAGTGACCAGTTACAAGTGACCAGTGACCAGTTACAAGTGACCAGTGACCAGCGACCAGTGACCTGTGACGAGCGACCAGTGACCATTGACCAGTGACCAGTGACCAGCAAAAATGACCAGTGACCAGTGACCAGTGACCAGTGACCAGTGACCAGTGACCAGCGAAAGTGACCAGTGACCAGTGACCAGTGACCAGTGACCAGTGACCAGTGACCATTGACCAGTGACCAGTGACCAGTGACCAGCGAACGTGACCAGGGACCAGTGACCAGTGACCTGTGACCAGTGACCAGTGACCAGCGAAAGTGACCAGGGACCAGTGACCAGTGACCAGTGACCAGTGACCAGTGACCAGTGACCAGTGACCAGTGACCAGTGACCAGTGACCAGTGACCAGTGACCAGTGACCAGTGACCAGTGACAAGTGACCAGTGACCAGCGACCAGTGACCAGTGACCATTGACCAGTGACCAGTGACCAGCAAAAATGACCAGTGACCAGTGACCAGTGACCAGTGACCAGTGACCAGTTACAAGTGACCAGTGACCAGCGACCAGTGACCAGTGACGAGCGACCAGTGACCAGTGACCAGTGACCAGTGACCAGCGAAAGTGACCAGGGACCAGTGACCAGTAACCAGTGACCAGTGACCAGTGACCAGTGACCAGTGACCAGTGACCAGTGACAAGTGACCAGTGACCAGCGACCAGTGACCAGTGACCATTGACCAGTGACCAGTGACCAGCAAAAATGACCAGTGACCAGTGACCACTGACCAGTGACCAGTTACAAGTGACCAGTGACCAGCGACCAGTGACCAGTGACGAGCGACCAGTGACCAGTGACCAGTGACCAGTGACCAGCGAAAGTGACCAGGGACCAGTGACCAGTGACCAGTGACCAGTGACCACTGACCATTGACCAGTGACCAGTGACCAGTGACCAGTGACCAGTGACCAGTGACCAGCGACCAGTGACCAGTGACCAGCAAAAATGACCAGTGACCAGTGACCAGTGACCAGTGACCAGTGACCAGTTACAAGTGACCAGTGACCAGCGACCAGTGACCAGTGACGAGCGACCAGTGACCAGTGACCAGTGACCAGTGACCAGCGAAAGTGACCAGGGACCAGTGACCAGTAACCAGTGACCAGTGACCAGTGACCAGTGACCTGTGACCAGTGACAAGTGACCAGTGACCAGCGACCAGTGGCCAGTGACCAGTGACCATTGACCAGTGACCAGTGACCAGTGACCAGCGAACGTGACCAGGGACCAGTGACCAGTGACCTGTGACCAGTGACCAGTGACCAGCGAAAGTGACCAGGGACCAGTGACCAGTGACCAGTGACCAGTGACCAGTGACCAGTGACCAGTGACCAGTGACCAGTGACCAGTGACCAGTGACCATTGACCAGTGACCAGTGACCAGTGACCAGTGACAAGTGACCAGTGACCAGTGACCAGCGAAAGTGACCAGTGACCAGTCACGAGCGAAATTGGCCAGTGACCAGCGAAAGTGACCAGTGACCTGTGACCAGTGACCAGTGACCAGTTACAAGTGACCAGTGACCAGCGACCAGTGACCAGTGACGAGCGACCAGTGACCAGTGACCATTGACCAGTGACCAGTGACCAGTGACCAGCGAAAGTGACCAGGGACCAGTGACCAGTGACCAGTGACCAGTGACCAGTGACCAGTGACCAGTGACCAGCGAAAGTGACCAGGGACCAGTGACCAGTGACCAGGTACCAGAGACCAGTGACCAGTGACCAGTGACCAGTGACCAGTGACCAGTGACAAGTGACCAGTGACCAGCGACCAGTGACCAGTGACCAGTGACCATTGACCAGTGACCAGTGACCAGTGACCAGCGAACGTGACCAGGGACCAGTGACCAGTGACCAGTGACCAGTGACCAGTGACCAGTGACCAGTGACCAGTTACAAGTGACCAGTGACCAGCGACCAGTGACCAGTGACCAGTGACCAGTGACCAGTGACCAGTGACCAGTGCCAACGACCAGTGACCAGTGACCATTGACCAGTGACCAGCGAAAGTGACCAGGGAGCAGTGACCAGTGACCAGTGACCAGTGACCAGTGACCAGTGACCGGTGACCAGTGACCAGTGACCAGTGACCAGTGACCAGCGATCAGTGACCAGTGACCAGTGACCAGTGACCAGCGAAAGTGACAAGTGACCAGTGACCATTGACCAGTGACCAGTGACCAGTGACCAGTGAAAAGTGACCAGTGACCAGTGAACAGCGAAAGTGACCAGTGAACAGTGACCAGCGAAATTGACCAGTGAACAGTGATCAGCGAAATTGACCAGTGACCATTGACCAGTGACCAGTGACCAGTGACCAGTGACCAGTGACCAGTGACAAGTGACCAGTGACTAGCGACCAGTGACCAGTGACCAGTGACCAGCGACCAGTGACCAGTGACCATTGACCAGTGACCAGTGACCAGCAAAAATGACCAGTGACCAGTGACCAGTGACCAGTGACCAGTGACCAGTGACCAGTTACAAGTGACCAGTGACCAGCGACCAGTGACCAGTGACGAGCGACCACTGACCAGTGACCAGTGACCAGTGACCAGCGAAAGTGACCAGGGACCAGTGACCAGTAACCAGTGACCAGTGACCAGTGACAAGTGACCAGTGACCAGCGACCAGTGACCAGTGACCATTGACCAGTGACCAGTGACCAGCAAAAATGACCAGTGACCAGTGACCACTGACCAGTGACCAGTTACAAGTGACCAGTGACCAGCGACCAGTGACCAGTGACGAGCGACCAGTGACCAGTGACCAGTGACCAGTGACCAGCGAAAGTGACCAGGGACCAGTGACCAGTGACCAGTGACCAGTGACCACTGACCATTGACGAGTGACCAGTGACCAGTGACCAGTGACCAGTGACCAGCGACCAGTGACCAGTGACCATTGACCAGTGACCAGTGACCAGCAAAAATGACCAGTGACCAGTGACCAGTGACCAGTGACCAGTGACCAGTTACAAGTGACCAGTGACCAGCGACCAGTGACCAGTGACGAGCGACCAGTGACCAGTGACCAGTGACCAGTGACCAGCGAAAGTGACCAGGGAGCAGTGACCAGTAACCAGTGACCAGTGACCAGTGACCAGTGACCAGTGACCAGTGACCAGTGACCTGTGACCAGTGACAAGTGACCAGTGACCAGCGACCAGTGGCCAGTGACCAGTGACCATTGACCAGTGACCAGTGACCAGTGACCAGCGAACGTGACCAGGGACCAGTGACCAGTGACCTGTGACCAGTGACCAGTGACCAGTGACCAGTCACGAGCGAAATTGGCCAGTGACCAGCGAAAGTGACCAGTGACCTGTGACCAGTGACCAGTGACCAGTTACAAGTGACCAGTGACGAGCGACCAGTGACCAGTGACCATTGACCAGTGACCAGTGACCAGTGACCAGCGAAAGTGACCAGGGACCAGTGGCCAGTGACCAGTGACCAGGGACCAGTGACCAGTGACCAGCGAAATTGACCAGTGACCAGCGAAAGTGACCAGTGAACAGTGACCAGTGACCAGTGACCAGCAAAATTGACCAGTAAAATTGACCAGTGACCAGTGACCAGTGACCAATGACCAGTGACCAGTGACCAGTGACCAGTGACCAGTGACCAGTGACGAGTGACCAGCGACCAGTGACCAGTGACCATTGACCAGTGACCAGTGACCAGTGACCAGCGAAAGTGACCAGGAACAAACGACCAGTGACCAGTGACCAGTGACCAATGACCAATGACCAGTGACCAGTGACCAGTGACCAGTGACCAGTGACCAGTGACGAGTGACCAGCGACCAGTGACCAGTGACCAGTGACCAGTGACCAGTGACCAGTGACCAGTGACCAGTGACCAGTGACCAGTGACCAGTGACCAGTGACCAGTGACCAGTGACCAGTGACCAGTGACCAGTGACCAGTGACCAGTGACCAGCGACCAGTGACCAGTGACCATTGACCAGTGACCAGTGACCAGCAAAAATGACCAGTGACCAGTGACCAGTGACCAGTGACCAGTGACCAGTGACCAGTTACAAGTGACCAGTGACCAGCGACCAGTGACCAGTGACGAGCGACCACTGACCAGTGACCAGTGACCAGTGACCAGCGAAAGTGACCAGGGACCAGTGACCAGTAACCAGTGACCAGTGACCAGTGACAAGTGACCAGTGACCAGCGACCAGTGACCAGTGACCATTGACCAGTGACCAGTGACCAGCAAAAATGACCAGTGACCAGTGACCACTGACCAGTGACCAGTTACAAGTGACCAGTGACCAGCGACCAGTGACCAGTGACGAGCGACCAGTGACCAGTGACCAGTGACCAGTGACCAGCGAAAGTGACCAGGGACCAGTGACCAGTGACCAGTGACCAGTGACCACTGACCATTGACCAGTGACCAGTGACCAGTGACCAGTGACCAGTGACCAGCGACCAGTGACCAGTGACCATTGACCAGTGACCAGTGACCAGCAAAAATGACCAGTGACCAGTGACCAGTGACCAGTGACCAGTGACCAGTTACAAGTGACCAGTGACCAGCGACCAGTGACCAGTGACGAGCGACCAGTGACCAGTGACCAGTGACCAGTGACCAGCGAAAGTGACCAGGGAGCAGTGACCAGTAACCAGTGACCAGTGACCAGTGACCAGTGACCAGTGACCAGTGACCAGTGACCAGTGACCTGTGACCAGTGACAAGTGACCAGTGACCAGCGACCAGTGGCCAGTGACCAGTGACCATTGACCAGTGACCAGTGACCAGTGACCAGCGAACGTGACCAGGGACCAGTGACCAGTGACCTGTGACCAGTGACCAGTGACCAGTGACCAGTGACCAGTGACCAGTGACCAGTGACCAGTGACCAGTGACCAGTGACCAGTGACCAGTGACCAGTGACCAGTGACCAGTGACCAGTGACCAGTGACCAGCGACCAGTGACCAGTGACCATTGACCAGTGACCAGTGACCAGCAAAAATGACCAGTGACCAGTGACCAGTGACCAGTGACCAGTGACCAGTGACCAGTTACAAGTGACCAGTGACCAGCGACCAGTGACCAGTGACGAGCGACCACTGACCAGTGACCAGTGACCAGTGACCAGCGAAAGTGACCAGGGACCAGTGACCAGTAACCAGTGACCAGTGACCAGTGACAAGTGACCAGTGACCAGCGACCAGTGACCAGTGACCATTGACCAGTGACCAGTGACCAGCAAAAATGACCAGTGACCAGTGACCACTGACCAGTGACCAGTTACAAGTGACCAGTGACCAGCGACCAGTGACCAGTGACGAGCGACCAGTGACCAGTGACCAGTGACCAGTGACCAGCGAAAGTGACCAGGGACCAGTGACCAGTGACCAGTGACCAGTGACCACTGACCATTGACCAGTGACCAGTGACCAGTGACCAGTGACCAGTGACCAGCGACCAGTGACCAGTGACCATTGACCAGTGACCAGTGACCAGCAAAAATGACCAGTGACCAGTGACCAGTGACCAGTGACCAGTGACCAGTTACAAGTGACCAGTGACCAGCGACCAGTGACCAGTGACGAGCGACCAGTGACCAGTGACCAGTGACCAGTGACCAGCGAAAGTGACCAGGGAGCAGTGACCAGTAACCAGTGACCAGTGACCAGTGACCAGTGACCAGTGACCAGTGACCAGTGACCAGTGACCTGTGACCAGTGACAAGTGACCAGTGACCAGCGACCAGTGGCCAGTGACCAGTGACCATTGACCAGTGACCAGTGACCAGTGACCAGCGAACGTGACCAGGGACCAGTGACCAGTGACCTGTGACCAGTGACCAGTGACCAGTGACCAGTCACGAGCGAAATTGGCCAGTGACCAGCGAAAGTGACCAGTGACCTGTGACCAGTGACCAGTGACCAGTTACAAGTGACCAGTGACCAGCGACCAGTGACCAGTGACGAGCGACCAGTGACCAGTGACCATTGACCAGTGACCAGTGACCAGTGACCAGCGAAAGTGACCAGGGACCAGTGACCAGTGACCAGTGACCAGTGACCAGTGACCAGTGACCAGTGACCAGCGAAAGTGACCAGGGACCAGTGACCAGTGACCAGTGACCAGTGACCAGTGACCAGTGACCAGTGACCAGTGACCAGTGACCAGTTACCAGTGACCAGTGACCAGTGACCAGTGACAAGTGACCAGTGACCAGCGACCAGTGACCAGTGACCAGTGACCATTGACCAGTGACCAGTGACCAGTGACCAGCGAACGTGACCAGGGACCAGTGACCAGTGACCAGCGAAAGTGACAAGTGACCAGTGACCAGTGACCAGTGACCAGTGACCAGTGACCAGCGAAAGTGACCAGTTACCAGTGAACAGTGACCAGCGAAATTGACCAGTTTCCAGTGACCAGTGAAAAGTGACCAGTGACCAGTGAACAGCGAAAGTGACCAGTGAACAGTGACCAGCGAAATTGACCAGTGAACAGTGATCAGCGAAATTGACCAGTGACCATTGACCAGTGACCAGTGACCAGTGACCAGTGACCAGTGACCAGTGACCAGTGACCAGTGACCAGTGACCAGTGACCAGTGACCAGTGACCAGTGACCAGTGACCAGTGACCAGTGACCAGTGACCAGTGACCAGCGACCAGTGACCAGTGACCATTGACCAGTGACCAGTGACCAGCAAAAATGACCAGTGACCAGTGACCAGTGACCAGTGACCAGTGACCAGTGACCAGTTACAAGTGACCAGTGACCAGCGACCAGTGACCAGTGACGAGCGACCACTGACCAGTGACCAGTGACCAGTGACCAGCGAAAGTGACCAGGGACCAGTGACCAGTAACCAGTGACCAGTGACCAGTGACAAGTGACCAGTGACCAGCGACCAGTGACCAGTGACCATTGACCAGTGACCAGTGACCAGCAAAAATGACCAGTGACCAGTGACCACTGACCAGTGACCAGTTACAAGTGACCAGTGACCAGCGACCAGTGACCAGTGACGAGCGACCAGTGACCAGTGACCAGTGACCAGTGACCAGCGAAAGTGACCAGGGACCAGTGACCAGTGACCAGTGACCAGTGACCACTGACCATTGACCAGTGACCAGTGACCAGTGACCAGTGACCAGTGACCAGCGACCAGTGACCAGTGACCATTGACCAGTGACCAGTGACCAGCAAAAATGACCAGTGACCAGTGACCAGTGACCAGTGACCAGTGACCAGTTACAAGTGACCAGTGACCAGCGACCAGTGACCAGTGACGAGCGACCAGTGACCAGTGACCAGTGACCAGTGACCAGCGAAAGTGACCAGGGAGCAGTGACCAGTAACCAGTGACCAGTGACCAGTGACCAGTGACCAGTGACCAGTGACCAGTGACCAGTGACCTGTGACCAGTGACAAGTGACCAGTGACCAGCGACCAGTGGCCAGTGACCAGTGACCATTGACCAGTGACCAGTGACCAGTGACCAGCGAACGTGACCAGGGACCAGTGACCAGTGACCTGTGACCAGTGACCAGTGACCAGTGACCAGTGACCAGTGACCAGTGACCAGTGACCAGTGACCAGTGACCAGTGACCAGTGACCAGTGACCAGTGACCAGTGACCAGTGACCAGTGACCAGTGACCAGCGACCAGTGACCAGTGACCATTGACCAGTGACCAGTGACCAGCAAAAATGACCAGTGACCAGTGACCAGTGACCAGTGACCAGTGACCAGTGACCAGTTACAAGTGACCAGTGACCAGCGACCAGTGACCAGTGACGAGCGACCACTGTCCAGTGACCAGTGACCAGTGACCAGCGAAAGTGACCAGGGACCAGTGACCAGTAACCAGTGACCAGTGACCAGTGACAAGTGACCAGTGACCAGCGACCAGTGACCAGTGACCATTGACCAGTGACCAGTGACCAGCAAAAATGACCAGTGACCAGTGACCACTGACCAGTGACCAGTTACAAGTGACCAGTGACCAGCGACCAGTGACCAGTGACGAGCGACCAGTGACCAGTGACCAGTGACCAGTGACCAGCGAAAGTGACCAGGGACCAGTGACCAGTGACCAGTGACCAGTGACCACTGACCATTGACCAGTGACCAGTGACCAGTGACCAGTGACCAGTGACCAGCGACCAGTGACCAGTGACCATTGACCAGTGACCAGTGACCAGCAAAAATGACCAGTGACCAGTGACCAGTGACCAGTGACCAGTGACCAGTTACAAGTGACCAGTGACCAGCGACCAGTGACCAGTGACGAGCGACCAGTGACCAGTGACCAGTGACCAGTGACCAGCGAAAGTGACCAGGGAGCAGTGACCAGTAACCAGTGACCAGTGACCAGTGACCAGTGACCAGTGACCAGTGACCAGTGACCAGTGACCTGTGACCAGTGACAAGTGACCAGTGACCAGCGACCAGTGGCCAGTGACCAGTGACCATTGACCAGTGACCAGTGACCAGTGACCAGCGAACGTGACCAGGGACCAGTGACCAGTGACCTGTGACCAGTGACCAGTGACCAGTCACGAGCGAAATTGGCCAGTGACCAGCGAAAGTGACCAGTGACCTGTGACCAGTGACCAGTGACCAGTTACAAGTGACCAGTGACCAGCGACCAGTGACCAGTGACGAGCGACCAGTGACCAGTGACCATTGACCAGTGACCAGTGACCAGTGACCAGCGAAAGTGACCAGGGACCAGTGACCAGTGACCAGTGACCAGTGACCAGTGACCAGTGACCAGTGACCAGCGAAAGTGACCAGGGACCAGTGACCAGTGACCAGTGACCAGTGACCAGTGACCAGTGACCAGTGACCAGTGACCAGTGACCAGTGACCAGTGACCAGTGACCAGTGACCAGTGACAAGTGACCAGTGACCAGCGACCAGTGACCAGTGACCAGTGACCATTGACCAGTGACCAGTGACCAGTGACCAGCGAACGTGACCAGGGACCAGTGACCAGTGACCAGTGACCAGTGACCAGTGACCAGTGACCAGTGACCAGTGACCAGTTACAAGTGACCAGTGACCAGCGACCAGTGACCAGTGACCAGTGACCAGTGACCAGTGACCAGTGACCAGTGCCAACGACCAGTGACCAGTGACCATTGACCAGTGACCAGCGAAAGTGACCAGGGAGCAGTGACCAGTGACCAGTGACCAGTGACCAGTGACCAGTGACCGGTGACCAGTGACCAGTGACCAGTGACCAGTGACCAGCGATCAGTGACCAGTGACCAGTGACCAGTGACCAGCGAAAGTGACAAGTGACCAGTGACCAGTGACCAGTGACCAGTGACCAGTGACCAGCGAAAGTGACCAGTTACCAGTGAACAGTGACCAGCGAAATTGACCAGTTTCCAGTGACCAGTGAAAAGTGACCAGTGACCAGTGAACAGCGAAAGTGACCAGTGAACAGTGACCAGCGAAATTGACCAGTGAACAGTGATCAGCGAAATTGACCAGTGACCATTGACCAGTGACCAGTGACCAGTGACCAGTGACCAGTGACCAGTGACCAGTGACAAGTGACCAGTGACCAGCGACCAGTGACCAGTGACCAGTGACCACTGACCAGCGAAAGTGACCAGTGACCAGGGACCAGTGACCAGTGACCAGCGAAATTGACCAGTGACCAGCGAAAGTGACCAGTGAACAGTGACCAGTGACCAGTGACCAGCAAAATTGACCAGTAAAATTAACCAGTGACCAGTGACCAGTGACCAATGACCAGTGACCAGTGACCAGTGACCAGTGACCAGTGACCAGTGACGAGTGACCAGCGACCAGTGACCAGTGACCATTGACCAGTGACCAGTGACCAGTGACCAGCGAAAGTGACCAGGAACAAACGACCAGTGACCAGTGACCAGTGACCAGTGACCAATGACCAGTGACCAGTGACCAGTGACCAGTGACCAGTGACCAGTGACGAGTGACCAGCGACCAGTGACCAGTGACCATTGACCAGTGACCAGTGACCAGTGACCAGCGAAAGTGACCAGGAACAAGCGACCAGTGACCAGTGACCAGTGACCAGTGACCAGTGACCAGTGACCAGTGACCAGTGACCAGTGACCAGTGACCTGTGACCAGTGACCAGTGACCAGTGTCCAGTGACCAGTGACGAGCGAAATGGACCAGTGACCAGTGACTAGTGACCAGCGATCAATGACCAGTGACCAGTGACCAGTGACCAGTGACCAGTGACCAGCGAAATTGACCAGTGACCAGTGACCAGTGACCAGCGACCAGTGACCAGTGACCAGTGACAAGTGACCAGTGACCGGCGAAAGTGACCAGTGAACAGTGACCAGTGACCAGTGACCAGTGAATAGTGACCAGTGACCAGTGAACAGCGAAAGTGACCAGTGTCCAGTGACCAGTGACCAGTGATCTGTGACCAGTGACCAGTGACCAGTGACCAGTGAACTGTGACCAGTGACCAGTGACCAGCGAAAGTGACCAGTGACCAGTCACGAGCGAAATTGACCAGTGACCAGCGAAAGTGACCAGTGACCAGTGACCAGTGACCAGTGTCCAGTGACCAGTGACCAGTGATAAGTGACCAGTGACCAGTGACCAGTGACCAGCGACCAGTGACCAGTGACCAGTGAATAGTGACCAGTGACCAGTGACCAGCGACCAGTGACCAATGACCAGTGACCTGTGACCATTCACCAGTGAATAGTGACCAGTGACCAGTGAACAGCGAAAGTGACCAGTGACCAGTGACCTGTGACCAGTGACCAGTGACCAGTGACGAGCGAAATGGACCAGTGACCAGTGACTAGTGACCAGCGATCAGTGACCAGTGACCAGCGATCAGTGACCAGTGACCAGTGACCAGCGAAATTGACCAGTGACCAGTGACCAGTGACCAGTGAACAGTGACAAGTGACCAGTGACCAGTGACCAACGAAAGTGACCAGTGAACAGTGACCAGGGACCAGTGACCATTGACGAGTGACCAGTGACCAGCGAAAGTGAACAGTGACCAGTGACCAGTGACCAGTGACCAGTGACCAGTGACCAGTGACCAGTGACCAGCGAAAGTGACCAGTGACCAGTGACCAGTGACCAGTGACCAGTGACCAGTGACCAGTGACAAGTGACCTGGGACCAGTGACCAGTGACCAGTGACCAGCGAAATTGACCAGTTTCCAGTGACCAGTGACAAGTGACCAGTGACCAGCGACCAGTGACCAGTGACCAGTGACCAGTGACCAGCGAAAGTGACCAGTGACCAGTGACCAGTGACCAGTGACCAGTGACCAGTGACCAGTGACCAGTGACCAGTGACCAGTTACAAGTGACCAGTGACCAGCGACCAGTGACCAGTGACGAGCGACCAGTGACCAGTGACCAGTGACCAGTGACCAGCGAAAGTGACCAGGGAGCAGTGACCAGTAACCAGTGACCAGTGACCAGTGACCAGTGACCAGTGACCAGTGACCAGTGACCAGTGACCTGTGACCAGTGACAAGTGACCAGTGACCAGCGACCAGTGGCCAGTGACCAGTGACCATTGACCAGTGACCAGTGACCAGTGACCAGCGAACGTGACCAGGGACCAGTGACCAGTGACCTGTGACCAGTGACCAGTGACCAGTGACCAGTCACGAGCGAAATTGGCCAGTGACCAGCGAAAGTGACCAGTGACCTGTGACCAGTGACCAGTGACCAGTTACAAGTGACCAGTGACCAGCGACCAGTGACCAGTGACGAGCGACCAGTGACCAGTGACCATTGACCAGTGACCAGTGACCAGTGACCAGCGAAAGTGACCAGGGACCAGTGACCAGTGACCAGTGACCAGTGACCAGTGACCAGTGACCAGTGACCAGCGAAAGTGACCAGGGACCAGTGACCAGTGACCAGTGACCAGTGACCAGTGACCAGTGACCAGTGACCAGTGACCAGTGACCAGTGACCAGTGACCAGTGACCAGTGACCAGTGACAAGTGACCAGTGACCAGCGACCAGTGACCAGTGACCAGTGACCATTGACCAGTGACCAGTGACCAGTGACCAGCGAACGTGACCAGGGACCAGTGACCAGTGACCAGTGACCAGTGACCAGTGACCAGTGACCAGTGACCAGTGACCAGTTACAAGTGACCAGTGACCAGCGACCAGTGACCAGTGACCAGTGACCAGTGACCAGTGACCAGTGACCAGTGCCAACGACCAGTGACCAGTGACCATTGACCAGTGACCAGCGAAAGTGACCAGGGAGCAGTGACCAGTGACCAGTGACCAGTGACCAGTGACCAGTGACCGGTGACCAGTGACCAGTGACCAGTGACCAGTGACCAGCGATCAGTGACCAGTGACCAGTGACCAGTGACCAGCGAAAGTGACAAGTGACCAGTGACCAGTGACCAGTGACCAGTGACCAGTGACCAGCGAAAGTGACCAGTTACCAGTGAACAGTGACCAGCGAAATTGACCAGTTTCCAGTGACCAGTGAAAAGTGACCAGTGACCAGTGAACAGCGAAAGTGACCAGTGAACAGTGACCAGCGAAATTGACCAGTGAACAGTGATCAGCGAAATTGACCAGTGACCATTGACCAGTGACCAGTGACCAGTGACCAGTGACCAGTGACCAGTGACAAGTGACCAGTGACCAGCGACCAGTGACCAGTGACCAGTGACCACTGACCAGCGAAAGTGACCAGTGACCAGGGACCAGTGACCAGTGACCAGCGAAATTGACCAGTGACCAGCGAAAGTGACCAGTGAACAGTGACCAGTGACCAGTGACCAGCAAAATTGACCAGTAAAATTAACCAGTGACCAGTGACCAGTGACCAATGACCAGTGACCAGTGACCAGTGACCAGTGACCAGTGACCAGTGACGAGTGACCAGCGACCAGTGACCAGTGACCATTGACCAGTGACCAGTGACCAGTGACCAGCGAAAGTGACCAGGAACAAACGACCAGTGACCAGTGACCAGTGACCAGTGACCAATGACCAGTGACCATTGACCAGTGACCAGTGACCAGTGACCAGCGAAAGTGACCAGGAACAAACGACCAGTGACCAGTGACCAGTGACCAGTGACCAGTGACCAGTGACCAGTGACCAGTGACCAGCGAAAGTGACCAGTGACCAGTGACCAGTGACCAGTGACCAGTGACCAGTGACCAGTGACAAGTGACCTGGGACCAGTGACCAGTGACCAGTGACCAGCGAAATTGACCAGTTTCCAGTGACCAGTGACAAGTGACCAGTGACCAGCGACCAGTGACCAGTGACCAGTGACCAGTGACCAGCGAAAGTGACCAGTGACCAGTGACCAGTGACCAGTGACCAGTGACCAGTGACCAGTGACCAGTGACCAGTGACCAGTGACCAGTTACAAGTGACCAGTGACCAGCGACCAGTGACCAGTGACGAGCGACCAGTGACCAGTGACCAGTGACCAGTGACCAGCGAAAGTGACCAGGGAGCAGTGACCAGTAACCAGTGACCAGTGACCAGTGACCAGTGACCAGTGACCAGTGACCAGTGACCAGTGACCAGTGACCTGTGACCAGTGACAAGTGACCAGTGACCAGCGACCAGTGGCCAGTGACCAGTGACCATTGACCAGTGACCAGTGACCAGTGACCAGCGAACGTGACCAGGGACCAGTGACCAGTGACCTGTGACCAGTGACCAGTGACCAGTGACCAGTCACGAGCGAAATTGGCCAGTGACCAGCGAAAGTGACCAGTGACCTGTGACCAGTGACCAGTGACCAGTTACAAGTGACCAGTGACCAGCGACCAGTGACCAGTGACGAGCGACCAGTGACCAGTGACCATTGACCAGTGACCAGTGACCAGTGACCAGCGAAAGTGACCAGGGACCAGTGACCAGTGACCAGTGACCAGTGACCAGTGACCAGTGACCAGTGACCAGCGAAAGTGACCAGGGACCAGTGACCAGTGACCAGTGACCAGTGACCAGTGACCAGTGACCAGTGACCAGTGACCAGTGACCAGTGACCAGTGACCAGTGACCAGTGACCAGTGACAAGTGACCAGTGACCAGCGACCAGTGACCAGTGACCAGTGACCATTGACCAGTGACCAGTGACCAGTGACCAGCGAACGTGACCAGGGACCAGTGACCAGTGACCAGTGACCAGTGACCAGTGACCAGTGACCAGTGACCAGTGACCAGTTACAAGTGACCAGTGACCAGCGACCAGTGACCAGTGACCAGTGACCAGTGACCAGTGACCAGTGACCAGTGCCAACGACCAGTGACCAGTGACCATTGACCAGTGACCAGCGAAAGTGACCAGGGAGCAGTGACCAGTGACCAGTGACCAGTGACCAGTGACCAGTGACCGGTGACCAGTGACCAGTGACCAGTGACCAGTGACCAGCGATCAGTGACCAGTGACCAGTGACCAGTGACCAGCGAAAGTGACAAGTGACCAGTGACCAGTGACCAGTGACCAGTGACCAGTGACCAGCGAAAGTGACCAGTTACCAGTGAACAGTGACCAGCGAAATTGACCAGTTTCCAGTGACCAGTGAAAAGTGACCAGTGACCAGTGAACAGCGAAAGTGACCAGTGAACAGTGACCAGCGAAATTGACCAGTGAACAGTGATCAGCGAAATTGACCAGTGACCATTGACCAGTGACCAGTGACCAGTGACCAGTGACCAGTGACCAGTGACAAGTGACCAGTGACCAGCGACCAGTGACCAGTGACCAGTGACCACTGACCAGCGAAAGTGACCAGTGACCAGGGACCAGTGACCAGTGACCAGCGAAATTGACCAGTGACCAGCGAAAGTGACCAGTGAACAGTGACCAGTGACCAGTGACCAGCAAAATTGACCAGTAAAATTAACCAGTGACCAGTGACCAGTGACCAATGACCAGTGACCAGTGACCAGTGACCAGTGACCAGTGACCAGTGACGAGTGACCAGCGACCAGTGACCAGTGACCATTGACCAGTGACCAGTGACCAGTGACCAGCGAAAGTGACCAGGAACAAACGACCAGTGACCAGTGACCAGTGACCAGTGACCAATGACCAGTGACCAGTGACCAGTGACCAGTGACCAGTGACCAGTGACGAGTGACCAGCGACCAGTGACCAGTGACCATTGACCAGTGACCAGTGACCAGTGACCAGCGAAAGTGACCAGGAACAAGCGACCAGTGACCAGTGACCAGTGACCAGTGACCAGTGACCAGTGACCAGTGACCAGTGACCAGTGACCAGTGACCTGTGACCAGTGACCAGTGACCAGTGTCCAGTGACCAGTGACGAGCGAAATGGACCAGTGACCAGTGACTAGTGACCAGCGATCAATGACCAGTGACCAGTGACCAGTGACCAGTGACCAGTGACCAGTGACCAGTGACCTGTGACCAGTGACAAGTGACCAGTGACCAGCGACCAGTGGCCAGTGACCAGTGACCATTGACCAGTGACCAGTGACCAGTGACCAGCGAACGTGACCAGGGACCAGTGACCAGTGACCTGTGACCAGTGACCAGTGACCAGTGACCAGTCACGAGCGAAATTGGCCAGTGACCAGCGAAAGTGACCAGTGACCTGTGACCAGTGACCAGTGACCAGTTACAAGTGACCAGTGACCAGCGACCAGTGACCAGTGACGAGCGACCAGTGACCAGTGACCATTGACCAGTGACCAGTGACCAGTGACCAGCGAAAGTGACCAGGGACCAGTGACCAGTGACCAGTGACCAGTGACCAGTGACCAGTGACCAGTGACCAGCGAAAGTGACCAGGGACCAGTGACCAGTGACCAGTGACCAGTGACCAGTGACCAGTGACCAGTGACCAGTGACCAGTGACCAGTGACCAGTGACCAGTGACCAGTGACCAGTGACAAGTGACCAGTGACCAGCGACCAGTGACCAGTGACCAGTGACCATTGACCAGTGACCAGTGACCAGTGACCAGCGAACGTGACCAGGGACCAGTGACCAGTGACCAGTGACCAGTGACCAGTGACCAGTGACCAGTGACCAGTGACCAGTTACAAGTGACCAGTGACCAGCGACCAGTGACCAGTGACCAGTGACCAGTGACCAGTGACCAGTGACCAGTGCCAACGACCAGTGACCAGTGACCATTGACCAGTGACCAGCGAAAGTGACCAGGGAGCAGTGACCAGTGACCAGTGACCAGTGACCAGTGACCAGTGACCGGTGACCAGTGACCAGTGACCAGTGACCAGTGACCAGCGATCAGTGACCAGTGACCAGTGACCAGTGTCCAGCGAAAGTGACAAGTGACCAGTGACCAGTGACCAGTGACCAGTGACCAGTGACCAGCGAAAGTGACCAGTTACCAGTGAACAGTGACCAGCGAAATTGACCAGTTTCCAGTGACCAGTGAAAAGTGACCAGTGACCAGTGAACAGCGAAAGTGACCAGTGAACAGTGACCAGCGAAATTGACCAGTGAACAGTGATCAGCGAAATTGACCAGTGACCATTGACCAGTGACCAGTGACCAGTGACCAGTGACCAGTGACCAGTGACAAGTGACCAGTGACCAGCGACCAGTGACCAGTGACCAGTGACCACTGACCAGCGAAAGTGACCAGTGACCAGGGACCAGTGACCAGTGACCAGCGAAATTGACCAGTGACCAGCGAAAGTGACCAGTGAACAGTGACCAGTGACCAGTGACCAGCAAAATTGACCAGTAAAATTAACCAGTGACCAGTGACCAGTGACCAATGACCAGTGACCAGTGACCAGTGACCAGTGACCAGTGACCAGTGACGAGTGACCAGCGACCAGTGACCAGTGACCATTGACCAGTGACCAGTGACCAGTGACCAGCGAAAGTGACCAGGAACAAACGACCAGTGACCAGTGACCAGTGACCAGTGACCAATGACCAGTGACCAGTGACCAGTGACCAGTGACCAGTGACCAGTGACGAGTGACCAGCGACCAGTGACCAGTGACCATTGACCAGTGACCAGTGACCAGTGACCAGCGAAAGTGACCAGGAACAAGCGACCAGTGACCAGTGACCAGTGACCAGTGACCAGTGACCAGTGACCAGTGACCAGTGACCAGTGACCAGTGACCTGTGACCAGTGACCAGTGACCAGTGACCAGCGAAAGTGACAAGTGACCAGTGACCAGTGACCAGTGACCAGTGACCAGTGACCAGCGAAAGTGACCAGTTACCAGTGAACAGTGACCAGCGAAATTGACCAGTTTCCAGTGACCAGTGAAAAGTGACCAGTGACCAGTGAACAGCGAAAGTGACCAGTGAACAGTGACCAGCGAAATTGACCAGTGAACAGTGATCAGCGAAATTGACCAGTGACCATTGACCAGTGACCAGTGACCAGTGACCAGTGACCAGTGACCAGTGACAAGTGACCAGTGACCAGCGACCAGTGACCAGTGACCAGTGACCACTGACCAGCGAAAGTGACCAGTGACCAGGGACCAGTGACCAGTGACCAGCGAAATTGACCAGTGACCAGCGAAAGTGACCAGTGAACAGTGACCAGTGACCAGTGACCAGCAAAATTGACCAGTAAAATTAACCAGTGACCAGTGACCAGTGACCAATGACCAGTGACCAGTGACCAGTGACCAGTGACCAGTGACCAGTGACGAGTGACCAGCGACCAGTGACCAGTGACCATTGACCAGTGACCAGTGACCAGTGACCAGCGAAAGTGACCAGGAACAAACGACCAGTGACCAGTGACCAGTGACCAGTGACCAATGACCAGTGACCATTGACCAGTGACCAGTGACCAGTGACCAGCGAAAGTGACCAGGAACAAACGACCAGTGACCAGTGACCAGTGACCAGTGACCAGTGACCAGTGACCAGTGACCAGTGACCAGCGAAAGTGACCAGTGACCAGTGACCAGTGACCAGTGACCAGTGACCAGTGACCAGTGACAAGTGACCTGGGACCAGTGACCAGTGACCAGTGACCAGCGAAATTGACCAGTTTCCAGTGACCAGTGACAAGTGACCAGTGACCAGCGACCAGTGACCAGTGACCAGTGACCAGTGACCAGCGAAAGTGACCAGTGACCAGTGACCAGTGACCAGTGACCAGTGACCAGTGACCAGTGACCAGTGACCAGTGACCAGTTACAAGTGACCAGTGACCAGCGACCAGTGACCAGTGACGAGCGACCAGTGACCAGTGACCAGTGACCAGTGACCAGCGAAAGTGACCAGGGAGCAGTGACCAGTAACCAGTGACCAGTGACCAGTGACCAGTGACCAGTGACCAGTGACCAGTGACCAGTGACCAGTGACCTGTGACCAGTGACAAGTGACCAGTGACCAGCGACCAGTGGCCAGTGACCAGTGACCATTGACCAGTGACCAGTGACCAGTGACCAGCGAACGTGACCAGGGACCAGTGACCAGTGACCTGTGACCAGTGACCAGTGACCAGTGACCAGTCACGAGCGAAATTGGCCAGTGACCAGCGAAAGTGACCAGTGACCTGTGACCAGTGACCAGTGACCAGTTACAAGTGACCAGTGACCAGCGACCAGTGACCAGTGACGAGCGACCAGTGACCAGTGACCATTGACCAGTGACCAGTGACCAGTGACCAGCGAAAGTGACCAGGGACCAGTGACCAGTGACCAGTGACCAGTGACCAGTGACCAGTGACCAGTGACCAGCGAAAGTGACCAGGGACCAGTGACCAGTGACCAGTGACCAGTGACCAGTGACCAGTGACCAGTGACCAGTGACCAGTGACCAGTGACCAGTGACCAGTGACCAGTGACCAGTGACAAGTGACCAGTGACCAGCGACCAGTGACCAGTGACCAGTGACCATTGACCAGTGACCAGTGACCAGTGACCAGCGAACGTGACCAGGGACCAGTGACCAGTGACCAGTGACCAGTGACCAGTGACCAGTGACCAGTGACCAGTGACCAGTTACAAGTGACCAGTGACCAGCGACCAGTGACCAGTGACCAGTGACCAGTGACCAGTGACCAGTGACCAGTGCCAACGACCAGTGACCAGTGACCATTGACCAGTGACCAGCGAAAGTGACCAGGGAGCAGTGACCAGTGACCAGTGACCAGTGACCAGTGACCAGTGACCGGTGACCAGTGACCAGTGACCAGTGACCAGTGACCAGCGATCAGTGACCAGTGACCAGTGACCAGTGACCAGCGAAAGTGACAAGTGACCAGTGACCAGTGACCAGTGACCAGTGACCAGTGACCAGCGAAAGTGACCAGTTACCAGTGAACAGTGACCAGCGAAATTGACCAGTTTCCAGTGACCAGTGAAAAGTGACCAGTGACCAGTGAACAGCGAAAGTGACCAGTGAACAGTGACCAGCGAAATTGACCAGTGAACAGTGATCAGCGAAATTGACCAGTGACCATTGACCAGTGACCAGTGACCAGTGACCAGTGACCAGTGACCAGTGACAAGTGACCAGTGACCAGCGACCAGTGACCAGTGACCAGTGACCACTGACCAGCGAAAGTGACCAGTGACCAGGGACCAGTGACCAGTGACCAGCGAAATTGACCAGTGACCAGCGAAAGTGACCAGTGAACAGTGACCAGTGACCAGTGACCAGCAAAATTGACCAGTAAAATTAACCAGTGACCAGTGACCAGTGACCAATGACCAGTGACCAGTGACCAGTGACCAGTGACCAGTGACCAGTGACGAGTGACCAGCGACCAGTGACCAGTGACCATTGACCAGTGACCAGTGACCAGTGACCAGCGAAAGTGACCAGGAACAAACGACCAGTGACCAGTGACCAGTGACCAGTGACCAATGACCAGTGACCAGTGACCAGTGACCAGTGACCAGTGACCAGTGACGAGTGACCAGCGACCAGTGACCAGTGACCATTGACCAGTGACCAGTGACCAGTGACCAGCGAAAGTGACCAGGAACAAGCGACCAGTGACCAGTGACCAGTGACCAGTGACCAGTGACCAGTGACCAGTGACCAGTGACCAGTGACCAGTGACCTGTGACCAGTGACCAGTGACCAGTGTCCAGTGACCAGTGACGAGCGAAATGGACCAGTGACCAGTGACTAGTGACCAGCGATCAATGACCAGTGACCAGTGACCAGTGACCAGTGACCAGTGACCAGTGACCAGTGACCTGTGACCAGTGACAAGTGACCAGTGACCAGCGACCAGTGGCCAGTGACCAGTGACCATTGACCAGTGACCAGTGACCAGTGACCAGCGAACGTGACCAGGGACCAGTGACCAGTGACCTGTGACCAGTGACCAGTGACCAGTGACCAGTCACGAGCGAAATTGGCCAGTGACCAGCGAAAGTGACCAGTGACCTGTGACCAGTGACCAGTGACCAGTTACAAGTGACCAGTGACCAGCGACCAGTGACCAGTGACGAGCGACCAGTGACCAGTGACCATTGACCAGTGACCAGTGACCAGTGACCAGCGAAAGTGACCAGGGACCAGTGACCAGTGACCAGTGACCAGTGACCAGTGACCAGTGACCAGTGACCAGCGAAAGTGACCAGGGACCAGTGACCAGTGACCAGTGACCAGTGACCAGTGACCAGTGACCAGTGACCAGTGACCAGTGACCAGTGACCAGTGACCAGTGACCAGTGACCAGTGACAAGTGACCAGTGACCAGCGACCAGTGACCAGTGACCAGTGACCATTGACCAGTGACCAGTGACCAGTGACCAGCGAACGTGACCAGGGACCAGTGACCAGTGACCAGTGACCAGTGACCAGTGACCAGTGACCAGTGACCAGTGACCAGTTACAAGTGACCAGTGACCAGCGACCAGTGACCAGTGACCAGTGACCAGTGACCAGTGACCAGTGACCAGTGCCAACGACCAGTGACCAGTGACCATTGACCAGTGACCAGCGAAAGTGACCAGGGAGCAGTGACCAGTGACCAGTGACCAGTGACCAGTGACCAGTGACCGGTGACCAGTGACCAGTGACCAGTGACCAGTGACCAGCGATCAGTGACCAGTGACCAGTGACCAGTGTCCAGCGAAAGTGACAAGTGACCAGTGACCAGTGACCAGTGACCAGTGACCAGTGACCAGCGAAAGTGACCAGTTACCAGTGAACAGTGACCAGCGAAATTGACCAGTTTCCAGTGACCAGTGAAAAGTGACCAGTGACCAGTGAACAGCGAAAGTGACCAGTGAACAGTGACCAGCGAAATTGACCAGTGAACAGTGATCAGCGAAATTGACCAGTGACCATTGACCAGTGACCAGTGACCAGTGACCAGTGACCAGTGACCAGTGACAAGTGACCAGTGACCAGCGACCAGTGACCAGTGACCAGTGACCACTGACCAGCGAAAGTGACCAGTGACCAGGGACCAGTGACCAGTGACCAGCGAAATTGACCAGTGACCAGCGAAAGTGACCAGTGAACAGTGACCAGTGACCAGTGACCAGCAAAATTGACCAGTAAAATTAACCAGTGACCAGTGACCAGTGACCAATGACCAGTGACCAGTGACCAGTGACCAGTGACCAGTGACCAGTGACGAGTGACCAGCGACCAGTGACCAGTGACCATTGACCAGTGACCAGTGACCAGTGACCAGCGAAAGTGACCAGGAACAAACGACCAGTGACCAGTGACCAGTGACCAGTGACCAATGACCAGTGACCAGTGACCAGTGACCAGTGACCAGTGACCAGTGACGAGTGACCAGCGACCAGTGACCAGTGACCATTGACCAGTGACCAGTGACCAGTGACCAGCGAAAGTGACCAGGAACAAGCGACCAGTGACCAGTGACCAGTGACCAGTGACCAGTGACCAGTGACCAGTGACCAGTGACCAGTGACCAGTGACCTGTGACCAGTGACCAGTGACCAGTGTCCAGTGACCAGTGACGAGCGAAATGGACCAGTGACCAGTGACTAGTGACCAGCGATCAATGACCAGTGACCAGTGACCAGTGACCAGTGACCAGTGACCAGCGAAATTGACCAGTGACCAGTGACCAGTGACCAGTGACCAGCGACCAGTGACCAGTGACCAGTGACAAGTGACCAGTGACCGGCGAAAGTGACCAGTGAACAGTGACCAGTGACCAGTGACCAGTGAATAGTGACCAGTGACCAGTGAACAGCGAAAGTGACCAGTGTCCAGTGACCAGTGACCAGTGATCTGTGACCAGTGACCAGTGACCAGTGACCAGTGAACTGTGACCAGTGACCAGTGACCAGCGAAAGTGACCAGTGACCAGTCACGAGCGAAATTGACCAGTGACCAGCGAAAGTGACCAGTGACCAGTGACCAGTGACCAGTGTCCAGTGACCAGTGACCAGTGATAAGTGACCAGTGACCAGTGACCAGTGACCAGCGACCAGTGACCAGTGACCAGTGAATAGTGACCAGTGACCAGTGACCAGCGACCAGTGACCAATGACCAGTGACCTGTGACCATTCACCAGTGAATAGTGACCAGTGACCAGTGAACAGCGAAAGTGACCAGTGACCAGTGACCTGTGACCAGTGACCAGTGACCAGGGACGAGCGAAATGGACCAGTGACCAGTGACTAGTGACCAGCGATCAGTGACCAGTGACCAGCGATCAGTGACCAGTGACCAGTGACCAGCGAAATTGACCAGTGACCAGTGACCAGTGACCAGTGAACAGTGACAAGTGACCAGTGACCAGTGACCAACGAAAGTGACCAGTGAACAGTGACCAGGGACCAGTGACCATTGACGAGTGACCAGTGACCAGCGAAAGTGAACAGTGACCAGTGACCAGTGACCAGTGACCAGTGACCAGTGACCAGTGACCAGCGAAAGTGACCAGTGACCAGTGACCAGTGACCAGTGACCAGCGATCAGTGACCAGTGACCAGTGACCAGTGACCAGCGAAAGTGACAAGTGACCAGTGACCAGTGACCAGTGACCAGTGACCAGTGACCAGCGAAAGTGACCAGTTACCAGTGAACAGTGACCAGCGAAATTGACCAGTTTCCAGTGACCAGTGAAAAGTGACCAGTGACCAGTGAACAGCGAAAGTGACCAGTGAACAGTGACCAGCGAAATTGACCAGTGAACAGTGATCAGCGAAATTGACCAGTGACCATTGACCAGTGACCAGTGACCAGTGACCAGTGACCAGTGACCAGTGACAAGTGACCAGTGACCAGCGACCAGTGACCAGTGACCAGTGACCACTGACCAGCGAAAGTGACCAGTGACCAGGGACCAGTGACCAGTGACCAGCGAAATTGACCAGTGACCAGCGAAAGTGACCAGTGAACAGTGACCAGTGACCAGTGACCAGCAAAATTGACCAGTAAAATTAACCAGTGACCAGTGACCAGTGACCAATGACCAGTGACCAGTGACCAGTGACCAGTGACCAGTGACCAGTGACGAGTGACCAGCGACCAGTGACCAGTGACCATTGACCAGTGACCAGTGACCAGTGACCAGCGAAAGTGACCAGGAACAAACGACCAGTGACCAGTGACCAGTGACCAGTGACCAATGACCAGTGACCAGTGACCAGTGACCAGTGACCAGTGACCAGTGACGAGTGACCAGCGACCAGTGACCAGTGACCATTGACCAGTGACCAGTGACCAGTGACCAGCGAAAGTGACCAGGAACAAGCGACCAGTGACCAGTGACCAGTGACCAGTGACCAGTGACCAGTGACCAGTGACCAGTGACCAGTGACCAGTGACCTGTGACCAGTGACCAGTGACCAGTGTCCAGTGACCAGTGACGAGCGAAATGGACCAGTGACCAGTGACTAGTGACCAGCGATCAATGACCAGTGACCAGTGACCAGTGACCAGTGACCAGTGACCAGTGACCAGTGACCTGTGACCAGTGACAAGTGACCAGTGACCAGCGACCAGTGGCCAGTGACCAGTGACCATTGACCAGTGACCAGTGACCAGTGACCAGCGAACGTGACCAGGGACCAGTGACCAGTGACCTGTGACCAGTGACCAGTGACCAGTGACCAGTCACGAGCGAAATTGGCCAGTGACCAGCGAAAGTGACCAGTGACCTGTGACCAGTGACCAGTGACCAGTTACAAGTGACCAGTGACCAGCGACCAGTGACCAGTGACGAGCGACCAGTGACCAGTGACCATTGACCAGTGACCAGTGACCAGTGACCAGCGAAAGTGACCAGGGACCAGTGACCAGTGACCAGTGACCAGTGACCAGTGACCAGTGACCAGTGACCAGCGAAAGTGACCAGGGACCAGTGACCAGTGACCAGTGACCAGTGACCAGTGACCAGTGACCAGTGACCAGTGACCAGTGACCAGTGACCAGTGACCAGTGACCAGTGACCAGTGACAAGTGACCAGTGACCAGCGACCAGTGACCAGTGACCAGTGACCATTGACCAGTGACCAGTGACCAGTGACCAGCGAACGTGACCAGGGACCAGTGACCAGTGACCAGTGACCAGTGACCAGTGACCAGTGACCAGTGACCAGTGACCAGTTACAAGTGACCAGTGACCAGCGACCAGTGACCAGTGACCAGTGACCAGTGACCAGTGACCAGTGACCAGTGCCAACGACCAGTGACCAGTGACCATTGACCAGTGACCAGCGAAAGTGACCAGGGAGCAGTGACCAGTGACCAGTGACCAGTGACCAGTGACCAGTGACCGGTGACCAGTGACCAGTGACCAGTGACCAGTGACCAGCGATCAGTGACCAGTGACCAGTGACCAGTGTCCAGCGAAAGTGACAAGTGACCAGTGACCAGTGACCAGTGACCAGTGACCAGTGACCAGCGAAAGTGACCAGTTACCAGTGAACAGTGACCAGCGAAATTGACCAGTTTCCAGTGACCAGTGAAAAGTGACCAGTGACCAGTGAACAGCGAAAGTGACCAGTGAACAGTGACCAGCGAAATTGACCAGTGAACAGTGATCAGCGAAATTGACCAGTGACCATTGACCAGTGACCAGTGACCAGTGACCAGTGACCAGTGACCAGTGACAAGTGACCAGTGACCAGCGACCAGTGACCAGTGACCAGTGACCACTGACCAGCGAAAGTGACCAGTGACCAGGGACCAGTGACCAGTGACCAGCGAAATTGACCAGTGACCAGCGAAAGTGACCAGTGAACAGTGACCAGTGACCAGTGACCAGCAAAATTGACCAGTAAAATTAACCAGTGACCAGTGACCAGTGACCAATGACCAGTGACCAGTGACCAGTGACCAGTGACCAGTGACCAGTGACGAGTGACCAGCGACCAGTGACCAGTGACCATTGACCAGTGACCAGTGACCAGTGACCAGCGAAAGTGACCAGGAACAAACGACCAGTGACCAGTGACCAGTGACCAGTGACCAATGACCAGTGACCAGTGACCAGTGACCAGTGACCAGTGACCAGTGACGAGTGACCAGCGACCAGTGACCAGTGACCATTGACCAGTGACCAGTGACCAGTGACCAGCGAAAGTGACCAGGAACAAGCGACCAGTGACCAGTGACCAGTGACCAGTGACCAGTGACCAGTGACCAGTGACCAGTGACCAGTGACCAGTGACCTGTGACCAGTGACCAGTGACCAGTGTCCAGTGACCAGTGACGAGCGAAATGGACCAGTGACCAGTGACTAGTGACCAGCGATCAATGACCAGTGACCAGTGACCAGTGACCAGTGACCAGTGACCAGCGAAATTGACCAGTGACCAGTGACCAGTGACCAGTGACCAGCGACCAGTGACCAGTGACCAGTGACAAGTGACCAGTGACCGGCGAAAGTGACCAGTGAACAGTGACCAGTGACCAGTGACCAGTGAATAGTGACCAGTGACCAGTGAACAGCGAAAGTGACCAGTGTCCAGTGACCAGTGACCAGTGATCTGTGACCAGTGACCAGTGACCAGTGACCAGTGAACTGTGACCAGTGACCAGTGACCAGCGAAAGTGACCAGTGACCAGTCACGAGCGAAATTGACCAGTGACCAGCGAAAGTGACCAGTGACCAGTGACCAGTGACCAGTGTCCAGTGACCAGTGACCAGTGATAAGTGACCAGTGACCAGTGACCAGTGACCAGCGACCAGTGACCAGTGACCAGTGAATAGTGACCAGTGACCAGTGACCAGCGACCAGTGACCAATGACCAGTGACCTGTGACCATTCACCAGTGAATAGTGACCAGTGACCAGTGAACAGCGAAAGTGACCAGTGACCAGTGACCTGTGACCAGTGACCAGTGACCAGGGACGAGCGAAATGGACCAGTGACCAGTGACTAGTGACCAGCGATCAGTGACCAGTGACCAGCGATCAGTGACCAGTGACCAGTGACCAGCGAAATTGACCAGTGACCAGTGACCAGTGACCAGTGAACAGTGACAAGTGACCAGTGACCAGTGACCAACGAAAGTGACCAGTGAACAGTGACCAGGGACCAGTGACCATTGACGAGTGACCAGTGACCAGCGAAAGTGAACAGTGACCAGTGACCAGTGACCAGTGACCAGTGACCAGTGACCAGTGACCAGTGACCAGCGAAAGTGACCAGTGACCAGTGACCAGTGACCAGTGACCAGTGACCAGTGACCAGTGACAAGTGACCTGGGACCAGTGACCAGTGACCAGTGACCAGCGAAATTGACCAGTTTCCAGTGACCAGTGACAAGTGACCAGTGACCAGCGACCAGTGACCTGTGACCAGTGACCAGTGACCAGCGAAAGTGACCAGTGACCAGTGACCAGTGACCAGTGACCAGTGACCAGTGACCAGTGACCAGTGACCAGCGAAAGTGACCAGTGACCAGTGACCAGTGACCAGTGACCAGTGACCAGCGAAAGTGACCAGTGACGAGTGACCAGTGACAAGTGACCAGTGACCAGTGACCAGTGACCAGTGACCAGTGACCAGTGACCAGTGACCAGCGAAAGTGAAAGTGACGAGTGACCAGTGACAAGTGACAAGTGACCAGCGAAAGTGACCAGTGACCAGTGACCATTGACCATTGACCAGCGACCAGTGACCAGTGACCAGTGACGAGTGACCAGTGACCAGTGACCAGTGACCAGTGACCAGTGACCAGTGACCAGTGACCAGTGACCAGTGACCAGTTACAACTGACCAGTGACCAGCGACCAGTGACCAGTGACGAGCGACCAGTGACCAGTGACCATTGACCAGTGACCAGTGACCAGTGACCAGCGAAAGTGACCAGGGACCAGTGACCAGTGACCAGTGACCAGTTACAAGTGACCAGTGACCAGCGACCAGTGACCAGTGACGAGCGACCAGTGACCAGTGACCAGTGACCATTGACCAGTGACCAGTGACCAGTGACCAGCGAAAGTGACCAGGGACCAGTGACCAGTGACCAGTGACCAGTGACCAGTGACCAGTGACCAGTGACCAGTGACCAGTGACCAGTGACCAGTGACCAGTGACAAGTGACCAGTGACCAGCGACCAGTGACCAGTGACCAGTGACCATTGACCAGTGACCAGTGACCAGTGACCAGCGAACGTGACCAGGGACCAGTGACCAGTGACCAGTGACCAGTGACCAGTGACCAGTTACAAGTGACCAGTGACCAGTTACAAGTGACCAGTGACCAGCGACCAGTGACCTGTGACGAGCGACCAGTGACCATTGACCAGTGACCAGTGACCAGCAAAAATGACCAGTGACCAGTGACCAGTGACCAGTGACCAGTGACCAGTGACCAGTGACCAGTGACCAGTGACCAGCGAAAGTGACAAGTGACCAGTGACCATTGACCAGTGACCAGTGACCAGTGACCAGTGACCAGCGACCAGTGACCAGTGACCATTGACCAGTGACCAGTGACCAGTGACCAGCGAAAGTGACCAGTGACCAGTGATCAGTGACCAGTGAACAGTGACCAGTTACCAGTGACCAGTGACCAGCGAAAGTGACCAGGGACCAGTGACCAGTGACCAGTGACCAGTGACCACTGACCATTGACCAGTGACCAGTGACCAGTGACCAGTGACCAGTGACCAGTGACCAGTGACCAGTGACCAGCGACCAGTGACCAGTGACCATTGACCAGTGACCAGTGACCAGCAAAAATGACCAGTGACCAGTGACCAGTGACCAGTGACCAGTGACCAGTGACCAGTGACCAGTGACCAGTGACCAGTGACCAGCGAAAGTGACAAGTGACCAGTGACCATTGACCAGTGACCAGTGACCAGTGACCAGTGACCAGCGACCAGTGACCAGTGACCAGCGAAAGTGACCAGTGACCAGTGACCAGTGACCAGTGACCAGTGACCAGTGACCAGTGACCAGTGACCAGTGACCAGTTACAAGTGACCAGTGACCAGCGACCAGTGACCAGTGACGAGCGACCAGTGACCAGTGACCATTGACCAGTGACCAGTGACCAGTGACCAGCGAAAGTGACCAGGGACCAGTGACCAGTGACCAGTGACCAGTGACCAGCGAAAGTGACCAGTGAGCAGTGACCAGTGACCAGTTACCAGCGGTAGTGACCAGTGATCAGTGACCAGTGAACAGTGACCAGTGACCAGCGAAATTGACCAGTGACCAGCGAAAGTGACCAGCGACCAGTGACCAGTGACGAGCGACCAGTGACCAGTGACCATTGACCAGTGACCAGTGACCAGTGACCAGCGAAAGTGACCAGGGACCAGTGACCAGTGACCAGTGACCAGTGACCACTGACCATTGACCAGTGACCAGTGACCAGTGACCAGTGACCAGTGACCAGTGACCAGCGACCAGTGACCAGTGACCAGTGACCAGTTACAAGTGACCAGTGACCAGTTACAAGTGACCAGTGACCAGCGACCAGTGACCTGTGACGAGCGACCAGTGACCATTGACCAGTGACCAGTGACCAGCAAAAATGACCAGTGACCAGTGACCAGTGACCAGTGACCAGTGACCAGCGAAAGTGACAAGTGACCAGTGACCATTGACCAGTGACCAGTGACCAGTGACCAGTGACCAGCGACCAGTGACCAGTGACCATTGACCAGTGACCAGTGACCAGTGACCAGCGAAAGTGACCAGTGACCAGTGATCAGTGACCAGTGACCAGTGACCAGTGACCAGTGACCAGTGACCAGTGACCAGTGACCAGTGACCAGCGAAAGTGACAAGTGACCAGTGACCATTGACCAGTGACCAGTGACCAGTGACCAGTGACCAGCGACCAGTGACCAGTGACCATTGACCAGTGACCAGTGACCAGTGACCAGCGAAAGTGACCAGTGACCAGTGACCAGTGACCAGTGACCAGTGACCAGTGACCAGTGACCAGTGACCAGTGACAAGTGACCAGTGACCAGCGACCAGTGACCAGTGACCACTGAACAGCGAAAGTGACCAGTGACCAGGGACCAGTGACCAGTGACCAGCGAAATTGACCAGTGTCCAGTGACCAGTGACCAGTGACAAGTGACCAGTGACCAGTGAGCTGTGACCAGTGATAAGTGACCAGTGACCAGTGACCAGTGACCAGTGACCAGTGACCAGTGACCAGTGACCAGCGAAAGTGACCAGCGAAAGTGACCAGGGACCAGTGACCAGTGACCAGTGACCAGTGACCAGTGACCAGTGACCAGTGAACAGTGACCAGTGACCAGTGACCAGTGACCAGTGACCAGTTACAAGTGACCAGTGACCAGTTACAAGTGACCAGTGACCAGCGACCAGTGACCAGTGACGAGCGACCAGTGACCATTGACCAGTGACCAGTGACCAGCAAAAATGACCAGTGACCAGTGACCAGTGACCAGTGACCAGTGACCAGTGACCAGTGACCAGTGACCAGTGACCAGCGAAAGTGACAAGTGACCAGTGACCATTGACCAGTGACCAGTGACCAGTGACCAGTGACCAGCGACCAGTGACCAGTGACCATTGACCAGTGACCAGTGACCAGTGACCAGCGAAAGTGACCAGTGACCAGAGATCAGTGACCAGTGAACAGTGACCAGTGACCAGCGAAAGTGACCAGGGACCAGTGACCAGTGACCAGTGACCAGTGACCACTGACCATTGACCAGTGACCAGTGACCAGTGACCAGTGACCAGTGACCAGTGACCATTGACCAGTGACCAGTGACCAGTGACCAGCGAAAGTGACCAGGAACAAACGACCAGTGACCAGTGACCAGTGACCAGTGACCAATGACCAGTGACCAGTGACCAGTGACCAGTGACCAGTGACCAGTGACGAGTGACCAGCGACCAGTGACCAGTGACCATTGACCAGTGACCAGTGACCAGTGACCAGCGAAAGTGACCAGGAACAAGCGACCAGTGACCAGTGACCAGTGACCAGTGACCAGTGACCAGTGACCAGTGACCAGTGACCAGTGACCAGTGACCTGTGACCAGTGACCAGTGACCAGTGTCCAGTGACCAGTGACGAGCGAAATGGACCAGTGACCAGTGACTAGTGACCAGCGATCAATGACCAGTGACCAGTGACCAGTGACCAGTGACCAGTGACCAGCGAAATTGACCAGTGACCAGTGACCAGTGACCAGTGACCAGCGACCAGTGACCAGTGACCAGTGACAAGTGACCAGTGACCGGCGAAAGTGACCAGTGAACAGTGACCAGTGACCAGTGACCAGTGAATAGTGACCAGTGACCAGTGAACAGCGAAAGTGACCAGTGTCCAGTGACCAGTGACCAGTGATCTGTGACCAGTGACCAGTGACCAGTGACCAGTGAACTGTGACCAGTGACCAGTGACCAGCGAAAGTGACCAGTGACCAGTCACGAGCGAAATTGACCAGTGACCAGCGAAAGTGACCAGTGACCAGTGACCAGTGACCAGTGTCCAGTGACCAGTGACCAGTGATAAGTGACCAGTGACCAGTGACCAGTGACCAGCGACCAGTGACCAGTGACCAGTGAATAGTGACCAGTGACCAGTGACCAGCGACCAGTGACCAATGACCAGTGACCTGTGACCATTCACCAGTGAATAGTGACCAGTGACCAGTGAACAGCGAAAGTGACCAGTGACCAGTGACCTGTGACCAGTGACCAGTGACCAGGGACGAGCGAAATGGACCAGTGACCAGTGACTAGTGACCAGCGATCAGTGACCAGTGACCAGCGATCAGTGACCAGTGACCAGTGACCAGCGAAATTGACCAGTGACCAGTGACCAGTGACCAGTGAACAGTGACAAGTGACCAGTGACCAGTGACCAACGAAAGTGACCAGTGAACAGTGACCAGGGACCAGTGACCATTGACGAGTGACCAGTGACCAGCGAAAGTGAACAGTGACCAGTGACCAGTGACCAGTGACCAGTGACCAGTGACCAGTGACCAGCGAAAGTGACCAGTGACCAGTGACCAGTGACCAGTGACCAGTGACCAGTGACCAGTGACAAGTGACCTGGGACCAGTGACCAGTGACCAGTGACCAGCGAAATTGACCAGTTTCCAGTGACCAGTGACAAGTGACCAGTGACCAGCGACCAGTGACCTGTGACCAGTGACCAGTGACCAGCGAAAGTGACCAGTGACCAGTGACCAGTGACCAGTGACCAGTGACCAGTGACCAGTGACCAGTGACCAGCGAAAGTGACCAGTGACCAGTGACCAGTGACCAGTGACCAGTGACCAGCGAAAGTGACCAGTGACGAGTGACCAGTGACAAGTGACCAGTGACCAGTGACCAGTGACCAGTGACCAGTGACCAGTGACCAGTGACCAGCGAAAGTGAAAGTGACGAGTGACCAGTGACAAGTGACAAGTGACCAGCGAAAGTGACCAGTGACCAGTGACCATTGACCATTGACCAGCGACCAGTGACCAGTGACCAGTGACGAGTGACCAGTGACCAGTGACCAGTGACCAGTGACCAGTGACCAGTGACCAGTGACCAGTGACCAGTGACCAGTTACAACTGACCAGTGACCAGCGACCAGTGACCAGTGACGAGCGACCAGTGACCAGTGACCATTGACCAGTGACCAGTGACCAGTGACCAGCGAAAGTGACCAGGGACCAGTGACCAGTGACCAGTGACCAGTTACAAGTGACCAGTGACCAGCGACCAGTGACCAGTGACGAGCGACCAGTGACCAGTGACCAGTGACCATTGACCAGTGACCAGTGACCAGTGACCAGCGAAAGTGACCAGGGACCAGTGACCAGTGACCAGTGACCAGTGACCAGTGACCAGTGACCAGTGACCAGTGACCAGTGACCAGTGACCAGTGACCAGTGACCAGTGACAAGTGACCAGTGACCAGCGACCAGTGACCAGTGACCAGTGACCATTGACCAGTGACCAGTGACCAGTGACCAGCGAACGTGACCAGGGACCAGTGACCAGTGACCAGTGACCAGTGACCAGTGACCAGTTACAAGTGACCAGTGACCAGTTACAAGTGACCAGTGACCAGCGACCAGTGACCTGTGACGAGCGACCAGTGACCATTGACCAGTGACCAGTGACCAGCAAAAATGACCAGTGACCAGTGACCAGTGACCAGTGACCAGTGACCAGTGACCAGTGACCAGTGACCAGTGACCAGCGAAAGTGACAAGTGACCAGTGACCATTGACCAGTGACCAGTGACCAGTGACCAGTGACCAGTGACCAGCGACCAGTGACCAGTGACCATTGACCAGTGACCAGTGACCAGTGACCAGCGAAAGTGACCAGTGACCAGTGATCAGTGACCAGTGAACAGTGACCAGTTACCAGTGACCAGTGACCAGCGAAAGTGACCAGGGACCAGTGACCAGTGACCAGTGACCAGTGACCACTGACCATTGACCAGTGACCAGTGACCAGTGACCAGTGACCAGTGACCAGTGACCAGTGACCAGTGACCAGCGACCAGTGACCAGTGACCATTGACCAGTGACCAGTGACCAGCAAAAATGACCAGTGACCAGTGACCAGTGACCAGTGACCAGTGACCAGTGACCAGTGACCAGTGACCAGTGACCAGCGAAAGTGACAAGTGACCAGTGACCATTGACCAGTGACCAGTGACCAGTGACCAGTGACCAGCGACCAGTGACCAGTGACCAGCGAAAGTGACCAGTGACCAGTGACCAGTGACCAGTGACCAGTGACCAGTGACCAGTGACCAGTGACCAGTGACCAGTTACAAGTGACCAGTGACCAGCGACCAGTGACCAGTGACGAGCGACCAGTGACCAGTGACCATTGACCAGTGACCAGTGACCAGTGACCAGCGAAAGTGACCAGGGACCAGTGACCAGTGACCAGTGACCAGTGACCAGCGAAAGTGACCAGTGAGCAGTGACCAGTGACCAGTTACCAGCGGTAGTGACCAGTGATCAGTGACCAGTGAACAGTGACCAGTGACCAGCGAAATTGACCAGTGACCAGCGAAAGTGACCAGCGACCAGTGACCAGTGACGAGCGACCAGTGACCAGTGACCATTGACCAGTGACCAGTGACCAGTGACCAGCGAAAGTGACCAGGGACCAGTGACCAGTGACCAGTGACCAGTGACCACTGACTATTGACCAGTGACCAGTGACCAGTGACCAGTGACCAGTGACCAGTGACCAGTGACCAGTGACCAGTGACCAGTGACCAGTGACCAGCGACCAGTGACCAGTGACCATTGACCAGTGACCAGTGACCAGCAAAAATGACCAGTGACCAGTGACCAGTGACCAGTGACCAGTGACCAGTGACCAGTGACCAGTGACCAGTGACCAGCGAAAGTGACAAGTGACCAGTGACCATTGACCAGTGACCAGTGACCAGTGACCAGTGACCAGCGACCAGTGACCAGTGACCATTGACCAGTGACCAGTGACCAGTGACCAGCGAAAGTGACCAGTGACCAGTGACCAGTGAGCAGTGACCAGTGACCAGTGACCAGTGACCAGTGACCAGTGACCAGTTACAAGTGACCAGTGACCAGCGACCAGTGACCAGTGACGAGCGACCAGTGACCAGTGACCATTGACCAGTGACCAGTGACCAGTGACCAGCGAAAGTGACCAGGGACCAGTGACCAGTGACCAGTGACCAGTGACCAGCGAAAGTGACCAGTGAGCAGTGACCAGTGACCAGTGACCAGCGGTAGTGACCAGTGATCAGTGACCAGTGAACAGTGACCAGTGACCAGCGAAATTGACCAGTGACCAGTGACCAGTGACCAGTGACCAGTGACCAGTGACCAGTGACCAGTGACCAGTGACCAGTGACCAGCGAAAGTGACAAGTGACCAGTGACCATTGACCAGTGACCAGTGACCAGTGACCAGTGACCAGCGACCAGTGACCAGTGACCATTGACCAGTGACCAGTGACCAGTGACCAGCGAAAGTGACCAGTGACCAGTGATCAGTGACCAGTGAACAGTGACCAGTTACCAGTGACCAGTGACCAGCGAAAGTGACCAGGGACCAGTGACCAGTGACCAGTGACCAGTGACCACTGACCATTGACCAGTGACCAGTGACCAGTGACCAGTGACCAGTGACCAGTGACCAGTGACCAGTGACCAGCGACCAGTGACCAGTGACCATTGACCAGTGACCAGTGACCAGCAAAAATGACCAGTGACCAGTGACCAGTGACCAGTGACCAGTGACCAGTGACCAGTGACCAGTGACCAGTGACCAGCGAAAGTGACAAGTGACCAGTGACCATTGACCAGTGACCAGTGACCAGTGACCAGTGACCAGCGACCAGTGACCAGTGACCATTGACCAGTGACCAGTGACCAGTGACCAGCGAAAGTGACCAGTGACCAGTGACCAGTGACCAGTGACCAGTGACCAGTGACCAGTGACCAGTGACCAGTGACCAGTTACAAGTGACCAGTGACCAGCGACCAGTGACCAGTGACGAGCGACCAGTGACCAGTGACCATTGACCAGTGACCAGTGACCAGTGACCAGCGAAAGTGACCAGGGACCAGTGACCAGTGACCAGTGACCAGTGACCAGCGAAAGTGACCAGTGAGCAGTGACCAGTGACCAGTGACCAGCGGTAGTGACCAGTGATCAGTGACCAGTGAACAGTGACCAGTGACCAGCGAAATTGACCAGTGACCAGCGAAAGTGACCAGCGACCAGTGACCAGTGACGAGCGACCAGTGACCAGTGACCATTGACCAGTGACCAGTGACCAGTGACCAGCAAAAGTGACCAGGGACCAGTGACCAGTGACCAGTGACCAGTGACCACTGACCATTGACCAGTGACCAGTGACCAGTGACCAGTGACCAGTGACCAGTGACCAGTGACCAGCGACCAGTGACCAGTGACCAGTGACCAGTTACAAGTGACCAGTGACCAGTTACAAGTGACCAGTGACCAGCGACCAGTGACCTGTGACGAGCGACCAGTGACCATTGACCAGTGACCAGTGACCAGCAAAAATGACCAGTGACCAGTGACCAGTGACCAGTGACCAGTGACCAGTGACCAGTGACCAGCGAAAGTGACAAGTGACCAGTGACCATTGACCAGTGACCAGTGACCAGTGACCAGTGACCAGCGACCAGTGACCAGTGACCATTGACCAGTGACCAGTGACCAGTGACCAGCGAAAGTGACCAGTGACCAGTGATCAGTGACCAGTGACCAGTGACCAGTGACCAGTGACCAGTGACCAGTGACCAGTGACCAGTGACCAGCGAAAGTGACAAGTGACCAGTGACCATTGACCAGTGACCAGTGACCAGTGACCAGTGACCAGCGACCAGTGACCAGTGACCATTGACCAGTGACCAGTGACCAGTGACCAGCGAAAGTGACCAGTGACCAGTGACCAGTGACCAGTGACCAGTGACCAGTGACCAGTGACCAGTGACCAGTGACAAGTGACCAGTGACCAGCGACCAGTGACCAGTGACCACTGAACAGCGAAAGTGACCAGTGACCAGGGACCAGTGACCAGTGACCAGCGAAATTGACCAGTGTCCAGTGACCAGTGACCAGTGACAAGTGACCAGTGACCAGTGAGCTGTGACCAGTGATAAGTGACCAGTGACCAGTGACCAGTGACCAGTGACCAGTGACCAGTGACCAGTGACCAGTGACCAGTGACCAGCGAAAGTGACCAGGGACCAGTGACCAGTGACCAGTGACCAGTGACCAGTGACCAGTGAACAGTGACCAGTGACCAGTGACCAGTGACCAGTGACCAGTTACAAGTGACCAGTGACCAGTTACAAGTGACCAGTGACCAGCGACCAGTGACCAGTGACGAGCGACCAGTGACCATTGACCAGTGACCAGTGACCAGCAAAAATGACCAGTGACCAGTGACCAGTGACCAGTGACCAGTGACCAGTGACCAGTGACCAGTGACCAGTGACCAGCGAAAGTGACAAGTGACCAGTGACCATTGACCAGTGACCAGTGACCAGTGACCAGTGACCAGCGACCAGTGACCAGTGACCATTGACCAGTGACCAGTGACCAGTGACCAGCGAAAGTGACCAGTGACCAGAGATCAGTGACCAGTGAACAGTGACCAGTGACCAGCGAAAGTGACCAGGGACCAGTGACCAGTGACCAGTGACCAGTGACCACTGACCATTGACCAGTGACCAGTGACCAGTGACCAGTGACCAGTGACCAGTGACCAGTGACCAGCGACCAGTGACCAGTGACCATTGACCAGTGACCAGTGACCAGCAAAAATGACCAGTGACCAGTGACCAGTGACCAGTGACCAGTGACCAGTGACCAGTGACCAGTGACCAGTGACCAGTGACCAGTGACCAGTGACCAGTGACCAGTGACCAGCGAAAGTGACAAGTGACCAGTGACCATTGACCAGTGACCAGTGACCAGTGACCAGTGACCAGCGACCAGTGACCAGTGACCATTGACCAGTGACCAGTGACCAGTGACCAGCGAAAGTGACCAGTGACCAGTGACCAGTGACCAGTGACCAGTGACCAGTGACCAGTGACCAGTGACCAGTGACCAGTGACCAGTGACCAGTGACCAGTTACAAGTGACCAGTGACCAGCGACCAGTGACCAGTGACGAGCGACCAGTGACCAGTGACCATTGACCAGTGACCAGTGACCACTGACCATTGACCAGTGACCAGTGACCAGTGACCAGTGACCAGTGACCAGTGACCAGTGACCAGCGAAAGTGACCAGGGACCAGTGACCAGTGACCAGTGACCAGTGACCAGTGACCAGTGACCAGCGAAAGTGACCAGGGACCAGTGACCAGTGACCAGTGACCAGTGACCAGTGACCAGTGACCAGTGACCAGCGACCAGTGACCAGTGACCATTGACCAGTGACCAGTGACCAGCAAAAATGACCAGTGACCAGTGACCAGTGACCAGTGACCAGTGACCAGTGACCAGTGACCAGTGACCAGTGACAAGTGACCAGTGACCAGCGACCAGTGACCAGTGACCAGTGACCATTGACCAGTGACCAGTGACCAGTGACCAGCGAACGTGACCAGGGACCAGTGACCAGTGACCAGTGACCAGTGACCAGTGACCAGTGACCAGTTACAAGTGACCAGTGACCAGCAAAAATGACCAGTGACCAGTGACCAGTAACCAGTGACCAGTGACCAGTGACAAGTGACCAGTGACCAGCGAAAGTGACAAGTGACCAGTGACCATTGACCAGTGACCAGTGACCAGTGACCAGTGACCAGCGACCAGTGACCAGTGACCATTGACCAGTGACCAGTGACCAGTGACCAGCGAAAGTGACCAGTGACCAGTGACCAGTGACCAGTGACCAGTGACCAGTGACCAGTGACCAGTTACAAGTGACCAGTGACCAGTTACAAGTGACCAGTGACCAGCGACCAGTGACCAGTGACGAGCGACCAGTGACCATTGACCAGTGACCAGTGACCAGCAAAAATGACCAGAGACCAGTGACCAGTGACCAGTGACCAGTGACCAGTGACCAGTGACCAGTGACCAGTGACCAGTGACCAGCGAAAGTGACAAGTGACCAGTGACCATTGACCAGTGACCAGTGACCAGTGACCAGTGACCAGCGACCAGTGACCAGTGACCATTGACCAGTGACCAGTGACCAGTGACCAGCGAAAGTGACCAGTGACCAGTGATCAGTGACCAGTGAACAGTGACCAGTGACCAGTGACCAGTGACCAGTGACCAGCGAAAGTGACCAGGGACCAGTGACCAGTGACCAGTGACCAGTGACCACTGACCACTGACCATTGACCAGTGACCAGTGACCAGTGACCAGTGACCAGTGACCAGTGACCAGTGACCAGTGACCAGTGACAAGTGACCAGTGACCAGCGACCAGTGACCAGTGACCAGTGACCATTGACCAGTGACCAGTGACCAGTGACCAGCGAACGTGACCAGGGACCAGTGACCAGTGACCAGAGACCAGTGACCAGTGACCAGTGACCAGTTACAAGTGACCAGTGACCAGCAAAAATGACCAGTGACCAGTGACCAGTAACCAGTGACCAGTGACCAGTGACCAGTGACCAGTGACCAGCGAAAGTGACAAGTGACCAGTGACCATTGACCAGTGACCAGTGACCAGTGACCAGTGACCAGCGACCAGTGACCAGTGACCATTGACCAGTGACCAGTGACCAGTGACCAGCGAAAGTGACCAGTGACCAGTGACCAGTGACCAGTGACCAGTGACCAGTGACCAGTGACCAGTTACAAGTGACCAGTGACCAGTTACAAGTGACCAGTGACCAGCGACCAGTGACCAGTGACGAGCGACCAGTGACCATTGACCAGTGACCAGTGACCAGCAAAAATGACCAGAGACCAGTGACCAGTGACCAGTGACCAGTGACCAGTGACCAGTGACCAGTGACCAGTGACCAGTGACCAGCGAAAGTGACAAGTGACCAGTGACCATTGACCAGTGACCAGTGACCAGTGACCAGTGACCAGCGACCAGTGACCAGTGACCATTGACCAGTGACCAGTGACCAGTGACCAGCGAAAGTGACCAGTGACCAGTGATCAGTGACCAGTGAACAGTGACCAGTGACCAGTGACCAGTGACCAGTGACCAGCGAAAGTGACCAGGGACCAGTGACCAGTGACCAGTGACCAGTGACCACTGACCATTGACCAGTGACCAGTGATCAGTGACCAGTGACCAGTGACCAGTGACCAGTGACCAGCGACCAGTGACCAGTGACCAGTGACCAGTTACAAGTGACCAGTGACCAGTTACAAGTGACCAGTGACCAGCGACCAGTGACCTGTGACGAGCGACCAGTGACCATTGACCAGTGACCAGTGACCAGCAAAAATGACCAGTGACCAGTGACCAGTGACCAGTGACCAGTGACCAGTGACCAGTGACCAGTGACCAGTGACCAGCGAAAGTGACAAGTGACCAGTGACCATTGACCAGTGACCAGTGACCAGTGACCAGTGACCAGCGACCAGTGACCAGTGACCATTGACCAGTGACCAGTGACCAGCGAAAGTGACCAGTGACCAGTGATCAGTGACCAGTGACCAGTGACCAGTGACCAGTGACCAGTGACCAGTGACCAGCGAAAGTGACAAGTGACCAGTGACCATTGACCAGTGACCAGTGACCAGTGACCAGTGACCAGCGACCAGTGACCAGTGACCATTGACCAGTGACCAGTGACCAGTGACCAGCGAAAGTGACCAGTGACCAGTGACCAGTGACCAGTGACCAGTGACCAGTGACCAGTGACCAGTGACCAGTGACAAGTGACCAGTGACCAGCGACCAGTGACCAGTGACCACTGAACAGCGAAAGTGACCAGTGACCAGGGACCAGTGACCAGTGACCAGCGAAATTGACCAGTGTCCAGTGACCAGTGACCAGTGACAAGTGACCAGTGACCAGTGAGCTGTGACCAGTGATAAGTGACCAGTGACCAGTGACCAGTGACCAGTGACCAGTGACCAGTGACCAGTGACCAGCGAAAGTGACCAGGGACCAGTGACCAGTGACCAGTGACCAGTGACCAGTGACCAGTGACCAGTGACCAGTGACCAGTGAACAGTGACCAGTGACTAGTGTCCAGTGACCAGTGTCCAGTGAGCTGTGACCAGTGACCAGTGACCAGTGACCAGTGACCAGTGACCAGTGACCAGTGACCAGTGACCAGTGACCAGTGACCAGTGACCAGTGACCAGTGACCAGCGAAAGTGACCAGTGACCAGTGACCAGTGACCAGTGACAAGTGACCAGTTATCAGTGACCAGCGAAAGTGACCAGTGAACAGTGACCAGTGAGCAGTGACCAGTGAGCAGTGACCAGTGAGCAGTGACCAGTGACCAGCAAAATTGACCAGCAAAATTGACCAGTGACCAATGACCAGTGACCAGTGACCAGTGACCAGTGACCAGTGACCAGTGACCAGTGACCAGCGAAAGTGACCAGGGACAAGCGACCAGTTACCAGTGACCAGTGACCAGTGACCAGCGAAAGTGACCAGTGACCAGTGACCAGTGACCAGTGACCAGCGACCAGTGACCAGTGACGAGCGACCAGTGACCAGTGACCAGTGACCAGTGACCAGCGAAAGTGACCAGTGACCAGTGACCAGTGACCAGTGACCAGTGACCAGTGACCAGTGACCAGTGACCAGTGACAAGTGACCAGTGACCAGCGACCAGTGACCAGTGACCAGTGACCATTGACCAGTGACCAGTGACCAGTGACCAGCGAACGTGACCAGGGACCAGTGACCAGTGACCAGTGACCAGTGACCAGTGACCAGTGACCAGTGACCAGTGACCAGTGACAAGTGACCAGTGACCAGCGACCAGTGACCAGTGACCATTGACCAGTGACCATTGACCAGTGACCAGTGACCAGCAAAAATGACCAGTGACCAGTGACCAGTGACCAGTGACCAGTGACCAGTGACCAGTGACCAGTGACCAGTGACCAGTGACCAGTGACCAGTGACCAGCGAAAGTGACCAGGGACCAGTGACCAGTAACCAGTGACCAGTGACCAGTGACCAGTGACCAGTGACCAGTGACCAGTGACCTGTGACCAGTGACAAGTGACCAGTGACCAGCGACCAGTGGCCAGTGACCAGTGACCATTGACCAGTGACCAGTGACCAGTGACCAGCGAACGTGACCAGGGACCAGTGACCAGTGACCTGTGACCAGTGACCAGTGACCAGCGAAAGTGACCAGGGACCAGTGACCAGTGACCAGTGACCAGTGACCAGTGACCAGTGACCAGTGACCAGTGACCAGTGACCAGTGACCAGTGACCAGTGACCAGTGACAAGTGACCAGTGACCAGCGACCAGTGACCAGTGACCAGTGACCATTGACCAGTGACCAGTGACCAGTGACCAGCGAACGTGACCAGGGACCAGTGACCAGTGACCAGTGACCAGTGACCAGTGACCAGTGACCAGTTACAAGTGACCAGTGACCAGCGACCAGTGACCAGTGACGAGCGACCAGTGACCAGTGCCCATTGACCAGCGAAAGTGACCAGTGACCAGTGACCAGTGACCAGTGACCAGTGACCAGTGACCAGTGACCAGTGACAAGTGACCAGTGACCAGCGACCAGTGACCAGTGACCACTGAACAGCGAAAGTGACCAGTGACCAGGGACCAGTGACCAGTGACCAGCGAAATTGACCAGTGTCCAGTGACCAGTGACCAGTGACAAGTGACCAGTGACCAGTGAGCTGTGACCAGTGATAAGTGACCAGTGACCAGTGACCAGTGACCAGTGACCAGTGACCAGTGACCAGTGACCAGCGAAAGTGACCAGGGACCAGTGACCAGTGACCAGTGACCAGTGACCAGTGACCAGTGACCAGTGACCAGTGACCAGTGACCAGTGACCAATGAACAGTGACCAGTGACTAGTGTCCAGTGACCAGTGTCCAGTGAGCTGTGACCAGTGACCAGTGACCAGTGACCAGTGACCAGTGACCAGTGACCAGTGACCAGTGACCAGTGACCAGTGACCAGTGACCAGTGACCATTGACCAGTGACCAGTGACCAGTGACCAGTGACAAGTGACCAGTGACCAGTGACCAGCGAAAGTGACCAGTGACCAGTCACGAGCGAAATTGGCCAGTGACCAGCGAAAGTGACCAGTGACCTGTGACCAGTGACCAGTGACCAGTTACAAGTGACCAGTGACCAGCGACCAGTGACCAGTGACGAGCGACCAGTGACCAGTGACCATTGACCAGTGACCAGTGACCAGTGACCAGCGAAAGTGACCAGGGACCAGTGACCAGTGACCAGTGACCAGTGACCAGTGACCAGTGACCAGTGACCAGCGAAAGTGACCAGGGTCCAGTGACCAGTGACCAGTGACCAGTGACCAGTGACCAGTGACCAGTGACCAGTGACCAGTGACCAGTGACCAGTGACCAGTGACAAGTGACCAGTGACCAGCGACCAGTGACCAGTGACCAGTGACCATTGACCAGTGACCAGTGACCAGTGACCAGCGAACGTGACCAGGGACCAGTGACCAGTGACCAGTGACCAGTGACCAGTGACCAGTGACCAGTGACCAGTTACAAGTGACCAGTGACCAGCGACCAGTGACCAGTGACCAGTGACCAGTGACCAGTGACCAGTGACCAGTGCCAACGACCAGTGACCAGTGACCATTGACCAGTGACCAGCGAAAGTGACCAGGGAGCAGTGACCAGTGACCAGTGACCAGTGACCAGTGACCAGTGACCGGTGACCAGTGACCAGTGACCAGTGACCAGTGACCAGCGATCAGTGACCAGTGACCAGTGACCAGTGACCAGCGAAAGTGACAAGTGACCAGTGACCATTGACCAGTGACCAGTGACCAGTGACCAGTGAAAAGTGACCAGTGACCAGTGAACAGCGAAAGTGACCAGTGAACAGTGACCAGCGAAATTGACCAGTGAACAGTGATCAGCGAAATTGACCAGTGACCATTGACCAGTGACCAGTGACCAGTGACCAGTGACCAGTGACCAGTGACAAGTGACCAGTGACTAGCGACCAGTGACCAGTGACCAGTGACCACTGACCAGCGAAAGTGACCAGTGACCAGGGACCAGTGACCAGTGACCAGCGAAGTTGACCAGTGACCAGCGAAAGTGACCAGTGAACAGTGACCAGTGACCAGTGACCAGCAAAATTGACCAGTAAAATTGACCAGTAAAATTGACCAGTGACCAGTGACCAGTGACCAATGACCAGTGACCAGTGACCAGTGACCAGTGACCAGTGACCAGTGACGAGTGACCAGCGACCAGTGACCAGTGACCATTGACCAGTGACCAGTGACCAGTGACCAGCGAAAGTGACCAGGAACAAACGACCAGTGACCAGTGACCAGTGACCAGTGACCAATGACCAGTGACCAGTGACCAGTGACCAGTGACCAGTGACCAGTGGCGAGTGACCAGCGACCAGTGACCAGTGACCAGTGACCAGTGACCAGTGACCAGTGACCAGTGACCAGTGACCAGTGACCAGTGACCAGTGACCAGTGACCAGTGACCAGCGACCAGTGACCAGTGACCATTGACCAGTGACCAGTGACCAGCAAAAATGACCAGTGACCAGTGACCAGTGACCAGTGACCAGTGACCAGTGACCAGTGACCAGTGACCAGTTACAAGTGACCAGTGACCAGCGACCAGTGACCAGTGACGAGCGACCACTGACCAGTGACCAGTGACCAGTGACCAGCGAAAGTGACCAGGGACCAGTGACCAGTAACCAGTGACCAGTGACCAGTGACAAGTGACCAGTGACCAGCGACCAGTGACCAGTGACCATTGACCAGTGACCAGTGTCCAGCAAAAATGACCAGTGACCAGTGACCACTGACCAGTGACCAGTTACAAGTGACCAGTGACCAGCGACCAGTGACCAGTGACGAGCGACCAGTGACCAGTGACCAGTGACCAGTGACCAGCGAAAGTGACCAGGGACCAGTGACCAGTGACCAGTGACCAGTGACCACTGACCATTGACCAGTGACCAGTGACCAGTGACCAGTGACCAGTGACCAGTGACCAGCGACCAGTGACCAGTGACCATTGACCAGTGACCAGTGACCAGCAAAAATGACCAGTGACCAGTGACCAGTGACCAGTGACCAGTGACCAGTTACAAGTGACCAGTGACCAGCGACCAGTGACCAGTGACGAGCGACCAGTGACCAGTGACCAGTGACCAGTGACCAGCGAAAGTGACCAGGGAGCAGTGACCAGTAACCAGTGACCAGTGACCAGTGACCAGTGACCAGTGACCAGTGACCAGTGACCTGTGACCAGTGACAAGTGACCAGTGACCAGCGACCAGTGGCCAGTGACCAGTGACCATTGACCAGTGACCAGTGACCAGTGACCAGCGAACGTGACCAGGGACCAGTGACCAGTGACCTGTGACCAGTGACCAGTGACCAGTGACCAGTCACGAGCGAAATTGGCCAGTGACCAGCGAAAGTGACCAGTGACCTGTGACCAGTGACCAGTGACCAGTTACAAGTGACCAGTGACCAGCGACCAGTGACCAGTGACGAGCGACCAGTGAGCAGTGACCATTGACCAGTGACCAGTGACCAGTGACCAGCGAAAGTGACCAGGGACCAGTGACCAGTGACCAGTGACCAGTGACCAGTGACCAGTGACCAGTGACCAGTGACAAGTGACCAGTGACCAGCGACCAGTGACCAGTGACCAGTGACCATTGACCAGTGACCAGTGACCAGTGACCAGCGAACGTGACCAGGGACCAGTGACCAGTGACCAGTGACCAGTGACCAGTGACCAGTGACCAGTGACCAGTGACCAGTTACAAGTGACCAGTGACCAGCGACCAGTGACCAGTGACCAGTGACCAGTGACCAGTGACCAGTGACCAGTGCCAACGACCAGTGACCAGTGACCATTGACCAGTGACCAGCGAAAGTGACCAGGGAGCAGTGACCAGTGACCAGTGACCAGTGACCAGTGACCAGTGACCGGTGACCAGTGACCAGTGACCAGTGACCAGTGACCAGCGATCAGTGACCAGTGACCAGTGACCAGTGACCAGCGAAAGTGACAAGTGACCAGTGACCAGTGACCAGTGACCAGTGACCAGTGACCAGCGAAAGTGACCAGTTACCAGTGAACAGTGACCAGCGAAATTGACCAGTTTCCAGTGACCAGTGAAAAGTGACCAGTGACCAGTGAACAGCGAAAGTGACCAGTGAACAGTGACCAGCGAAATTGACCAGTGAACAGTGATCAGCGAAATTGACCAGTGACCATTGACCAGTGACCAGTGACCAGTGACCAGTGACCAGTGACCAGTGACAAGTGACCAGTGACCAGCGACCAGTGACCAGTGACCAGTGACCACTGACCAGCGAAAGTGACCAGTGACCAGGGACCAGTGACCAGTGACCAGCGAAATTGACCAGTGACCAGCGAAAGTGACCAGTGAACAGTGACCAGTAACCAGTGACCAGCAAAATTGACCAGTAAAATTGACCAGTGACCAGTGACCAGTGACCAATGACCAGTGACCAGTGACCAGTGACCAGTGACCAGTGACCAGTGACGAGTGACCAGCGACCAGTGACCAGTGACCATTGACCAGTGACCAGTGACCAGTGACCAGCGAAAGTGACCAGGAACAAACGACCAGTGACCAGTGACCAGTGACCAGTGACCAATGACCAGTGACCAGTGACCAGTGACCAGTGACCAGTGACCAGTGACGAGTGACCAGCGACCAGTGACCAGTGACCATTGACCAGTGACCAGTGACCAGTGACCAGCGAAAGTGACCAGGAACAAGCGACCAGTGACCAGTGACCAGTGACCAGTGACCAGTGACCTGTGACCAGTGACCAGCGAAAGTGACCAGTGACCAGTCACGAGCGAAATTGACCAGTGACCAGCGAAAGTGACCAGTGACCAGTGACCAGTGACCAGTGACCAGTGACGAGCGAAATGGACCAGTGACCAGTGACTAGTGACCAGCGATCAGTGACCAGTGACCAGTGACCAGCGAAATTGACCAGTGACCAGTGACCAGTGACCAGTGAACAGTGACAAGTGACCAGTGACCAGTGACCAACGAAAGTGACCAGTGAACAGTGACCAGGGACCAGTGTCCATTGACGAGTGACCAGTGACCAGCGAAAGTGAACAGTGACCAGTGACCAGTGACCAGTGACCAGTGACCAGTGACCAGTGACCAGCGAAAGTGACCAGTGACCAGTGACCAGTGACCAGTGACCAGTGACCAGTGACCAGTGACAAGTGACCTGGGACCAGTGACCAGTGACCAGTGACCAGCGAAATTGACCAGTTTCCAGTGACCAGTGACAAGTGACCAGTGACCAGCGACCAGTGACCAGTGACCAGTGACCAGTGACCAGCGAAAGTGACCAGTGACCAGTGACCAGTGACCAGTGACCAGTGACCAGTGACCAGTGACCAGTGACCAGCGAAAGTGACCAGTGACCAGTGACCAGTGACCAGTGACCAGTGACCAGCGAAAGTGACCAGTGACGAGTGACCAGTGACGAGCGACCAGTGAGCAGTGACCATTGACCAGTGACCAGTGACCAGTGACCAGCGAAAGTGACCAGGGACCAGTGACCAGTGACCAGTGACCAGTGACCAGTGACCAGTGACCAGTGACCAGCGAAAGTGACCAGGGACCAGTGACCAGTGACCAGTGACCAGTGACCAGTGACCAGTGACCAGTGACCAGTGACCAGTGACCAGTGACCAGTGACAAGTGACCAGTGACCAGCGACCAGTGACCAGTGACCATTGACCAGTGACCAGTGACCAGTGACCAGCGAAAGTGACCAGGGACCAGTGACCAGTGACCAGTGACCAGTGACCAGCGAAAGTGACCCGTGAGCAGTGACCAGTGACCAGTGACCAGCGGTAGTGACCAGTGATCAGTGACCAGTGAACAGTGACCAGTGACCAGTGACCAGTGACCAGCGACCAGTGACCAGTGACCATTGACCAGTGACCAGTGACCAGTGACCAGCGAAAGTGACCAGTGACCAGTGATCAGTGACCAGTGAACTGTGACCAGTGACCAGTGACCAGTGACCAGTGACCAGCGAAAGTGACCAGGGACCAGTGACCAGTGACCAGTGACCAGTGACCACTGACCATTGACCAGTGACCAGTGACCAGTGACCAGTGACCAGTGACCAGTGACCAGTGACCAGCGACCAGTGACCAGTGACCATTGACCAGTGACCAGTGACCAGCAAAAATGACCAGTGACCAGTGACCAGTGACCAGTGACCAGTGACCAGTGACCAGTGACCAGTGACCAGTGACCAGTGACCAGCGAAAGTGACAAGTGACCAGTGACCATTGACCAGTGACCAGTGACCAGTGACCAGTGACCAGCGACCAGTGACCAGTGACCATTGACCAGTGACCAGTGACCAGTGACCAGCGAAAGTGACCAGTGACCAGTGACCAGTGACCAGTGACCAGTGACCAGTGACCAGTGACCAGTGACCAGTGACCAGTGACCAGTGACCAGTTACAAGTGACCAGTGACCAGCGACCAGTGACAAGTGACGAGCGACCAGTGACCAGTGACCATTGACCAGTGACCAGTGACCACTGACCATTGACCAGTGACCAGTGACCAGTGACCAGTGACCAGTGACCAGTGCCAACGACCAGTGACCAGTGACCATTGACCAGTGACCAGCGAAAGTGACCAGTGACAAGTGACCAGTGACCAGTGACCAGTGACCAGTGACCAGTGACCAGTGACCAGTGACCAGTGACCAGCGAAAGTGAAAGTGACGAGTGACCAGTGACAAGAGACAAGTGACCAGCGAAAGTGACCAGTGACCAGTGACCATTGACCATTGACCAGCGACCAGTGACCAGTGACCAGTGACGAGTGACCAGTGACCAGTGACCAGTGACCAGTGACCAGTGACCAGTGACCAGTGACCAGTGACCAGTGACCAGTTACAACTGACCAGTGACCAGCGACCAGTGACCAGTGACGAGCGACCAGTGACCAGTGACCATTGACCAGTGACCAGTGACCAGTGACCAGCGAAAGTGACCAGGGACCAGTGACCAGTGACCAGTGACCAGTTACAAGTGACCAGTGACCAGCGACCAGTGACCAGTGACGAGCGACCAGTGACCAGTGACCAGTGACCATTGACCAGTGACCAGTGACCAGTGACCAGCGAAAGTGACCAGTGACCAGTGACCAGTGACCAGTGACCAGTGACCAGTGACCAGTGACCAGTGACCAGTGACCAGTGACCAGTGACCAGTGACCAGTGACCAGTGACCAGTGACAAGTGACCAGTGACCAGCGACCAGTGACCAGTGACCAGTGACCAGCGACCAGTGACCAGTGACCATTGACCAGTGACCAGTGACCAGTGACCAGCGAAAGTGACCAGTGACCAGTGACCAGTGACCAGTGACCAGTGACCAGTGACCAGTGACCAGTTACAAGTGACCAGTGACCAGTTACAAGTGACCAGTGACCAGCGACCAGTGACCAGTGACGAGCGACCAGTGACCATTGACCAGTGACCAGTGACCAGCAAAAATGACCAGAGACCAGTGACCAGTGACCAGTGACCAGTGACCAGTGACCAGTGACCAGTGACCAGTGACCAGTGACCAGCGAAAGTGACAAGTGACCAGTGACCATTGACCAGTGACCAGTGACCAGTGACCAGTGACCAGCGACCAGTGACCAGTGACCATTGACCAGTGACCAGTGACCAGTGACCAGCGAAAGTGACCAGTGACCAGTGATCAGTGACCAGTGAACAGTGACCAGTGACCAGTGACCAGTGACCAGTGACCAGCGAAAGTGACCAGGGACCAGTGACCAGTGACCAGTGACCAGTGACCACTGACCATTGACCAGTGACCAGTGACCAGTGACCAGTGACCAGTTACCAGCGACCAGTGACCAGTGACCAGTGACCAGTTACAAGTGACCAGTGACCAGTTACAAGTGACCAGTGACCAGCGACCAGTGACCTGTGACGAGCGACCAGTGACCATTGACCAGTGACCAGTGACCAGCAAAAATGACCACTGACCAGTGACCAGTGACCAGTGACCAGTGACCAGTGACCAGTGACCAGTGACCAGTGACCAGTGACAAGTGACCAGCGAAAGTGACCAGGGACCAGTGACCAGTAACCAGTGACCAGTGACCAGTGACCAGTGACCAGTGACCAGTGACCAGTGACAAGTGACCAGTGACCAGCGACCAGTGACCAGTGACCATTGACCAGTGACCAGTGACCAGCAAAAATGACCAGTGACCAGTGACCACTGACCAGTGACCAGTTACAAGTGACCAGTGACCAGCGACCAGTGACCAGTGACGAGCGACCAGTGACCAGTGACCAGTGACCAGTGACCAGCGAAAGTGACCAGGGACCAGTGACCAGTGACCAGTGACCAGTGACCACTGACCATTGACCAGTGACCAGTGACCAGTGACCAGTGACCAGTGACCACTGACCATTGACCAGTGACCAGTGACCAGTGACCAGTGACCAGTGACCAGTGACCAGCGACCAGTGACCAGTGACCAGCAAAAATGACCAGTGACCAGTGACCAGTGACCAGTGACCAGTGACCAGTTACAAGTGACCAGTGACCAGCGACCAGTGACCAGTGACGAGCGACCAGTGACCAGTGACCAGTGACCAGTGACCAGCGAAAGTGACCAGGGACCAGTGACCAGTAACCAGTGACCAGTGACCAGTGACCAGTGACCAGTGACCAGTGACCAGTGACCTGTGACCAGTGACAAGTGACCAGTGACCAGCGACCAGTGGCCAGTGACCAGTGACCATTGACCAGTGACCAGTGACCAGTGACCAGCGAACGTGACCAGGGACCAGTGACCAGTGACCTGTGACCAGTGACCAGTGACCAGCGAAAGTGACCAGGGACCAGTGACCAGTGACCAGTGACCAGTGACCAGTGACCAGTGACCAGTGACCAGTGACCAGTGACCAGTGACCAGTGACCAGTGACCAGTGACCAGTGACAAGTGACCAGTGACCAGCGACCAGTGACCAGTGACCAGTGACCATTGACCAGTGACCAGTGACCAGTGACCAGCGAACGTGACCAGGGACCAGTGACCAGTGACCAGTGACCAGTGACCAGTGACCAGTGACCAGTTACAAGTGACCAGTGACCAGCGACCAGTGACCAGTGACGAGCGACCAGTGACCAGTGCCCATTGACCAGCGAAAGTGACCAGTGACCAGTGACCAGTGACCAGTGACCAGTGACCAGTGACAAGTGACCAGTGACCAGCGACCAGTGACCAGTGACCACTGAACAGCGAAAGTGACCAGTGACCAGGGACCAGTGACCAGTGACCAGCGAAATTGACCAGTGTCCAGTGACCAGTGACCAGTGACAAGTGACCAGTGACCAGTGAGCTGTGACCAGTGATAAGTGACCAGTGACCAGTGACCAGTGACCAGTGACCAGTGACCAGTGACCAGTGACCAGCGAAAGTGACCAGGGACCAGTGACCAGTGACCAGTGACCAGTGACCAGTGACCAGTGACCAGTGAACAGTGACCAGTGACTAGTGTCCAGTGACCAGTGTCCAGTGAGCTGTGACCAGTGACCAGTGACCAGTGACCAGTGAACAGTGACCAGTGACCAGTGACCAGTGACCAGTGACCAGTGACAAGTGACCAGTGACCAGCGAAAGTGACCAGTGACCAGTGACCAGTGACCAGTGACAAGTGACCAGTTACCAGTGACCAGCGAAAGTGACCAGTGAACAGTGACCAGTGACCAGTGACCAGTGACCAGTGACCAGTTACAACTGACCAGTGACCAGCGACCAGTGACCAGTGACGAGCGACCAGTGACCAGTGACCATTGACCAGTGACCAGTGACCAGTGACCAGCGAAAGTGACCAGGGACCAGTGACCAGTGACCAGTGACCAGTTACAAGTGACCAGTGACCAGCGACCAGTGACCAGTGACGAGCGACCAGTGACCAGTGACCAGTGACCATTGACCAGTGACCAGTGACCAGTGACCAGCGAAAGTGACCAGGGACCAGTGACCAGTGACCAGTGACCAGTGACCAGTGACCAGTGACCAGTGACCAGTGACCAGTGACCAGTGACCAGTGACCAGTGACCAGTGACCAGTGACCAGTGACAAGTGACCAGTGACCAGCGACCAGTGACCAGTGACCAGTGACCATTGACCAGTGACCAGTGACCAGTGACCAGCGAACGTGACCAGGGACCAGTGACCAGTGACCAGTGACCAGTGACCAGTGACCAGTTACAAGTGACCAGTGACCAGTTACAAGTGACCAGTGACCAGCGACCAGTGACCTGTGACGAGCGACCAGTGACCATTGACCAGTGACCAGTGACCAGCAAAAATGACCAGTGACCAGTGACCAGTGACCAGTGACCAGTGACCAGTGACCAGTGACCAGTGACCAGTGACCAGCGAAAGTGACAAGTGACCAGTGACCATTGACCAGTGACCAGTGACCAGTGACCAGTGACCAGTGACCAGCGAAAGTGACCAGTGACCAGTGATCAGTGACCAGTGAACAGTGACCAGTTACCAGTGACCAGTGACCAGCGAAAGTGACCAGGGACCAGTGACCAGTGACCAGTGACCAGTGACCACTGACCATTGACCAGTGACCAGTGACCAGTGACCAGTGACCAGTGACCAGTGACCAGTGACCAGTGACCAGCGACCAGTGACCAGTGACCATTGACCAGTGACCAGTGACCAGCAAAAATGACCAGTGACCAGTGACCAGTGACCAGTGACCAGTGACCAGTGACCAGTGACCAGTGACCAGTGACCAGCGAAAGTGACAAGTGACCAGTGACCATTGACCAGTGACCAGTGACCAGTGACCAGTGACCAGCGACCAGTGACCAGTGACCATTGACCAGTGACCAGTGACCAGTGACCAGCGAAAGTGACCAGTGACCAGTGACCAGTGACCAGTGACCAGTGACCAGTGACCAGTTACAAGTGACCAGTGACCAGCGAAAGTGACCAGGGACCAGTGACCAGTGACCAGTGACCAGTGACCAGCGAAAGTGACCAGTGAGCAGTGACCAGTGACCAGTGACCAGCGGTAGTGACCAGTGATCAGTGACCAGTGAACAGTGACCAGTGACCAGTGACCAGTGACCAGCGACCAGTGACCAGTGACCATTGACCAGTGACCAGTGACCAGTGACCAGCGAAAGTGACCAGTGACCAGTGATCAGTGACCAGTGAACAGTGACCAGTGACCAGTGACCAGTGACCAGTGACCAGCGAAAGTGACCAGGGACCAGTGACCAGTGACCAGTGACCAGTGACCACTGACCATTGACCAGTGACCAGTGACCAGTGACCAGTGACCAGTGACCAGTGACCAGTGACCAGCGACCAGTGACCAGTGACCATTGACCAGTGACCAGTGACCAGCAAAAATGACCAGTGACCAGTGACCAGTGACCAGTGACCAGTGACCAGTGACCAGTGACCAGTGACCAGCGAAAGTGACAAGTGACCAGTGACCATTGACCAGTGACCAGTGACCAGTGACCAGTGACCAGCGACCAGTGACCAGTGACCATTGACCAGTGACCAGTGACCAGTGACCAGCGAAAGTGACCAGTGACCAGTGACCAGTGACCAGTGACCAGTGACCAGTGACCAGTGACCAGTGACCAGTGACCAGTGACCAGTGACCAGTTACAAGTGACCAGTGACCAGAGACCAGTGACAAGTGACGAGCGACCAGTGACCAGTGACCATTGACCAGTGACCAGTGACCACTGACCATTGACCAGTGACCAGTGACCAGTGACCAGTGACCAGTGACCAGTGCCAACGACCAGTGACCAGTGACCATTGACCAGTGACCAGCGAAAGTGACCAGTGACAAGTGACCAGTGACCAGTGACCAGTGACCAGTGACCAGTGACCAGTGACCAGTGACCAGCGAAAGTGAAAGTGACGAGTGACCAGTGACAAGAGACAAGTGACCAGCGAAAGTGACCAGTGACCAGTGACCATTGACCATTGACCAGCGACCAGTGACCAGTGACCAGTGACGAGTGACCAGTGACCAGTGACCAGTGACCAGTGACCAGTGACCAGTGACCAGTGACCAGTGACCAGTGACCAGTTACAACTGACCAGTGACCAGCGACCAGTGACCAGTGACGAGCGACCAGTGACCAGTGACCATTGACCAGTGACCAGTGACCAGTGACCAGCGAAAGTGACCAGGGACCAGTGACCAGTGACCAGTGACCAGTTACAAGTGACCAGTGACCAGCGACCAGTGACCAGTGACGAGCGACCAGTGACCAGTGACCAGTGACCATTGACCAGTGACCAGTGACCAGTGACCAGCGAAAGTGACCAGGGACCAGTGACCAGTGACCAGTGACCAGTGACCAGTGACCAGTGACCAGTGACCAGTGACCAGTGACCAGTGACCAGTGACCAGTGACAAGTGACCAGTGACCAGCGACCAGTGACCAGTGACCAGTGACCAGCGACCAGTGACCAGTGACCATTGACCAGTGACCAGTGACCAGTGACCAGCGAAAGTGACCAGTGACCAGTGACCAGTGACCAGTGACCAGTGACCAGTGACCAGCGACCAGTGACCAGTGACGAGCGACCAGTGACCAGTGACCATTGACCAGTGACCAGTGACCAGTGACCAGCGAAAGTGACCAGGGACCAGTGACCAGTGACCAGTGACCAGTGACCAGCAAAAGTGACCCGTGAGCAGTGACCAGTGACCAGTGACCAGCGGTAGTGACCAGTGATCAGTGACCAGTGAACAGTGACCAGTGACCAGTGACCAGTGACCAGCGACCAGTGACCAGTGACCATTGACCAGTGACCAGTGACCAGTGACCAGCGAAAGTGACCAGTGACCAGTGATCAGTGACCAGTGAACAGTGACCAGTGACCAGTGACCAGTGACCAGTGACCAGCGAAAGTGACCAGGGACCAGTGACCAGTGACCAGTGACCAGTGACCACTGACCATTGACCAGTGACCAGTGACCAGTGACCAGTGACCAGTGACCAGTGACCAGTGACCAGCGACCAGTGACCAGTGACCATTGACCAGTGACCAGTGACCAGCAAAAATGACCAGTGACCAGTGACCAGTGACCAGTGACCAGTGACCAGTGACCAGTGACCAGTGACCAGTGACCAGTGACCAGCGAAAGTGACAAGTGACCAGTGACCATTGACCAGTGACCAGTGACCAGTGACCAGTGACCAGCGACCAGTGACCAGTGACCATTGACCAGTGACCAGTGACCAGTGACCAGCGAAAGTGACCAGTGACCAGTGACCAGTGACCAGTGACCAGTGACCAGTGACCACTGACCAGTGACCAGTGACCAGTGACCAGTGACCAGTTACAAGTGACCAGTGACCAGCGACCAGTGACAAGTGACGAGCGACCAGTGACCAGTGACCATTGACCAGTGACCAGTGACCACTGACCATTGACCAGTGACCAGTGACCAGTGACCAGTGACCAGTGACCAGTGCCAACGACCAGTGACCAGTGACCATTGACCAGTGACCAGCGAAAGTGACCAGTGACAAGTGACCAGTGACCAGTGACCAGTGACCAGTGACCAGTGACCAGTGACCAGTGACCAGCGAAAGTGAAAGTGACGAGTGACCAGTGACAAGAGACAAGTGACCAGCGAAAGTGACCAGTGACCAGTGACCATTGACCATTGACCAGCGACCAGTGACCAGTGACCAGTGACGAGTGACCAGTGACCAGTGACCAGTGACCAGTGACCAGTGACCAGTGACCAGTGACCAGTGACCAGTGACCAGTTACAACTGACCAGTGACCAGCGACCAGTGACCAGTGACGAGCGACCAGTGACCAGTGACCATTGACCAGTGACCAGTGACCAGTGACCAGCGAAAGTGACCAGGGACCAGTGACCAGTGACCAGTGACCAGTTACAAGTGACCAGTGACCAGCGACCAGTGACCAGTGACGAGCGACCAGTGACCAGTGACCAGTGACCATTGACCAGTGACCAGTGACCAGTGACCAGCGAAAGTGACCAGGGACCAGTGACCAGTGACCAGTGACCAGTGACCAGTGACCAGTGACCAGTGACCAGTGACCAGTGACCAGTGACCAGTGACCAGTGACCAGTGACCAGTGACCAGTGACCAGTGACAAGTGACCAGTGACCAGCGACCAGTGACCAGTGACCAGTGACCAGCGACCAGTGACCAGTGACCATTGACCAGTGACCAGTGACCAGTGACCAGCGAAAGTGACCAGTGACCAGTGACCAGTGACCAGTGACCAGTGACCAGTGACCAGTGACCAGTTACAAGTGACCAGTGACCAGTTACAAGTGACCAGTGACCAGCGACCAGTGACCAGTGACGAGCGACCAGTGACCATTGACCAGTGACCAGTGACCAGCAAAAATGACCAGAGACCAGTGACCAGTGACCAGTGACCAGTGACCAGTGACCAGTGACCAGTGACCAGTGACCAGTGACCAGCGAAAGTGACAAGTGACCAGTGACCATTGACCAGTGACCAGTGACCAGTGACCAGTGACCAGCGACCAGTGACCAGTGACCATTGACCAGTGACCAGTGACCAGTGACCAGCGAAAGTGACCAGTGACCAGTGATCAGTGACCAGTGAACAGTGACCAGTGACCAGTGACCAGTGACCAGTGACCAGCGAAAGTGACCAGGGACCAGTGACCAGTGACCAGTGACCAGTGACCACTGACCATTGACCAGTGACCAGTGACCAGTGACCAGTGACCAGTGACCAGCGACCAGTGACCAGTGACCAGTGACCAGTTACAAGTGACCAGTGACCAGTTACAAGTGACCAGTGACCAGCGACCAGTGACCTGTGACGAGCGACCAGTGACCATTGACCAGTGACCAGTGACCAGCAAAAATGACCACTGACCAGTGACCAGTGACCAGTGACCAGTGACCAGTGACCAGTGACCAGTGACCAGTGACCAGTGACAAGTGACCAGCGAAAGTGACCAGGGACCAGTGACCAGTAACCAGTGACCAGTGACCAGTGACCAGTGACCAGTGACCAGTGACCAGTGACAAGTGACCAGTGACCAGCGACCAGTGACCAGTGACCATTGACCAGTGACCAGTGACCAGCAAAAATGACCAGTGACCAGTGACCACTGACCAGTGACCAGTTACAAGTGACCAGTGACCAGCGACCAGTGACCAGTGACGAGCGACCAGTGACCAGTGACCAGTGACCAGTGACCAGCGAAAGTGACCAGGGACCAGTGACCAGTGACCAGTGACCAGTGACCACTGACCATTGACCAGTGACCAGTGACCAGTGACCAGTGACCAGTGACCACTGACCATTGACCAGTGACCAGTGACCAGTGACCAGTGACCAGTGACCAGTGACCAGCGACCAGTGACCAGTGACCAGCAAAAATGACCAGTGACCAGTGACCAGTGACCAGTGACCAGTGACCAGTTACAAGTGACCAGTGACCAGCGACCAGTGACCAGTGACGAGCGACCAGTGACCAGTGACCAGTGACCAGTGACCAGCGAAAGTGACCAGGGACCAGTGACCAGTAACCAGTGACCAGTGACCAGTGACCAGTGACCAGTGACCAGTGACCAGTGACCAGTGACCTGTGACCAGTGACATGTGACCAGTGACCAGCGACCAGTGGCCAGTGACCAGTGACCATTGACCAGTGACCAGTGACCAGTGACCAGCGAACGTGACCAGGGACCAGTGACCAGTGACCTGTGACCAGTGACCAGTGACCAGCGAAAGTGACCAGGGACCAGTGACCAGTGACCAGTGACCAGTGACCAGTGACCAGTGACCAGTGACCAGTGACCAGTGACCAGTGACCAGTGACCAGTGACCAGTGACCAGTGACCAGTGACCAGTGACAAGTGACCAGTGACCAGCGACCAGTGACCAGTGACCAGTGACCATTGACCAGTGACCAGTGACCAGTGACCAGCGAACGTGACCAGGGACCAGTGACCAGTGACCAGTGACCAGTGACCAGTGACCAGTTACAAGTGACCAGTGACCAGCGACCAGTGACCAGTGACGAGCGACCAGTGACCAGTGCCCATTGACCAGCGAAAGTGACCAGTGACCAGTGACCAGTGACCAGTGACCAGTGACCAGTGACCAGTGACCAGTGAACAGTGACCAGTGACCAGTGACCAGTGACCAGTGACCAGTGACAAGTGACCAGTGACCAGCGAAAGTGACCAGTGACCAGTGACCAGTGACCAGTGACAAGTGACCAGTTACCAGTGACCAGCGAAAGTGACCAGTGAACAGTGACCAGTGAGCAGTGACCAGTGAGCAGTGACCAGTGACCAGCAAAATTGACCAGCAAAATTGACCAGTGACCAATGACCAGTGACCAGTGACCAGTGACCAGTGACCAGTGACCAGTGACCAGTGACCAGTGACCAGTGACCAGTGACCAGTGACCAGTGACCAGTGACCAGTGACCAGTGACCAGTGACCAGTGACCAGTGACCAGTGACCAGTGACCAGTGACCAGTGACCAGTGACCAGTGACCAGTGACAAGTGACCAGTGACCAGCGACCAGTGACCAGTGACCAGTGACCAGTGACCAGTGACCAGTGACCAGTGACAAGTGACCAGTGACCAGCGACCAGTGACCAGTGACCAGTGACCATTGACCAGTGACCAGTGACCAGTGACCAGCGAACGTGACCAGGGACCAGTGACCAGTGACCAGTGACCAGTGACCAGTGACCAGTGACCAGTGACCAGTTACAAGTGACCAGTGACCAGTTACAAGTGACCAGTGACCAGCGACCAGTGACCAGTGACGAGCGACCAGTGACCATTGACCAGTGACCAGTGACCAGCAAAAATGACCAGTGACCAGTGACCAGTGACCAGTGACCAGTGACCAGTGACCAGTGACCAGTGACCAGTGACCAGTGACCAGCGACCAGTGACCAGTGACCATTGACCAGTGACCAGTGACCAGCAAAAATGACCAGTGACCAGTGACCAGTAACCAGTGACCAGTGACCAGTGACCAGTGACCAGTGACCAGCGAAAGTGACAAGTGACCAGTGACCATTGACCAGTGACCAGTGACCAGTGACCAGTGACCAGCGACCAGTGACCAGTGACCATTGACCAGTGACCAGTGACCAGTGACCAGTGACCAGTGACCAGTGACCAGTGACCAGTGACCAGTGACCAGTTACAAGTGACCAGTGACCAGTTACAAGTGACCAGTGACCAGCGACCAGTGACCAGTGACGAGCGACCAGTGACCATTGACCAGTGACCAGTGACCAGCAAAAATGACCAGAGACCAGTGACCAGTGACCAGTGACCAGTGACCAGTGACCAGTGACCAGTGACCAGTGACCAGTGACCAGCGAAAGTGACAAGTGACCAGTGACCATTGACCAGTGACCAGTGACCAGTGACCAGTGACCAGCGACCAGTGACCAGTGACCATTGACCAGTGACCAGTGACCAGTGACCAGCGAAAGTGACCAGTGACCAGTGATCAGTGACCAGTGAACAGTGACCAGTGACCAGTGACCAGCGAAAGTGACCAGGGACCAGTGACCAGTGACCAGTGACCAGTGACCACTGACCATTGACCAGTGACCAGTGACCAGTGACCAGTGACCAGTGACCAGTGACCAGTGACCAGCGACCAGTGACCAGTGACCAGTGACCAGTTACAAGTGACCAGTGACCAGTTACAAGTGACCAGTGACCAGCGACCAGTGACCTGTGACGAGCGACCAGTGACCATTGACCAGTGACCAGTGACCAGCAAAAATGACCAGTGACCAGTGACCAGTGACCAGTGACCAGTGACCAGTGACCAGTGACCAGTGACCAGCGAAAGTGACCAGTGACCAGTGACCAGTGACCAGTGACCAGTGACCAGTGACCATTGACCAGTGACCAGTGACCAGTGACCAGCGAACGTGACCAGGGACCAGTGACCAGTGACCTGTGACCAGTGACCAGTGACCAGCGAAAGTGACCAGGGACCAGTGACCAGTGACCAGTGACCAGTGACCACTGACCATTGACCAGTGACCAGTGACCAGTGACCAGTGACCAGTGACCAGTGACCAGTGACCAGTGACCAGTGACCAGTGACCAGTGACCAGTGACCAGTGACCAGCGAAAGTGACAAGTGACCAGTGACCATTGACCAGTGACCAGTGACCAGTGACCAGTGACCAGCGACCAGTGACCAGTGACCATTGACCAGTGACCAGTGACCAGTGACCAGCGAAAGTGACCAGTGACCAGTGATCAGTGACCAGTGAACAGTGACCAGTGACCAGTGACCAGTGACCAGTGACCAGCGAAAGTGACCAGGGACCAGTGACCAGTGACCACTGACCAGTGACCACTGACCATTGACCAGTGACCAGTGACCAGTGACCAGTGACCAGTGACCAGTGACCAGTGACCAGCGACCAGTGACCAGTGACCAGTGACCAGTTACAAGTGACCAGTGACCAGTTACAAGTGACCAGTGACCAGCGACCAGTGACCTGTGACGAGCGACCAGTGACCATTGACCAGTGACCAGTGACCAGCAAAAATGACCAGTGACCAGTGACCAGTGACCAGTGACCAGTGACCAGTGACCAGTGACCAGCGAAAGTGACAAGTGACCAGTGACCATTGACCAGTGACCAGTGACCAGTGACCAGTGACCAGCGACCAGTGACCAGTGACCATTGACCAGTGACCAGTGACCAGCGAAAGTGACCAGTGACCAGTGATCAGTGACCAGTGACCAGTGACCAGTGACCAGTGACCAGTGACCAGTGACCAGTGACCAGTGACCAGTGACCAGTGACCAGCGAAAGTGACAAGTGACCAGTGACCATTGACCAGTGACCAGTGACCAGTGACCAGTGACCAGCGACCAGTGACCAGTGACCATTGACCAGTGACCAGTGACCAGTGACCAGCGAAAGTGACCAGTGACCAGTGACCAGTGACCAGTGACCAGTGACCAGTGACCAGTGACCAGTGACCAGTGACAAGTGACCAGTGACCAGCGACCAGTGACCAGTGACCACTGAACAGCGAAAGTGACCAGTGACCAGGGACCAGTGACCAGTGACCAGCGAAATTGACCAGTGTCCAGTGACCAGTGACCAGTGACAAGTGACCAGTGACCAGTGAGCTGTGACCAGTGATAAGTGACCAGTGACCAGTGACCAGTGACCAGTGACCAGTGACCAGTGACCAGTGACCAGCGAAAGTGACCAGGGACCAGTGACCAGTGACCAGTGACCAGTGACCAGTGACCAGTGACCAGTGACCAGTGACCAGTGACCAGTGAACAGTGACCAGTGACTAGTGTCCAGTGACCAGTGTCCAGTGAGCTGTGACCAGTGACCAGTGACCAGTGACCAGTGACCAGTGACCAGTGACCAGTGACCAGTGACCAGTGACCAGCGAAAGTGACCAGTGACCAGTGACCAGTGACCAGTGACAAGTGACCAGTTACCAGTGACCAGCGAAAGTGACCAGTGAACAGTGACCAGTGAGCAGTGACCAGTGAGCAGTGACCAGTGACCAGCAAAATTGACCAGCAAAATTGACCAGTGACCAATGACCAGTGACCAGTGACCAGTGACCAGTGACCAGTGACCAGTGACCAGTGACCAGTGACCAGCGAAAGTGACCAGGGACAAGCGACCAGTTACCAGTGACCAGTGACCAGTGACCAGCGAAAGTGACCAGTGACCAGTGACCAGTGACCAGTGACCAGCGACCAGTGACCAGTGACCAGCGACCAGTGACCAGTGACGAGCGACCAGTGACCAGTGACCAGTGACCAGTGACCAGCGAAAGTGACCAGTGACCAGTGACCAGTGACCAGTGACCAGTGACCAGTGACCAGTGACCAGTGACCAGTGACCAGTGACCAGTGACCAGTGACAAGTGACCAGTGACCAGCGACCAGTGACCAGTGACCAGTGACCATTGACCAGTGACCAGTGACCAGTGACCAGCGAACGTGACCAGGGACCAGTGACCAGTGACCAGTGACCAGTGACCAGTGACCAGTGACCAGTGACCAGTGACCAGTGACAAGTGACCAGTGACCAGCGACCAGTGACCAGTGACCATTGACCAGTGACCAGTGACCAGCAAAAATGACCAGTGACCAGTGACCAGTGACCAGTGACCAGTGACCAGTGACCAGTGACCAGTGACCAGTGACAAGTGACCAGTGACGAGCGACCAGTGACCAGTGACCAGTGACCAGTGACCAGCGAAAGTGACCAGGGACCAGTGACCAGTAACCAGTGACCAGTGACCAGTGACCAGTGACCAGTGACCAGTGACCAGTGACCTGTGACCAGTGACAAGTGACCAGTGACCAGCGACCAGTGGCCAGTGACCAGTGACCATTGACCAGTGACCAGTGACCAGTGACCAGCGAACGTGACCAGGGACCAGTGACCAGTGACCTGTGACCAGTGACCAGTGACCAGCGAAAGTGACCAGGGACCAGTGACCAGTGACCAGTGACCAGTGACCAGTGACCAGTGACCAGTGACCAGTGACCAGTGACCAGTGACCAGTGACCAGTGACCAGTGACCAGTGACCAGTGACAAGTGACCAGTGACCAGCGACCAGTGACCAGTGACCAGTGACCATTGACCAGTGACCAGTGACCAGTGACCAGCGAACGTGACCAGGGACCAGTGACCAGTGACCAGTGACCAGTGACCAGTGACCAGTGACCAGTTACAAGTGACCAGTGACCAGCGACCAGTGACCAGTGACGAGCGACCAGTGACCAGTGCCCATTGACCAGCGAAAGTGACCAGTGACCAGTGACCAGTGACCAGTGACCAGTGACCAGTGACCAGTGACCAGTGACAAGTGACCAGTTACCAGCGACCAGTGACCAGTGACCACTGAACAGCGAAAGTGACCAGTGACCAGGGACCAGTGACCAGTGACCAGCGAAATTGACCAGTGTCCAGTGACCAGTGACCAGTGACAAGTGACCAGTGACCAGTGAGCTGTGACCAGTGATAAGTGACCAGTGACCAGTGACCAGTGACCAGTGACCAGTGACCAGTGACCAGTGACCAGCGAAAGTGACCAGGGACCAGTGACCAGTGACCAGTGACCAGTGACCAGTGACCAGTGACCAGTGACCAGTGACCAGTGACCAGTGAACAGTGACCAGTGACTAGTGTCCAGTGACCAGTGTCCAGTGAGCTGTGACCAGTGACCAGTGACCAGTGACCAGTGACCAGTGACCAGTGACCAGTGACCAGTGACCAGTGACCAGTGACCAGTGACCAGTGACCATTGACCAGTGACCAGTGACCAGTGACCAGTGACAAGTGACCAGTGACCAGTGACCAGCGAAAGTGACCAGTGACCAGTCACGAGCGAAATTGGCCAGTGACCAGCGAAAGTGACCAGTGACCTGTGACCAGTGACCAGTGACCAGTTACAAGTGACCAGTGACCAGCGACCAGTGACCAGTGACGAGCGACCAGTGACCAGTGACCATTGACCAGTGACCAGTGACCAGTGACCAGCGAAAGTGACCAGGGACCAGTGACCAGTGACCAGTGACCAGTGACCAGTGACCAGTGACCAGTGACCAGCGAAAGTGACCAGGGACCAGTGACCAGTGACCAGTGACCAGTGACCAGTGACCAGTGACCAGTGACCAGTGACCAGTGACCAGTGACAAGTGACCAGTGACCAGCGACCAGTGACCAGTGACCAGTGACCATTGACCAGTGACCAGTGACCAGTGACCAGCGAACGTGACCAGGGACCAGTGACCAGTGACCAGTGACCAGTGACCAGTGACCAGTGACCAGTGACCAGTGACCAGTTACAAGTGACCAGTGACCAGCGACCAGTGACCAGTGACCAGTGACCAGTGACCAGTGACCAGTGACCAGTGCCAACGACCAGTGACCAGTGACCATTGACCAGTGACCAGCGAAAGTGACCAGGGAGCAGTGACCAGTGACCAGTGACCAGTGACCAGTGACCAGTGACCGGTGACCAGTGACCAGTGACCAGTGACCAGTGACCAGCGATCAGTGACCAGTGACCAGTGACCAGTGACCAGCGAAAGTGACAAGTGACCAGTGACCATTGACCAGTGACCAGTGACCAGTGACCAGTGAAAAGTGACCAGTGACCAGTGAACAGCGAAAGTGACCAGTGAACAGTGACCAGCGAAATTGACCAGTGAACAGTGATCAGCGAAATTGACCAGTGACCATTGACCAGTGACCAGTGACCAGTGACCAGTGACCAGTGACCAGTGACAAGTGACCAGTGACTAGCGACCAGTGACCAGTGACCAGTGACCACTGACCAGCGAAAGTGACCAGTGACCAGGGACCAGTGACCAGTGACCAGCGAAGTTGACCAGTGACCAGCGAAAGTGACCACTGAACAGTGACCAGTGACCAGTGACCAGCAAAATTGACCAGTAAAATTGACCAGTAAAATTGACCAGTGACCAGTGACCAGTGACCAATGACCAGTGACCAGTGACCAGTGACCAGTGACCAGTGACCAGTGACGAGTGACCAGCGACCAGTGACCAGTGACCATTGACCAGTGACCAGTGACCAGTGACCAGCGAAAGTGACCAGGAACAAACGACCAGTGACCAGTGACCAGTGACCAGTGACCAATGACCAGTGACCAGTGACCAGTGACCAGTGACCAGTGACCAGTGACGAGTGACCAGCGACCAGTGACCAGTGACCAGTGACCAGTGACCAGTGACCAGTGACCAGTGACCAGTGACCAGTGACCAGTGACCAGTGACCAGTGACCAGTGACCAGCGACCAGTGACCAGTGACCATTGACCAGTGACCAGTGACCAGCAAAAATGACCAGTGACCAGTGACCAGTGACCAGTGACCAGTGACCAGTGACCAGTGACCAGTTACAAGTGACCAGTGACCAGCGAACAGTGACCAGTGACGAGCGACCACTGACCAGTGACCAGTGACCAGTGACCAGCGAAAGTGACCAGGGACCAGTGACCAGTAACCAGTGACCAGTGACCAGTGACAAGTGACCAGTGACCAGCGACCAGTGACCAGTGACCATTGACCAGTGACCAGTGTCCAGCAAAAATGACCAGTGACCAGTGACCACTGACCAGTGACCAGTTACAAGTGACCAGTGACCAGCGACCAGTGACCAGTGACGAGCGACCAGTGACCAGTGACCAGTGACCAGTGACCAGCGAAAGTGACCAGGGACCAGTGACCAGTGACCAGTGACCAGTGACCACTGACCATTGACCAGTGACCAGTGACCAGTGACCAGTGACCAGTGACCAGTGACCAGCGACCAGTGACCAGTGACCATTGACCAGTGACCAGTGACCAGCAAAAATGACCAGTGACCAGTGACCAGTGACCAGTGACCAGTGACCAGTTACAAGTGACCAGTGACCAGCGACCAGTGACCAGTGACGAGCGACCAGTGACCAGTGACCAGTGACCAGTGACCAGCGAAAGTGACCAGGGAGCAGTGACCAGTAACCAGTGACCAGTGACCAGTGACCAGTGACCAGTGACCAGTGACCAGTGACCTGTGACCAGTGACAAGTGACCAGTGACCAGCGACCAGTGACCAGTGACGAGCGACCAGTGAGCAGTGACCATTGACCAGTGACCAGTGACCAGTGACCAGCGAAAGTGACCAGGGACCAGTGACCAGTGACCAGTGACCAGTGACCAGTGACCAGTGACCAGTGACCAGCGAAAGTGACCAGGGACCAGTGACCAGTGACCAGTGACCAGTGACCAGTGACCAGTGACCAGTGACCAGTGACCAGTGACCAGTGACAAGTGACCAGTGACCAGCGACCAGTGACCAGTGACCAGTGACCATTGACCAGTGACCAGTGACCAGTGACCAGCGAACGTGACCAGGGACCAGTGACCAGTGACCAGTGACCAGTGACCAGTGACCAGTGACCAGTGACCAGTTACAAGTGACCAGTGACCAGCGACCAGTGACCAGTGACCAGTGACCAGTGACCAGTGACCAGTGACCAGTGCCAACGACCAGTGACCAGTGACCATTGACCAGTGACCAGCGAAAGTGACCAGGGAGCAGTGACCAGTGACCAGTGACCAGTGACCAGTGACCAGTGATCGGTGACCAGTGACCAGTGACCAGTGACCAGTGACCAGCGATCAGTGACCAGTGACCAGTGACCAGTGACCAGCGAAAGTGACAAGTGACCAGTGACCAGTGACCAGTGACCAGTGACCAGTGACCAGCGAAAGTGACCAGTTACCAGTGAACAGTGACCAGCGAAATTGACCAGTTTCCAGTGACCAGTGAAAAGTGACCAGTGACCAGTGAACAGCGAAAGTGACCAGTGAACAGTGACCAGCGAAATTGACCAGTGAACAGTGATCAGCGAAATTGACCAGTGACCAATGACCAGTGACCAGTGACCAGTGACCAGTGACCAGTGACCAGTGACCAGTGACCAGCGAAAGTGACCAGGGACCAGTGACCAGTGACCAGTGACCAGTGACCAGTGACCAGTGACCAGTGACCAGTGACCAGTGACCAGTGACAAGTGACCAGTGACCAGCGACCAGTGACCAGTGACCAGTGACCATTGACCAGTGACCAGTGACCAGTGACAAGCGAACGTGACCAGGGACCAGTGACCAGTGACCAGTGACCAGTGACCAGTGACCAGCGAAAGTGACCAGTGACCAGTGACCAGTGACCAGCGAAAGTGACCAGTGACCAGTGACCAGTGACCAGCGAAATCGACCAGTGACCAGTGACCAGAGACCAGTGACTAGCCAAATTGACCAGAGACCAGTGACCAGTGACCAGTGACCAGCGGTAGTGACCAGTGACCAGTGACCAGCGGTAGTGACCAGTGATCAGTGACCGTTGAACAGTGACCAGTGACCAGTGACCAGTGACCAGCGAAAGTGACCAGGGACCAGTGACCAGTGACCAGTGACCAGTGACCAGTGACCAGTGACCAGCGACCAGTGACCAGTGACCATTGACCAGTGACCAGTGACCAGCAAAAATGACCAGTGACCAGTGACCAGTGACCAGTGACCAGTGACCAGTGACCAGTGACCAGTGACCAGTGACCAGTGACAAGTGACCAGTGACCAGCGACCAGTGACCAGTGACCAGTGACCATTGACCAGTGACCAGTGACCAGTGACCAGCGAACGTGACCAGGGACCAGTGACCAGTGACCAGTGACCAGTGACCAGTGACCAGTGACCAGTTACAAGTGACCAGTGACCAGTTACAAGTGACAAGTGACCAGCGACCAGTGACCAGTGACGAGCGACCAGTGACCATTGACCAGTGACCAGTGACCAGCAAAAATGACCAGTGACCAGTGACCAGTGACCAGTGACCAGTGACCAGTGACCAGTGACCAGTGACCAGTGACCAGTGACCAGTGACCAGCGACCAGTGACCAGTGACCATTGACCAGTGACCAGTGACCAGCAAAAATGACCAGTGACCAGTGACCAGTAACCAGTGACCAGTGACCAGTGACCAGTGACCAGTGACCAGCGAAAGTGACAAGTGACCAGTGACCATTGACCAGTGACCAGTGACCAGTGACCAGTGACCAGCGACCAGTGACCAGTGACCATTGACCAGTGACCAGTGACCAGTGACCAGCGAAAGTGACCAGTGACCAGTGACCAGTGACCAGTGACCAGCGAAAGTGACAAGTGACCAGTGACCATTGACCAGTGACCAGTGACCAGTGACCAGTGACCAGCGACCAGTGACCAGTGACCATTGACCAGTGACCAGTGACCAGTGACCAGCGAAAGTGACCAGTGACCAGTGATCAGTGACCAGTGAACAGTGACCAGTGACCAGTGACCAGTGACCAGTGACCAGCGAAAGTGACCAGGGACCAGTGACCAGTGACCAGTGACCAGTGACCACTGACCATTGACCAGTGACCAGTGACCAGTGACCAGTGACCAGTGACCAGTGACCAGTGACCAGTGACCAGCGACCAGTGACCAGTGACCAGTGACCAGTTACAAGTGACCAGTGACCAGTTACAAGTGACCAGTGACCAGCGACCAGTGACCTGTGACGAGCGACCAGTGACCATTGACCAGTGACCAGTGACCAGCAAAAATGACCAGTGACCAGTGACCAGTGACCAGTGACCAGTGACCAGTGACCAGTGACCAGCGAAAGTGACCAGTGACCAGTGACCAGTGACCAGTGACCAGTGACCAGTGACCATTGACCAGTGACCAGTGACCAGTGACCAGCGAACGTGACCAGGGACCAGTGACCAGTGACCTGTGACCAGTGACCAGTGACCAGCGAAAGTGACCAGGGACCAGTGACCAGTGACCAGTGACCAGTGACCAGTGACCAGTGACCAGTGACCAGTGACCAGTGACCAGTGACCAGTGACCAGTGACCAGTGACCAGTGACCAGTGACCAGTGACCAGTGACAAGTGACCAGTGACCAGCGACCAGTGACCAGTGACCATTGACCAGTGACCAGTGACCAGCAAAAATGACCAGTGACCAGTGACCAGTGACCAGTGACCAGTGACCAGTTACAAGTGACCAGTGACCAGCGACCAGTGACCAGTGACGAGCGACCAGTGACCAGTGACCAGTGACCAGTGACCAGCGAAAGTGACCAGGGACCAGTGACCAGTAACCAGTGACCAGTGACCAGTGACCAGTGACCAGTGACCAGTGACCAGTGACAAGTGACCAGTGACCAGCGACCAGTGACCAGTGACCATTGACCAGTGACCAGTGACCAGCAAAAATGACCAGTGACCAGTGACCACTGACCAGTGACCAGTTACAAGTGACCAGTGACCAGCGACCAGTGACCAGTGACGAGCGACCAGTGACCAGTGACCAGTGACCAGTGAAAAGTGACCAGTGACCAGTGAACAGCGAAAGTGACCAGTGAACAGTGACCAGCGAAATTGACCAGTGAACAGTGATCAGCGAAATTGACCAGTGACCAATGACCAGTGACCAGTGACCAGTGACCAGTGACCAGTGACCAGTGACCAGTGACCAGCGAAAGTGACCAGGGACCAGTGACCAGTGACCAGTGACCAGTGACCAGTGACCAGTGACCAGTGACCAGTGACCAGTGACCAGTGACAAGTGACCAGTGACCAGCGACCAGTGACCAGTGACCAGTGACCATTGACCAGTGACCAGTGACCAGTGACAAGCGAACGTGACCAGGGACCAGTGACCAGTGACCAGTGACCAGTGACCAGTGACCAGCGAAAGTGACCAGTGACCAGTGACCAGTGACCAGCGAAAGTGACCAGTGACCAGTGACCAGCGACCAGTGACCAGTGACCATTGACCAGTGACCAGTGACCAGTGACCAGCGAAAGTGACCAGTGACCAGTGACCAGTGACCAGTGACCAGCGAAAGTGACAAGTGACCAGTGACCATTGACCAGTGACCAGTGACCAGTGACCAGTGACCAGCGACCAGTGACCAGTGACCATTGACCAGTGACCAGTGACCAGTGACCAGCGAAAGTGACCAGTGACCAGTGATCAGTGACCAGTGAACAGTGACCAGTGACCAGTGACCAGTGACCAGTGACCAGCGAAAGTGACCAGGGACCAGTGACCAGTGACCAGTGACCAGTGACCACTGACCATTGACCAGTGACCAGTGACCAGTGACCAGTGACCAGTGACCAGTGACCAGTGACCAGCGACCAGTGACCAGTGACCAGTGACCAGTTACAAGTGACCAGTGACCAGTTACAAGTGACCAGTGACCAGCGACCAGTGACCTGTGACGAGCGACCAGTGACCATTGACCAGTGACCAGTGACCAGCAAAAATGACCAGTGACCAGTGACCAGTGACCAGTGACCAGTGACCAGTGACCAGTGACCAGCGAAAGTGACCAGTGACCAGTGACCAGTGACCAGTGACCAGTGACCAGTGACCATTGACCAGTGACCAGTGACCAGTGACCAGCGAACGTGACCAGGGACCAGTGACCAGTGACCTGTGACCAGTGACCAGTGACCAGCGAAAGTGACCAGGGACCAGTGACCAGTGACCAGTGACCAGTGACCAGTGACCAGTGACCAGTGACCAGTGACCAGTGACCAGTGACCAGTGACCAGTGACCAGTGACCAGTGACCAGTGACAAGTGACCAGTGACCAGCGACCAGTGACCAGTGACCATTGACCAGTGACCAGTGACCAGCAAAAATGACCAGTGACCAGTGACCAGTGACCAGTGACCAGTGACCAGTTACAAGTGACCAGTGACCAGCGACCAGTGACCAGTGACGAGCGACCAGTGACCAGTGACCAGTGACCAGTGACCAGCGAAAGTGACCAGGGACCAGTGACCAGTAACCAGTGACCAGTGACCAGTGACCAGTGACCAGTGACCAGTGACCAGTGACAAGTGACCAGTGACCAGCGACCAGTGACCAGTGACCATTGACCAGTGACCAGTGACCAGCAAAAATGACCAGTGACCAGTGACCACTGACCAGTGACCAGTTACAAGTGACCAGTGACCAGCGACCAGTGACCAGTGACGAGCGACCAGTGACCAGTGTCCAGTGACCAGTGACGAGCGAAATGGACCAGTGACCAGTGACTAGTGACCAGCGATCAATGACCAGTGACCAGTGACCAGTGACCAGTGACCAGTGACCAGCGAAATTGACCAGTGACCAGTGACCAGTGACCAGCGACCAGTGACCAGTGACCAGTGACAAGTGACCAGTGACCGGCGAAAGTGACCAGTGAACAGTGACCAGTGACCAGTGACCAGTGAATAGTGACCAGTGACCAGTGAACAGCGAAAGTGACCAGTGTCCAGTGACCAGTGACCAGTGATCTGTGACCAGTGACCAGTGACCAGTGACCAGTGAACTGTGACCAGTGACCAGTGACCAGCGAAAGTGACCAGTGACCAGTCACGAGCGAAATTGACCAGTGACCAGCGAAAGTGACCAGTGACCAGTGACCAGTGACCAGTGTCCAGTGACCAGTGACCAGTGATAAGTGACCAGTGACCAGTGACCAGTGACCAGCGACCAGTGACCAGTGACCAGTGAATAGTGACCAGTGACCAGTGACCAGCGACCAGTGACCAATGACCAGTGACCTGTGACCATTCACCAGTGAATAGTGACCAGTGACCAGTGAACAGCGAAAGTGACCAGTGACCAGTGACCTGTGACCAGTGACCAGTGACCAGTGACGAGCGAAATGGACCAGTGACCAGTGACTAGTGACCAGCGATCAGTGACCAGTGACCAGCGATCAGTGACCAGTGACCAGTGACCAGCGAAATTGACCAGTGACCAGTGACCAGTGACCAGTGAACAGTGACAAGTGACCAGTGACCAGTGACCAACGAAAGTGACCAGTGAACAGTGACCAGGGACCAGTGACCATTGACGAGTGACCAGTGACCAGCGAAAGTGAACAGTGACCAGTGACCAGTGACCAGTGACCAGTGACCAGTGACCAGTGACCAGCGAAAGTGACCAGTGACCAGTGACCAGTGACCAGTGACCAGTGACCAGTGACCAGTGACAAGTGACCTGGGACCAGTGACCAGTGACCAGTGACCAGCGAAATTGACCAGTTTCCAGTGACCAGTGACAAGTGACCAGTGACCAGCGACCAGTGACCAGTGACCAGTGACCAGTGACCAGCGAAAGTGACCAGTGACCAGTGACCAGTGACCAGTGACCAGTGACCAGTGACCAGTGACCAGTGACCAGTGACCAGTTACAAGTGACCAGTGACCAGCGACCAGTGACCAGTGACGAGCGACCAGTGACCAGTGACCAGTGACCAGTGACCAGCGAAAGTGACCAGGGAGCAGTGACCAGTAACCAGTGACCAGTGACCAGTGACCAGTGACCAGTGACCAGTGACCAGTGACCAGTGACCTGTGACCAGTGACAAGTGACCAGTGACCAGCGACCAGTGGCCAGTGACCAGTGACCATTGACCAGTGACCAGTGACCAGTGACCAGCGAACGTGACCAGGGACCAGTGACCAGTGACCTGTGACCAGTGACCAGTGACCAGTGACCAGTCACGAGCGAAATTGGCCAGTGACCAGCGAAAGTGACCAGTGACCTGTGACCAGTGACCAGTGACCAGTTACAAGTGACCAGTGACCAGCGACCAGTGACCAGTGACGAGCGACCAGTGACCAGTGACCATTGACCAGTGACCAGTGACCAGTGACCAGCGAAAGTGACCAGGGACCAGTGACCAGTGACCAGTGACCAGTGACCAGTGACCAGTGACCAGTGACCAGTGACCAGTGACCAGTGACCAGTGACCAGTGACCAGTGACCAGTGACAAGTGACCAGTGACCAGCGACCAGTGACCAGTGACCAGTGACCATTGACCAGTGACCAGTGACCAGTGGCCAGCGAACGTGACCAGGGACCAGTGACCAGTGACCAGTGACCAGTGACCAGTGACCAGTGACCAGTGACCAGTGACCAGTTACAAGTGACCAGTGACCAGCGACCAGTGACCAGTGACCAGTGACCAGTGACCAGTGACCAGTGACCAGTGACCAGTGACCAGTGACCAGTGACCAGCGAAAGTGACCAGTGACCAGTGACCAGTGACCAGTGACCAGTGACCAGCGAAAGTGACCAGTGACGAGTGACCAGTGACAAGTGACCAGTGACCAGTGACCAGTGACCAGTGACCAGTGACCAGTGACCAGTGACCAGCGAAAGTGAAAGTGACGAGTGACCAGTGACAAGTGACAAGTGACCAGCGAAAGTGACCAGTGACCAGTGACCATTGACCATTGACCAGCGACCAGTGACCAGTGACCAGTGACGAGTGACCAGTGACCAGTGACCAGTGACCAGTGACCAGTGACCAGTGACCAGTGACCAGTGACCAGTGACCAGTTACAACTGACCAGTGACCAGCGACCAGTGACCAGTGAGGAGCGACCAGTGACCAGTGACCATTGACCAGTGACCAGTGACCAGTGACCAGCGAAAGTGACCAGGGACCAGTGACCAGTGACCAGTGACCAGTTACAAGTGACCAGTGACCAGCGACCAGTGACCAGTGACGAGCGACCAGTGACCAGTGACCAGTGACCATTGACCAGTGACCAGTGACCAGTGACCAGCGAAAGTGACCAGGGACCAGTGACCAGTGACCAGTGACCAGTGACCAGTGACCAGTGACCAGTGACCAGTGACCAGTGACCAGTGACCAGTGACCAGTGACAAGTGACCAGTGACCAGCGACCAGTGACCAGTGACCAGTGACCATTGACCAGTGACCAGTGACCAGTGACCAGCGAACGTGACCAGGGACCAGTGACCAGTGACCAGTGACCAGTGACCAGTGACCAGTTACAAGTGACCAGTGACCAGTTACAAGTGACCAGTGACCAGCGACCAGTGACCTGTGACGAGCGACCAGTGACCATTGACCAGTGACCAGTGACCAGCAAAAATGACCAGTGACCAGTGACCAGTGACCAGTGACCAGTGACCAGTGACCAGTGACCAGTGACCAGTGACCAGTGACCAGCGAAAGTGACAAGTGACCAGTGACCATTGACCAGTGACCAGTGACCAGTGACCAGTGACCAGCGACCAGTGACCAGTGACCATTGACCAGTGACCAGTGACCAGTGACCAGCGAAAGTGACCAGTGACCAGTGATCAGTGACCAGTGAACAGTGACCAGTTACCAGTGACCAGTGACCAGCGAAAGTGACCAGGGACCAGTGACCAGTGACCAGTGACCAGTGACCACTGACCATTGACCAGTGACCAGTGACCAGTGACCAGTGACCAGTGACCAGTGACCAGTGACCAGTGACCAGCGACCAGTGACCAGTGACCATTGACCAGTGACCAGTGACCAGCAAAAATGACCAGTGACCAGTGACCAGTGACCAGTGACCAGTGACCAGTGACCAGTGACCAGTGACCAGTGACCAGCGAAAGTGACAAGTGACCAGTGACCATTGACCAGTGACCAGTGACCAGTGACCAGTGACCAGCGACCAGTGACCAGTGACCATTGACCAGTGACCAGTGACGAGCGAAATGGACCAGTGACCAGTGACTAGTGACCAGCGATCAGTGACCAGTGACCAGCGATCAGTGACCAGTGACCAGTGACCAGCGAAATTGACCAGTGACCAGTGACCAGTGACCAGTGAACAGTGACAAGTGACCAGTGACCAGTGACCAACGAAAGTGACCAGTGAACAGTGACCAGGGACCAGTGACCATTGACGAGTGACCAGTGACCAGCGAAAGTGAACAGTGACCAGTGACCAGTGACCAGTGACCAGTGACCAGTGACCAGTGACCAGCGAAAGTGACCAGTGACCAGTGACCAGTGACCAGTGACAAGTGACCTGGGACCAGTGACCAGTGACCAGTGACCAGCGAAATTGACCAGTTTCCAGTGACCAGTGACAAGTGACCAGTGACCAGCGACCAGTGACCAGTGACCAGTGACCAGTGACCAGTGACCAGCGAAAGTGACCAGTGACCAGTGACCAGTGACCAGTGACCAGTGACCAGTGACCAGTGACCAGTGACCAGTGACCAGTTACAAGTGACCAGTGACCAGCGACCAGTGACCAGTGACGAGCGACCAGTGACCAGTGACCAGTGACCAGTGACCAGCGAAAGTGACCAGGGAGCAGTGACCAGTAACCAGTGACCAGTGACCAGTGACCAGTGACCAGTGACCAGTGTCCAGTGACCAGTGACCAGTGATAAGTGACCAGTGACCAGTGACCAGTGACCAGCGACCAGTGACCAGTGACCAGTGAATAGTGACCAGTGACCAGTGACCAGCGACCAGTGACCAATGACCAGTGACCTGTGACCATTCACCAGTGAATAGTGACCAGTGACCAGTGAACAGCGAAAGTGACCAGTGACCAGTGACCTGTGACCAGTGACCAGTGACCAGTGACGAGCGAAATGGACCAGTGACCAGTGACTAGTGACCAGCGATCAGTGACCAGTGACCAGCGATCAGTGACCAGTGACCAGTGACCAGCGAAATTGACCAGTGACCAGTGAACAGTGACAAGTGACCAGTGACCAGTGACCAACGAAAGTGACCAGTGAACAGTGACCAGGGACCAGTGACCATTGACGAGTGACCAGTGACCAGCGAAAGTGAACAGTGACCAGTGACCAGTGACCAGTGACCAGTGACCAGTGACCAGTGACCAGCGAAAGTGACCAGTGACCAGTGACCAGTGACCAGTGACCAGTGACCAGTGACCAGTGACAAGTGACCTGGGACCAGTGACCAGTGACCAGTGACCAGCGAAATTGACCAGTTTCCAGTGACCAGTGACAAGTGACCAGTGACCAGCGACCAGTGACCAGTGACCAGTGACCAGTGACCAGCGAAAGTGACCAGTGACCAGTGACCAGTGACCAGTGACCAGTGACCAGTGACCAGTGACCAGTGACCAGCGAAAGTGACCAGTGACCAGTGACCAGTGACCAGTGACCAGTGACCAGCGAAAGTGACCAGTGACGAGTGACCAGTGACAAGTGACCAGTGACCAGTGACCAGTGACCAGTGACCAGTGACCAGTGACCAGTGACCAGCGAAAGTGAAAGTGACGAGTGACCAGTGACAAGTGACAAGTGACCAGCGAAAGTGACCAGTGACCAGTGACCATTGACCATTGACCAGCGACCAGTGACCAGTGACCAGTGACGAGTGACCAGTGACCAGTGACCAGTGACCAGTGACCAGTGACCAGTGACCAGTGACCAGTGACCAGTGACCAGTTACAACTGACCAGTGACCAGCGACCAGTGACCAGTGACGAGCGACCAGTGACCAGTGACCATTGACCAGTGACCAGTGACCAGTGACCAGCGAAAGTGACCAGGGACCAGTGACCAGTGACCAGTGACCAGTTACAAGTGACCAGTGACCAGCGACCAGTGACCAGTGACGAGCGACCAGTGACCAGTGACCAGTGACCATTGACCAGTGACCAGTGACCAGTGACCAGCGAAAGTGACCAGGGACCAGTGACCAGTGACCAGTGACCAGTGACCAGTGACCAGTGACCAGTGACCAGTGACCAGTGACCAGTGACCAGTGACCAGTGACAAGTGACCAGTGACCAGCGACCAGTGACCAGTGACCAGTGACCATTGACCAGTGACCAGTGACCAGTGACCAGCGAACGTGACCAGGGACCAGTGACCAGTGACCAGTGACCAGTGACCAGTGACCAGTTACAAGTGACCAGTGACCAGTTACAAGTGACCAGTGACCAGCGACCAGTGACCTGTGACGAGCGACCAGTGACCATTGACCAGTGACCAGTGACCAGCAAAAATGACCAGTGACCAGTGACCAGTGACCAGTGACCAGTGACCAGTGACCAGTGACCAGTGACCAGTGACCAGCGAAAGTGACAAGTGACCAGTGACCATTGACCAGTGACCAGTGACCAGTGACCAGTGACCAGCGACCAGTGACCAGTGACCATTGACCAGTGACCAGTGACCAGTGACCAGCGAAAGTGACCAGTGACCAGTGATCAGTGACCAGTGAACAGTGACCAGTTACCAGTGACCAGTGACCAGCGAAAGTGACCAGGGACCAGTGACCAGTGACCAGTGACCAGTGACCACTGACCATTGACCAGTGACCAGTGACCAGTGACCAGTGACCAGTGACCAGTGACCAGTGACCAGTGACCAGCGACCAGTGACCAGTGACCATTGACCAGTGACCAGTGACCAGCAAAAATGACCAGTGACCAGTGACCAGTGACCAGTGACCAGTGACCAGTGACCAGTGACCAGTGACCAGTGACCAGCGAAAGTGACAAGTGACCAGTGACCATTGACCAGTGACCAGTGACCAGTGACCAGTGACCAGCGACCAGTGACCAGTGACCATTGACCAGTGACCAGTGACCAGTGACCAGCGAAAGTGACCAGTGACCAGTGACCAGTGACCAGTGACCAGTGACCAGTGACCAGTGACCAGTGACCAGTGACCAGTTACAAGTGACCAGTGACCAGCGACCAGTGACCAGTGACGAGCGACCAGTGACCAGTGACCATTGACCAGTGACCAGTGACCAGTGACCAGCGAAAGTGACCAGGGACCAGTGACCAGTGACCAGCGAAAGTGACCAGTGAGCAGTGACCAGTGACCAGTGACCAGCGGTAGTGACCAGTGATCAGTGACCAGTGAACAGTGACCAGTGACCAGCGAAATTGACCAGTGACCAGCGAAAGTGACCAGCGACCAGTGACCAGTGACGAGCGACCAGTGACCAGTGACCATTGACCAGTGACCAGTGACCAGTGACCAGCGAAAGTGACCAGGGACCAGTGACCAGTGACCAGTGACCAGTGACCACTGACCATTGACCAGTGACCAGTGACCAGTGACCAGTGACCAGTGACCAGTGACCAGTGACCAGCGACCAGTGACCAGTGACCAGTGACCAGTTACAAGTGACCAGTGACCAGTTACAAGTGACCAGTGACCAGCGACCAGTGACCTGTGACGAGCGACCAGTGACCATTGACCAGTGACCAGTGACCAGCAAAAATGACCAGTGACCAGTGACCAGTGACCAGTGACCAGTGACCAGTGACCAGTGACCAGCGAAAGTGACAAGTGACCAGTGACCATTGACCAGTGACCAGTGACCAGTGACCAGTGACCAGCGACCAGTGACCAGTGACCATTGACCAGTGACCAGTGACCAGTGACCAGCGAAAGTGACCAGTGACCAGTGATCAGTGACCAGTGACCAGTGACCAGTGACCAGTGACCAGTGACCAGTGACCAGTGACCAGTGACCAGTGACCAGCGAAAGTGACAAGTGACCAGTGACCATTGACCAGTGACCAGTGACCAGTGACCAGTGACCAGCGACCAGTGACCAGTGACCATTGACCAGTGACCAGTGACCAGTGACCAGCGAAAGTGACCAGTGACCAGTGACCAGTGACCAGTGACCAGTGACCAGTGACCAGTGACCAGTGACCAGTGACAAGTGACCAGTGACCAGCGACCAGTGACCAGTGACCACTGAACAGCGAAAGTGACCAGTGACCAGGGACCAGTGACCAGTGACCAGCGAAATTGACCAGTGTCCAGTGACCAGTGACCAGTGACAAGTGACCAGTGACCAGTGAGCTGTGACCAGTGATAAGTGACCAGTGACCAGTGACCAGTGACCAGTGACCAGTGACCAGTGACCAGTGACCAGCGAAAGTGACCAGCGAAAGTGACCAGGGACCAGTGACCAGTGACCAGTGACCAGTGACCAGTGACCAGTGAACAGTGACCAGTGACCAGTGACCAGTGACCAGTGACCAGTTACAAGTGACCAGTGACCAGTTACAAGTGACCAGTGACCAGCGACCAGTGACCAGTGACGAGCGACCAGTGACCATTGACCAGTGACCAGTGACCAGCAAAAATGACCAGTGACCAGTGACCAGTGACCAGTGACCAGTGACCAGTGACCAGTGACCAGTGACCAGTGACCAGCGAAAGTGACAAGTGACCAGTGACCATTGACCAGTGACCAGTGACCAGTGACCAGTGACCAGCGACCAGTGACCAGTGACCATTGACCAGTGACCAGTGACCAGTGACCAGCGAAAGTGACCAGTGACCAGAGATCAGTGACCAGTGAACAGTGACCAGTGACCAGCGAAAGTGACCAGGGACCAGTGACCAGTGACCAGTGACCAGTGACCACTGACCATTGACCAGTGACCAGTGACCAGTGACCAGTGACCAGTGACCAGTGACCAGTGACCAGCGACCAGTGACCAGTGACCATTGACCAGTGACCAGTGACCAGCAAAAATGACCAGTGACCAGTGACCAGTGACCAGTGACCAGTGACCAGTGACCAGTGACCAGTGACCAGTGACCAGTGACCAGTGACCAGTGACCAGTGACCAGTGACCAGTGACCAGCGAAAGTGACAAGTGACCAGTGACCATTGACCAGTGACCAGTGACCAGTGACCAGTGACCAGCGACCAGTGACCAGTGACCATTGACCAGTGACCAGTGACCAGTGACCAGCGAAAGTGACCAGTGACCAGTGACCAGTGACCAGTGACCAGTGACCAGTGACCAGTGACCAGTGACCAGTGACCAGTGACCAGTTACAAGTGACCAGTGACCAGCGACCAGTGACCAGTGACGAGCGACCAGTGACCAGTGACCATTGACCAGTGACCAGTGACCACTGACCATTGACCAGTGACCAGTGACCAGTGACCAGTGACCAGTGACCAGTGACCAGTGACCAGCGAAAGTGACCAGGGACCAGTGACCAGTGACCAGTGACCAGTGACCAGTGACCAGTGACCAGTGACCAGTGACCAGTGACCAGTGACCAGTGACCAGTGACCAGTTACAAGTGACCAGTGACCAGCGACCAGTGACCAGTGACGAGCGACCAGTGACCAGTGACCATTGACCAGTGACCAGTGACCAGTGACCAGCGAAAGTGACCAGGGACCAGTGACCAGTGACCAGTGACCAGTGACCAGTTACAAGTGACCAGTGACCAGCGACCAGTGACCAGTGACGAGCGACCAGTGACCAGTGACCAGTGACCATTGACCAGTGACCAGTGACCAGTGACCAGCGAAAGTGACCAGGGACCAGTGACCAGTGACCAGTGACCAGTGACCAGTGACCAGTGACCAGTGACCAGTGACCAGTGACCAGTGACCAGTGACCAGTGACCAGTGACCAGTGACCAGTGACAAGTGACCAGTGACCAGCGACCAGTGACCAGTGACCAGTGACCATTGACCAGTGACCAGTGACCAGTGACCAGCGAACGTGACCAGGGACCAGTGACCAGTGACCAGTGACCAGTCACCAGTGACCAGCGAAAGTGACCAGTGACCAGTGACCAGTGACCAGCGAAAGTGACCAGTGACCAGTGACCAGTGACCAGCGAAATCGACCAGTGACCAGTGACCAGAGACCAGTGACTAGCCAAATTGACCAGAGACCAGTGACCAGTGACCAGTGACCAGCGGTAGTGACCAGTGACCAGTGACCAGCGGTAGTGACCAGTGATCAGTGACCGTTGAACAGTGACCAGTGACCAGTGACCAGTGACCAGCGAAAGTGACCAGGGACCAGTGACCAGTGACCAGTGACCAGTGACCAGTGACCAGTGACCAGCGACCAATGACCAGTGACCATTGACCAGTGACCAGTGACCAGCAAAAATGACCAGTGACCAGTGACCAGTGACCAGTGACCAGTGACCAGTGACCAGTGACCAGTGACCAGTGACAAGTGACCAGTGACCAGCGACCAGTGACCAGTGACCAGTGACCATTGACCAGTGACCAGTGACCAGTGACCAGCGAACGTGACCAGGGACCAGTGACCAGTGACCAGTGACCAGTGACCAGTGACCAGTGACCAGTTACAAGTGACCAGTGACCAGCAAAAATGACCAGTGACCAGTGACCAGTAACCAGTGACCAGTGACCAGTGACCAGTGACCAGTGACCAGCGAAAGTGACAAGTGACCAGTGACCATTGACCAGTGACCAGTGACCAGTGACCAGTGACCAGCGACCAGTGACCAGTGACCAGCGAAAGTGACCAGTGACCAGTGACCAGTGACCAGTGACCAGTGACCAGTGACCAGTGACCAGTTACAAGTGACCAGTGACCAGTTACAAGTGACCAGTGACCAGCGACCAGTGACCAGTGACGAGCGACCAGTGACCATTGACCAGTGACCAGTGACCAGCAAAAATGACCAGAGACCAGTGACCAGTGACCAGTGACCAGTGACCAGTGACCAGTGACCAGTGACCAGTGACCAGTGACCAGCGAAAGTGACAAGTGACCAGTGACCATTGACCAGTGACCAGTGACCAGTGACCAGTGACCAGCGACCAGTGACCAGTGACCATTGACCAGTGACCAGTGACCAGTGACCAGCGAAAGTGACCAGTGACCAGTGATCAGTGACCAGTGAACAGTGACCAGTGACCAGTGACCAGTGACCAGTGACCAGCGAAAGTGACCAGGGACCAGTGACCAGTGACCAGTGACCAGTGACCACTGACCATTGACCAGTGACCAGTGACCAGTGACCAGTGACCAGTGACCAGTGACCAGTGACCAGTGACCAGTGACAAGTGACCAGTGACCAGCGACCAGTGACCAGTGACCAGTGACCATTGACCAGTGACCAGTGACCAGTGACCAGCGAACGTGACCAGGGACCAGTGACCAGTGACCAGAGACCAGTGACCAGTGACCAGTGACCAGTGACCAGTGACCAGCGAAAGTGACAAGTGACCAGTGACCATTGACCAGTGACCAGTGACCAGTGACCAGTGACCAGCGACCAGTGACCAGTGACCATTGACCAGTGACCAGTGACCAGTGACCAGCGAAAGTGACCAGTGACCAGTGACCAGTGACCAGTGACCAGTGACCAGTGACCAGTGACCAGTGACCAGTGACAAGTGACCAGTGACCAGCGACCAGTGACCAGTGACCACTGAACAGCGAAAGTGACCAGTGACCAGGGACCAGTGACCAGTGACCAGCGAAATTGACCAGTGTCCAGTGACCAGTGACCAGTGACAAGTGACCAGTGACCAGTGAGCTGTGACCAGTGATAAGTGACCAGTGACCAGTGACCAGTGACCAGTGACCAGTGACCAGCGAAAGTGACCAGGGACCAGTGACCAGTGACCAGTGACCAGTGACCAGTGACCAGTGACCAGTGACCAGTGACCAGTGACCAGTGAACAGTGACCAGTGACTAGTGTCCAGTGACCAGTGTCCAGTGAGCTGTGACCAGTGACCAGTGACCAGTGACCAGTGACCAGTGACCAGTGACCAGTGACCAGTGACCAGTGACCAGTGACCAGTGACCAGTGACCAGCGAAAGTGACCAGTGACCAGTGACCAGTGACAAGTGACCAGTTACCAGTGACCAGCGAAAGTGACCAGTGAACAGTGACCAGTGAGCAGTGACCAGTGAGCAGTGACCAGTGACCAGCAAAATTGACCAGCAAAATTGACCAGTGACCAATGACCAGTGACCAGTGACCAGTGACCAGTGACCAGTGACCAGTGACCAGTGACCAGCGAAAGTGACCAGGGACAAGCGACCAGTTACCAGTGACCAGTGACCAGTGACCAGCGAAAGTGACCAGTGACCAGTGACCAGTGACCAGTGACCAGCGACCAGTGACCAGTGACCAGCGACCAGTGACCAGTGACGAGCGACCAGTGACCAGTGACCAGTGACCAGTGACCAGCGAAAGTGACCAGTGACCAGTGACCAGTGACCAGTGACCAGTGACCAGTGACCAGTGACCAGTGACCAGTGACAAGTGACCAGTGACCAGCGACCAGTGACCAGTGACCAGTGACCATTGACCAGTGACCAGTGACCAGTGACCAGCGAACGTGACCAGGGACCAGTGACCAGTGACCAGTGACCAGTGACCAGTGACCAGTGACCAGTGACCAGTGACCAGTGACCAGTGACAAGTGACCAGTGACCAGCGACCAGTGACCAGTGACCATTGACCAGTGACCAGTGACCAGCAAAAATGACCAGTGACCAGTGACCAGTGACCAGTGACCAGTGACCAGTGACAAGTGACCAGTGACGAGCGACCAGTGACCAGTGACCAGTGACCAGTGACCAGCGAAAGTGACCAGGGACCAGTGACCAGTAACCAGTGACCAGTGACCAGTGACCAGTGACCAGTGACCAGTGACCAGTGACCTGTGACCAGTGACAAGTGACCAGTGACCAGCGACCAGTGGCCAGTGACCAGTGACCATTGACCAGTGACCAGTGACCAGTGACCAGCGAACGTGACCAGGGACCAGTGACCAGTGACCTGTGACCAGTGACCAGTGACCAGCGAAAGTGACCAGGGACCAGTGACCAGTGACCAGTGACCAGTGACCAGTGACCAGTGACCAGTGACCAGTGACCAGTGACCAGTGACCAGTGACCAGTGACCAGTGACCAGTGACCAGTGACAAGTGACCAGTGACCAGCGACCAGTGACCAGTGACCAGTGACCATTGACCAGTGACCAGTGACCAGTGACCAGCGAACGTGACCAGGGACCAGTGACCAGTGACCAGTGACCAGTGACCAGTGACCAGTGACCAGTTACAAGTGACCAGTGACCAGCGACCAGTGACCAGTGACGAGCGACCAGTGACCAGTGCCCATTGACCAGCGAAAGTGACCAGTGACCAGTGACCAGTGACCAGTGACCAGTGACCAGTGACCAGTGACCAGTGACAAGTGACCAGTGACCAGCGACCAGTGACCAGTGACCACTGAACAGCGAAAGTGACCAGTGACCAGGGACCAGTGACCAGTGACCAGCGAAATTGACCAGTGTCCAGTGACCAGTGACCAGTGACAAGTGACCAGTGACCAGTGAGCTGTGACCAGTGATAAGTGACCAGTGACCAGTGACCAGTGACCAGTGACCAGTGACCAGTGACCAGTGACCAGCGAAAGTGACCAGGGACCAGTGACCAGTGACCAGTGACCAGTGACCAGTGACCAGTGACCAGTGACCAGTGACCAGCGAAAGTGACCAGGGACCAGTGACCAGTGACCAGTGACCAGTGACCAGTGACCAGTGACCAGTGACCAGTGACCAGTGACCAGTGACCAGTGACCAGTGACCAGTTACAAGTGACCAGTGACCAGCGACCAGTGACCAGTGACGAGCGACCAGTGACCAGTGACCATTGACCAGTGACCAGTGACCAGTGACCAGCGAAAGTGACCAGGGACCAGTGACCAGTGACCAGTGACCAGTGACCAGTTACAAGTGACCAGTGACCAGCGACCAGTGACCAGTGACGAGCGACCAGTGACCAGTGACCAGTGACCATTGACCAGTGACCAGTGACCAGTGACCAGCGAAAGTGACCAGGGACCAGTGACCAGTGACCAGTGACCAGTGACCAGTGACCAGTGACCAGTGACCAGTGACCAGTGACCAGTGACCAGTGACCAGTGACCAGTGACCAGTGACCAGTGACAAGTGACCAGTGACCAGCGACCAGTGACCAGTGACCAGTGACCATTGACCAGTGACCAGTGACCAGTGACCAGCGAACGTGACCAGGGACCAGTGACCAGTGACCAGTGACCAGTCACCAGTGACCAGCGAAAGTGACCAGTGACCAGTGACCAGTGACCAGCGAAAGTGACCAGTGACCAGTGACCAGTGACCAGCGAAATCGACCAGTGACCAGTGACCAGAGACCAGTGACTAGCCAAATTGACCAGAGACCAGTGACCAGTGACCAGTGACCAGCGGTAGTGACCAGTGACCAGTGACCAGCGGTAGTGACCAGTGATCAGTGACCGTTGAACAGTGACCAGTGACCAGTGACCAGTGACCAGCGAAAGTGACCAGGGACCAGTGACCAGTGACCAGTGACCAGTGACCAGTGACCAGTGACCAGCGACCAATGACCAGTGACCATTGACCAGTGACCAGTGACCAGCAAAAATGACCAGTGACCAGTGACCAGTGACCAGTGACCAGTGACCAGTGACCAGTGACCAGTGACCAGTGACAAGTGACCAGTGACCAGCGACCAGTGACCAGTGACCAGTGACCATTGACCAGTGACCAGTGACCAGTGACCAGCGAACGTGACCAGGGACCAGTGACCAGTGACCAGTGACCAGTGACCAGTGACCAGTGACCAGTTACAAGTGACCAGTGACCAGCAAAAATGACCAGTGACCAGTGACCAGTAACCAGTGACCAGTGACCAGTGACCAGTGACCAGTGACCAGCGAAAGTGACAAGTGACCAGTGACCATTGACCAGTGACCAGTGACCAGTGACCAGTGACCAGCGACCAGTGACCAGTGACCATTGACCAGTGACCAGTGACCAGTGACCAGCGAAAGTGACCAGTGACCAGTGACCAGTGACCAGTGACCAGTGACCAGTGACCAGTGACCAGTTACAAGTGACCAGTGACCAGTTACAAGTGACCAGTGACCAGCGACCAGTGACCAGTGACGAGCGACCAGTGACCATTGACCAGTGACCAGTGACCAGCAAAAATGACCAGAGACCAGTGACCAGTGACCAGTGACCAGTGACCAGTGACCAGTGACCAGTGACCAGTGACCAGTGACCAGCGAAAGTGACAAGTGACCAGTGACCATTGACCAGTGACCAGTGACCAGTGACCAGTGACCAGCGACCAGTGACCAGTGACCATTGACCAGTGACCAGTGACCAGTGACCAGCGAAAGTGACCAGTGACCAGTGATCAGTGACCAGTGAACAGTGACCAGTGACCAGTGACCAGTGACCAGTGACCAGCGAAAGTGACCAGGGACCAGTGACCAGTGACCAGTGACCAGTGACCACTGACCATTGACCAGTGACCAGTGACCAGTGACCAGTGACCAGTGACCAGTGACCAGTGACCAGTGACCAGTGACAAGTGACCAGTGACCAGCGACCAGTGACCAGTGACCAGTGACCATTGACCAGTGACCAGTGACCAGTGACCAGCGAACGTGACCAGGGACCAGTGACCAGTGACCAGCGAAATTGACCAGTGTCCAGTGACCAGTGACCAGTGACAAGTGACCAGTGACCAGTGAGCTGTGACCAGTGATAAGTGACCAGTGACCAGTGACCAGTGACCAGTGACCAGTGACCAGTGACCAGTGACCAGCGAAAGTGACCAGGGACCAGTGACCAGTGACCAGTGACCAGTGACCAGTGACCAGTGACCAGTGACCAGTGACCAGTGACCAGTGACCAGTGAACAGTGACCAGTGACTAGTGTCCAGTGACCAGTGTCCAGTGAGCTGTGACCAGTGACCAGTGACCAGTGACCAGTGACCAGTGACCAGTGACCAGTGACCAGTGACCAGTGACCAGTGACCAGTGACCAGTGACCAGCGAAAGTGACCAGTGACCAGTGACCAGTGACAAGTGACCAGTTACCAGTGACCAGCGAAAGTGACCAGTGAACAGTGACCAGTGAGCAGTGACCAGTGAGCAGTGACCAGTGACCAGCAAAATTGACCAGCAAAATTGACCAGTGACCAATGACCAGTGACCAGTGACCAGTGACCAGTGACCACTGACCAGTGACCAGTTACAAGTGACCAGTGACCAGCGACCAGTGACCAGTGACGAGCGACCAGTGACCAGTGACCAGTGACCAGTGACCAGCGAAAGTGACCAGGGACCAGTGACCAGTGACCAGTGACCAGTGACCACTGACCATTGACCAGTGACCAGTGACCAGTGACCAGTGACCAGTGACCAGTGACCAGCGACCAGTGACCAGTGACCATTGACCAGTGACCAGTGACCAGCAAAAATGACCAGTGACCAGTGACCAGTGACCAGTGACCAGTGACCAGTTACAAGTGACCAGTGACCAGCGACCAGTGACCAGTGACGAGCGACCAGTGACCAGTGACCAGTGACCAGTGACCAGCGAAAGTGACCAGGGAGCAGTGACCAGTAACCAGTGACCAGTGACCAGTGACCAGTGACCAGTGACCAGTGACCAGTGACCTGTGACCAGTGACAAGTGACCAGTGACCAGCGACCAGTGACCAGTGACGAGCGACCAGTGAGCAGTGACCATTGACCAGTGACCAGTGACCAGTGACCAGCGAAAGTGACCAGGGACCAGTGACCAGTGACCAGTGACCAGTGACCAGTGACCAGTGACCAGTGACCAGCGAAAGTGACCAGGGACCAGTGACCAGTGACCAGTGACCAGTGACCAGTGACCAGTGACCAGTGACCAGTGACCAGTGACCAGTGACAAGTGACCAGTGACCAGCGACCAGTGACCAGTGACCAGTGACCATTGACCAGTGACCAGTGACCAGTGACCAGCGAACGTGACCAGGGACCAGTGACCAGTGACCAGTGACCAGTGACCAGTGACCAGTGACCAGTGACCAGTTACAAGTGACCAGTGACCAGCGACCAGTGACCAGTGACCAGTGACCAGTGACCAGTGACCAGTGACCAGTGCCAACGACCAGTGACCAGTGACCATTGACCAGTGACCAGCGAAAGTGACCAGGGAGCAGTGACCAGTGACCAGTGACCAGTGACCAGTGACCAGTGACCAGTGATCGGTGACCAGTGACCAGTGACCAGTGACCAGTGACCAGCGATCAGTGACCAGTGACCAGTGACCAGTGACCAGCGAAAGTGACAAGTGACCAGTGACCAGTGACCAGTGACCAGTGACCAGTGACCAGCGAAAGTGACCAGTTACCAGTGAACAGTGACCAGCGAAATTGACCAGTTTCCAGTGACCAGTGAAAAGTGACCAGTGACCAGTGAACAGCGAAAGTGACCAGTGAACAGTGACCAGCGAAATTGACCAGTGAACAGTGATCAGCGAAATTGACCAGTGACCAATGACCAGTGACCAGTGACCAGTGACCAGTGACCAGTGACCAGTGACCAGTGACCAGCGAAAGTGACCAGGGACCAGTGACCAGTGACCAGTGACCAGTGACCAGTGACCAGTGACCAGTGACCAGTGACCAGTGACCAGTGACCAGTGACCAGTGACAAGTGACCAGTGACCAGCGACCAGTGACCAGTGACCAGTGACCATTGACCAGTGACCAGTGACCAGTGACAAGCGAACGTGACCAGGGACCAGTGACCAGTGACCAGTGACCAGTGACCAGTGACCAGCGAAAGTGACCAGTGACCAGTGACCAGTGACCAGCGAAAGTGACCAGTGACCAGTGACCAGTGACCAGCGAAATCGACCAGTGACCAGTGACCAGAGACCAGTGACTAGCCAAATTGACCAGAGACCAGTGACCAGTGACCAGTGACCAGCGGTAGTGACCAGTGACCAGTGACCAGCGGTAGTGACCAGTGATCAGTGACCGTTGGACAGTGACCAGTGACCAGTGACCAGTGACCAGCGAAAGTGACCAGGGACCAGTGACCAGTGACCAGTGACCAGTGACCAGTGACCAGTGACCAGCGACCAGTGACCAGTGACCATTGACCAGTGACCAGTGACCAGCAAAAATGACCAGTGACCAGTGACCAGTGACCAGTGACCAGTGACCAGTGACCAGTGACCAGTGACCAGTGACCAGTGACAAGTGACCAGTGACCAGCGACCAGTGACCAGTGACCAGTGACCATTGACCAGTGACCAGTGACCAGTGACCAGCGAACGTGACCAGGGACCAGTGACCAGTGACCAGTGACCAGTGACCAGTGACCAGTGACCAGTGACCAGTTACAAGTGACCAGTGACCAGTTACAAGTGACAAGTGACCAGCGACCAGTGACCAGTGACGAGCGACCAGTGACCATTGACCAGTGACCAGTGACCAGCAAAAATGACCAGTGACCAGTGACCAGTGACCAGTGACCAGTGACCAGTGACCAGTGACCAGTGACCAGTGACCAGTGACCAGTGACCAGCGACCAGTGACCAGTGACCATTGACCAGTGACCAGTGACCAGCAAAAATGACCAGTGACCAGTGACCAGTAACCAGTGACCAGTGACCAGCGACCAGTGACCAGTGACCATTGACCAGTGACCAGTGACCAGCGAAAGTGACCAGTGACCAGTGATCAGTGACCAGTGACCAGTGACCAGTGACCAGTGACCAGTGACCAGTGACCAGTGACCAGTGACCAGCGAAAGTGACAAGTGACCAGTGACCATTGACCAGTGACCAGTGACCAGTGACCAGTGACCAGCGACCAGTGACCAGTGACCATTGACCAGTGACCAGTGACCAGTGACCAGCGAAAGTGACCAGTGACCAGTGACCAGTGACCAGTGACCAGTGACCAGTGACCAGTGACCAGTGACCAGTGACAAGTGACCAGTGACCAGCGACCAGTGACCAGTGACCACTGAACAGCGAAAGTGACCAGTGACCAGGGACCAGTGACCAGTGACCAGCGAAATTGACCAGTGTCCAGTGACCAGTGACCAGTGACCAGTGACAAGTGACCAGTGACCAGTGAGCTGTGACCAGTGATAAGTGACCAGTGACCAGCGAAAGTGACCAGGGACCAGTGACCAGTGACCAGTGACCAGTGACCAGTGACCAGTGACCAGTGACCAGTGAACAGTGACCAGTGACTAGTGTCCAGTGACCAGTGTCCAGTGAGCTGTGACCAGTGACCAGTGACCAGTGACCAGTGACCAGTGACCAGTGACCAGTGACCAGTGACCAGTGACCAGTGACCAGTGACCAGTGACCAGCGAAAGTGACCAGTGACCAGTGACCAGTGACCAGTGACAAGTGACCAGTTACCAGTGACCAGCGAAAGTGACCAGTGAACAGTGACCAGTGAGCAGTGACCAGTGAGCAGTGACCAGTGACCAGCAAAATTGACCAGCAAAATTGACCAGTGACCAATGACCAGTGACCAGTGACCAGTGACCAGTGACCAGTGACCAGTGACCAGTGACCAGCGAAAGTGACCAGGGACAAGCGACCAGTTACCAGTGACCAGTGACCAGTGACCAGCGAAAGTGACCAGTGACCAGTGACCAGTGACCAGTGACCAGCGACCAGTGACCAGTGACCAGCGACCAGTGACCAGTGACGAGCGACCAGTGACCAGTGACCAGTGACCAGTGACCAGCGAAAGTGACCAGTGACCAGTGACCAGTGACCAGTGACCAGTGACCAGTGACCAGTGACCAGTGACCAGTGACCAGTGACCAGTGACCAGTGACAAGTGACCAGTGACCAGCGACCAGTGACCAGTGACCAGTGACCATTGACCAGTGACCAGTGACCAGTGACCAGCGAACGTGACCAGGGACCAGTGACCAGTGACCAGTGACCAGTGACCAGTGACCAGTGACCAGTGACCAGTGACCAGTGACAAGTGACCAGTGACCAGCGACCAGTGACCAGTGACCATTGACCAGTGACCAGTGACCAGCAAAAATGACCAGTGACCAGTGACCAGTGACCAGTGACCAGTGACCAGTGACCAGTGACCAGTGACCAGTGACAAGTGACCAGTGACGAGCGACCAGTGACCAGTGACCAGTGACCAGTGACCAGCGAAAGTGACCAGGGACCAGTGACCAGTAACCAGTGACCAGTGACCAGTGACCAGTGACCAGTGACCAGTGACCAGTGACCTGTGACCAGTGACAAGTGACCAGTGACCAGCGACCAGTGGCCAGTGACCAGTGACCATTGACCAGTGACCAGTGACCAGTGACCAGCGAACGTGACCAGGGACCAGTGACCAGTGACCTGTGACCAGTGACCAGTGACCAGCGAAAGTGACCAGGGACCAGTGACCAGTGACCAGTGACCAGTGACCAGTGACCAGTGACCAGTGACCAGTGACCAGTGACCAGTGACCAGTGACCAGTGACCAGTGACCAGTGACCAGTGACAAGTGACCAGTGACCAGCGACCAGTGACCAGTGACCAGTGACCATTGACCAGTGACCAGTGACCAGTGACCAGCGAACGTGACCAGGGACCAGTGACCAGTGACCAGTGACCAGTGACCAGTGACCAGTGACCAGTTACAAGTGACCAGTGACCAGCGACCAGTGACCAGTGACGAGCGACCAGTGACCAGTGCCCATTGACCAGCGAAAGTGACCAGTGACCAGTGACCAGTGACCAGTGACCAGTGACCAGTGACAAGTGACCAGTTACCAGCGACCAGTGACCAGTGACCACTGAACAGCGAAAGTGACCAGTGACCAGGGACCAGTGACCAGTGACCAGCGAAATTGACCAGTGTCCAGTGACCAGTGACCAGTGACAAGTGACCAGTGACCAGTGAGCTGTGACCAGTGATAAGTGACCAGTGACCAGTGACCAGTGACCAGTGACCAGTGACCAGTGACCAGTGACCAGCGAAAGTGACCAGGGACCAGTGACCAGTGACCAGTGACCAGTGACCAGTGACCAGTGACCAGTGACCAGTGAACAGTGACCAGTGACTAGTGTCCAGTGACCAGTGTCCAGTGAGCTGTGACCAGTGACCAGTGACCAGTGACCAGTGACCAGTGACCAGTGACCAGTGACCAGTGACCAGTGACCAGTGACCAGTGACCATTGACCAGTGACCAGTGACCAGTGACCAGTGACAAGTGACCAGTGACCAGTGACCAGCGAAAGTGACCAGTGACCAGTCACGAGCGAAATTGGCCAGTGACCAGCGAAAGTGACCAGTGACCTGTGACCAGTGACCAGTGACCAGTTACAAGTGACCAGTGACCAGGGACCAGTGACCAGTGACGAGCGACCAGTGACCAGTGACCATTGACCAGTGACCAGTGACCAGTGACCAGCGAAAGTGACCAGGGACCAGTGACCAGTGACCAGTGACCAGTGACCAGTGACCAGTGACCAGTGACCAGTGACCAGCGAAAGTGACCAGCGAAAGTGACCAGGGACCAGTGACCAGTGACCAGTGACCAGTGACCAGTGACCAGTGACCAGTGACCAGTGACCAGTGACCAGTGACAAGTGACCAGTGACCAGCGACCAGTGACCAGTGACCAGTGACCATTGACCAGTGACCAGTGACCAGTGACCAGCGAACGTGACCAGGGACCAGTGACCAGTGACCAGTGACCAGTGACCAGTGACCAGTGACCAGTGACCAGTTACAAGTGACCAGTGACCAGCGACCAGTGACCAGTGACCAGTGACCAGTGACCAGTGACCAGTGACCAGTGCCAACGACCAGTGACCAGTGACCATTGACCAGTGACCAGCGAAAGTGACCAGGGAGCAGTGACCAGTGACCAGTGACCAGTGACCAGTGACCAGTGACCGGTGACCAGTGACCAGTGACCAGTGACCAGTGACCAGCGATCAGTGACCAGTGACCAGTGACCAGTGACCAGCGAAAGTGACAAGTGACCAGTGACCATTGACCAGTGACCAGTGACCAGTGACCAGTGAAAAGTGACCAGTGACCAGTGAACAGCGAAAGTGACCAGTGAACAGTGACCAGCGAAATTGACCAGTGAACAGTGATCAGCGAAATTGACCAGTGACCATTGACCAGTGACCAGTGACCAGTGACCAGTGACCAGTGACCAGTGACAAGTGACCAGTGACTAGCGACCAGTGACCAGTGACCAGTGACCACTGACCAGCGAAAGTGACCAGTGACCAGGGACCAGTGACCAGTGACCAGCGAAAGTGACCAGTGAACAGTGACCAGTGACCAGTGACCAGCAAAATTGACCAGTAAAATTGACCAGTAAAATTGACCAGTGACCAGTGACCAGTGACCAATGACCAGTGACCAGTGACCAGTGACCAGTGACCAGTGACCAGTGACGAGTGACCAGCGACCAGTGACCAGTGACCATTGACCAGTGACCAGTGACCAGTGACCAGCGAAAGTGACCAGGAACAAACGACCAGTGACCAGTGACCAGTGACCAGTGACCAATGACCAGTGACCAGTGACCAGTGACCAGTGACCAGTGACCAGTGACGAGTGACCAGCGACCAGTGACCAGTGACCAGTGACCAGTGACCAGTGACCAGTGACCAGTGACCAGTGACCAGTGACCAGTGACCAGTGACCAGTGACCAGTGACCAGTGACCAGTGACCAGCGACCAGTGACCAGTGACCATTGACCAGTGACCAGTGACCAGCAAAAATGACCAGTGACCAGTGACCAGTGACCAGTGACCAGTGACCAGTGACCAGTTACAAGTGACCAGTGACCAGCGAACAGTGACCAGTGACGAGCGACCACTGACCAGTGACCAGTGACCAGTGACCAGCGAAAGTGACCAGGGACCAGTGACCAGTAACCAGTGACCAGTGACCAGTGACAAGTGACCAGTGACCAGCGACCAGTGACCAGTGACCATTGACCAGTGACCAGTGTCCAGCAAAAATGACCAGTGACCAGTGACCACTGACCAGTGACCAGTTACAAGTGACCAGTGACCAGCGACCAGTGACCAGTGACGAGCGACCAGTGACCAGTGACCAGTGACCAGTGACCAGCGAAAGTGACCAGGGACCAGTGACCAGTGACCAGTGACCAGTGACCACTGACCATTGACCAGTGACCAGTGACCAGTGACCAGTGACCAGTGACCAGTGACCAGCGACCAGTGACCAGTGACCATTGACCAGTGACCAGTGACCAGCAAAAATGACCAGTGACCAGTGACCAGTGACCAGTGACCAGTGACCAGTTACAAGTGACCAGTGACCAGCGACCAGTGACCAGTGACGAGCGACCAGTGACCAGTGACCAGTGACCAGTGACCAGCGAAAGTAACCAGGGAGCAGTGACCAGTAACCAGTGACCAGTGACCAGTGACCAGTGACCAGTGACCAGTGACCAGTGACCTGTGACCAGTGACAAGTGACCAGTGACCAGCGACCAGTGACCAGTGACGAGCGACCAGTGAGCAGTGACCATTGACCAGTGACCAGTGACCAGTGACCAGCGAAAGTGACCAGGGACCAGTGACCAGTGACCAGTGACCAGTGACCAGTGACCAGTGACCAGTGACCAGCGAAAGTGACCAGGGACCAGTGACCAGTGACCAGTGACCAGTGACCAGTGACCAGTGACCAGTGACCAGTGACCAGTGACCAGTGACAAGTGACCAGTGACCAGCGACCAGTGACCAGTGACCAGTGACCATTGACCAGTGACCAGTGACCAGTGACCAGCGAACGTGACCAGGGACCAGTGACCAGTGACCAGTGACCAGTGACCAGTGACCAGTGACCAGTGACCAGTTACAAGTGACCAGTGACCAGCGACCAGTGACCAGTGACCAGTGACCAGTGACCAGTGACCAGTGACCAGTGCCAACGACCAGTGACCAGTGACCATTGACCAGTGACCAGCGAAAGTGACCAGGGAGCAGTGACCAGTGACCAGTGACCAGTGACCAGTGACCAGTGATCGGTGACCAGTGACCAGTGACCAGTGACCAGTGACCAGCGATCAGTGACCAGTGACCAGTGACCAGTGACCAGCGAAAGTGACAAGTGACCAGTGACCAGTGACCAGTGACCAGTGACCAGTGACCAGCGAAAGTGACCAGTTACCAGTGAACAGTGACCAGCGAAATTGACCAGTTTCCAGTGACCAGTGAAAAGTGACCAGTGACCAGTGAACAGCGAAAGTGACCAGTGAACAGTGACCAGCGAAATTGACCAGTGAACAGTGATCAGCGAAATTGACCAGTGACCAATGACCAGTGACCAGTGACCAGTGACCAGTGACCAGTGACCAGTGACCAGTGACCAGCGAAAGTGACCAGGGACCAGTGACCAGTGACCAGTGACCAGTGACCAGTGACCAGTGACCAGTGACCAGTGACCAGTGACCAGTGACCAGTGACCAGTGACCAGTGACCAGTGACAAGTGACCAGTGACCAGCGACCAGTGACCAGTGACCAGTGACCATTGACCAGTGACCAGTGACCAGTGACAAGCGAACGTGACCAGGGACCAGTGACCAGTGACCAGTGACCAGTGACCAGTGACCAGCGAAAGTGACCAGTGACCAGTGACCAGTGACCAGCGAAAGTGACCAGTGACCAGTGACCAGTGACCAGCGAAATCGACCAGTGACCAGTGACCAGAGACCAGTGACTAGCCAAATTGACCAGAGACCAGTGACCAGTGACCAGTGACCAGCGGTAGTGACCAGTGACCAGTGACCAGCGGTAGTGACCAGTGATCAGTGACCGTTGAACAGTGACCAGTGACCAGTGACCAGTGACCAGCGAAAGTGACCAGGGACCAGTGACCAGTGACCAGTGACCAGTGACCAGTGACCAGTGACCAGCGACCAGTGACCAGTGACCATTGACCAGTGACCAGTGACCAGCAAAAATGACCAGTGACCAGTGACCAGTGACCAGTGACCAGTGACCAGTGACCAGTGACCAGTGACCAGTGACCAGTGACAAGTGACCAGTGACCAGCGACCAGTGACCAGTGACCAGTGACCATTGACCAGTGACCAGTGACCAGTGACCAGCGAACGTGACCAGGGACCAGTGACCAGTGACCAGTGACCAGTGACCAGTGACCAGTGACCAGTTACAAGTGACCAGTGACCAGTTACAAGTGACAAGTGACCAGCGACCAGTGACCAGTGACGAGCGACCAGTGACCATTGACCAGTGACCAGTGACCAGCAAAAATGACCAGTGACCAGTGACCAGTGACCAGTGACCAGTGACCAGTGACCAGTGACCAGTGACCAGTGACCAGTGACCAGTGACCAGCGACCAGTGACCAGTGACCATTGACCAGTGACCAGTGACCAGCAAAAATGACCAGTGACCAGTGACCAGTAACCAGTGACCAGTGACCAGTGACCAGTGACCAGTGACCAGCGAAAGTGACAAGTGACCAGTGACCATTGACCAGTGACCAGTGACCAGTGACCAGTGACCAGCGACCAGTGACCAGTGACCATTGACCAGTGACCAGTGACCAGTGACCAGCGAAAGTGACCAGTGACCAGTGACCAGTGACCAGTGACCAGTGACCAGTGACCAGTGACCAGTTACAAGTGACCAGTGACCAGTTACAAGTGACCAGTGACCAGCGACCAGTGACCAGTGACGAGCGACCAGTGACCATTGACCAGTGACCAGTGACCAGCAAAAATGACCAGAGACCAGTGACCAGTGACCAGTGACCAGTGACCAGTGACCAGTGACCAGTGACCAGTGACCAGTGACCAGCGAAAGTGACAAGTGACCAGTGACCATTGACCAGTGACCAGTGACCAGTGACCAGTGACCAGCGACCAGTGACCAGTGACCATTGACCAGTGACCAGTGACCAGTGACCAGCGAAAGTGACCAGTGACCAGTGATCAGTGACCAGTGAACAGTGACCAGTGACCAGTGACCAGTGACCAGTGACCAGCGAAAGTGACCAGGGACCAGTGACCAGTGACCAGTGACCAGTGACCACTGACCATTGACCAGTGACCAGTGACCAGTGACCAGTGACCAGTGACCAGTGACCAGTGACCAGCGACCAGTGACCAGTGACCAGTGACCAGTTACAAGTGACCAGTGACCAGTTACAAGTGACCAGTGACCAGCGACCAGTGACCTGTGACGAGCGACCAGTGACCATTGACCAGTGACCAGTGACCAGCAAAAATGACCAGTGACCAGTGACCAGTGACCAGTGACCAGTGACCAGTGACCAGTGACCAGTGACCAGCGAAAGTGACCAGTGACCAGTGACCAGTGACCAGTGACCAGTGACCAGTGACCATTGACCAGTGACCAGTGACCAGTGACCAGCGAACGTGACCAGGGACCAGTGACCAGTGACCTGTGACCAGTGACCAGTGACCAGCGAAAGTGACCAGGGACCAGTGACCAGTGACCAGTGACCAGTGACCAGTGACCAGTGACCAGTGACCAGTGACCAGTGACCAGTGACCAGTGACCAGTGACCAGTGACCAGTGACCAGTGACAAGTGACCAGTGACCAGCGACCAGTGACCAGTGACCATTGACCAGTGACCAGTGACCAGCAAAAATGACCAGTGACCAGTGACCAGTGACCAGTGACCAGTGACCAGTTACAAGTGACCAGTGACCAGCGACCAGTGACCAGTGACGAGCGACCAGTGACCAGTGACCAGTGACCAGTGACCAGCGAAAGTGACCAGGGACCAGTGACCAGTAACCAGTGACCAGTGACCAGTGACCAGTGACCAGTGACCAGTGACCAGTGACAAGTGACCAGTGACCAGCGACCAGTGACCAGTGACCATTGACCAGTGACCAGTGACCAGCAAAAATGACCAGTGACCAGTGACCACTGACCAGTGACCAGTTACAAGTGACCAGTGACCAGCGACCAGTGACCAGTGACGAGCGACCAGTGACCAGTGACCAGTGACCAGTGACCAGCGAAAGTGACCAGGGACCAGTGACCAGTGACCAGTGACCAGTGACCACTGACCATTGACCAGTGACCAGTGACCAGTGACCAGTGACCAGTGACCAGTGACCAGCGACCAGTGACCAGTGACCAGCAAAAATGACCAGTGACCAGTGACCAGTGACCAGTGACCAGTGACCAGTTACAAGTGACCAGTGACCAGCGACCAGTGACCAGTGACGAGCGACCAGTGACCAGTGACCAGTGACCAGTGACCAGCGAAAGTGACCAGGGACCAGTGACCAGTAACCAGTGACCAGTGACCAGTGACCAGTGACCTGTGACCAGTGACAAGTGACCAGTGACCAGCGACCAGTGGCCAGTGACCAGTGACCATTGACCAGTGACCAGTGACCAGTGACCAGCGAACGTGACCAGGGACCAGTGACCAGTGACCTGTGACCAGTGACCAGTGACCAGCGAAAGTGACCAGGGACCAGTGACCAGTGACCAGTGACCAGTGACCAGTGACCAGTGACCAGTGACCAGTGACCAGTGACCAGTGACCAGTGACCATTGACCAGTGACCAGTGACCAGTGACCAGTGACAAGTGACCAGTGACCAGTGACCAGCGAAAGTGACCAGTGACCAGTCACGAGCGAAATTGGCCAGTGACCAGCGAAAGTGACCAGTGACCTGTGACCAGTGACCAGTGACCAGTTACAAGTGACCAGTGACCAGCGACCAGTGACCAGTGACGAGCGACCAGTGACCAGTGACCATTGACCAGTGACCAGTGACCAGTGACCAGCGAAAGTGACCAGGGACCAGTGACCAGTGACCAGTGACCAGTGACCAGTGACCAGTGACCAGTGACCAGCGAAAGTGACCAGGGACCAGTAACCAGTGACCAGGTACCAGAGACCAGTGACCAGTGACCAGTGACCAGTGACCAGTGACCAGTGACAAGTGACCAGTGACCAGCGACCAGTGACCAGTGACCAGTGACCATTGACCAGTGACCAGTGACCAGTGACCAGCGAACGTGACCAGGGACCAGTGACCAGTGACCAGTGACCAGTGACCAGTGACCAGTGACCAGTGACCAGTTACAAGTGACCAGTGACCAGCGACCAGTGACCAGTGACCAGTGACCAGTGACCAGTGACCAGTGACCAGTGCCAACGACCAGTGACCAGTGACCATTGACCAGTGACCAGCGAAAGTGACCAGGGAGCAGTGACCAGTGACCAGTGACCAGTGACCAGTGACCAGTGACCGGTGACCAGTGACCAGTGACCAGTGACCAGTGACCAGCGATCAGTGACCAGTGACCAGTGACCAGTGACCAGCGAAAGTGACAAGTGACCAGTGACCATTGACCAGTGACCAGTGACCAGTGACCAGTGAAAAGTGACCAGTGACCAGTGAACAGCGAAAGTGACCAGTGAACAGTGACCAGCGAAATTGACCAGTGAACAGTGATCAGCGAAATTGACCAGTGACCATTGACCAGTGACCAGTGACCAGTGACCAGTGACCAGTGACCAGTGACAAGTGACCAGTGACTAGCGACCAGTGACCAGTGACCAGTGACCAGCGACCAGTGACCAGTGACCATTGACCAGTGACCAGTGACCAGCAAAAATGACCAGTGACCAGTGACCAGTGACCAGTGACCAGTGACCAGTGACCAGTTACAAGTGACCAGTGACCAGCGACCAGTGACCAGTGACGAGCGACCACTGACCAGTGACCAGTGACCAGTGACCAGCGAAAGTGACCAGGGACCAGTGACCAGTAACCAGTGACCAGTGACCAGTGACAAGTGACCAGTGACCAGCGACCAGTGACCAGTGACCATTGACCAGTGACCAGTGACCAGCAAAAATGACCAGTGACCAGTGACCACTGACCAGTGACCAGTTACAAGTGACCAGTGACCAGCGACCAGTGACCAGTGACGAGCGACCAGTGACCAGTGACCAGTGACCAGTGACCAGCGAAAGTGACCAGGGACCAGTGACCAGTGACCAGTGACCAGTGACCACTGACCATTGACGAGTGACCAGTGACCAGTGACCAGTGACCAGTGACCAGCGACCAGTGACCAGTGACCATTGACCAGTGACCAGTGACCAGCAAAAATGACCAGTGACCAGTGACCAGTGACCAGTGACCAGTGACCAGTTACAAGTGACCAGTGACCAGCGACCAGTGACCAGTGACGAGCGACCAGTGACCAGTGACCAGTGACCAGTGACCAGCGAAAGTGACCAGGGAGCAGTGACCAGTAACCAGTGACCAGTGACCAGTGACCAGTGACCAGTGACCAGTGACCAGTGACCTGTGACCAGTGACAAGTGACCAGTGACCAGCGACCAGTGGCCAGTGACCAGTGACCATTGACCAGTGACCAGTGACCAGTGACCAGCGAACGTGACCAGGGACCAGTGACCAGTGACCTGTGACCAGTGACCAGTGACCAGTGACCAGTCACGAGCGAAATTGGCCAGTGACCAGCGAAAGTGACCAGTGACCTGTGACCAGTGACCAGTGACCAGTTACAAGTGACCAGTGACGAGCGACCAGTGACCAGTGACCATTGACCAGTGACCAGTGACCAGTGACCAGCGAAAGTGACCAGGGACCAGTGGCCAGTGACCAGTGACCAGGGACCAGTGACCAGTGACCAGCGAAATTGACCAGTGACCAGCGAAAGTGACCAGTGAACAGTGACCAGTGACCAGTGACCAGCAAAATTGACCAGTAAAATTGACCAGTGACCAGTGACCAGTGACCAATGACCAGTGACCAGTGACCAGTGACCAGTGACCAGTGACCAGTGACGAGTGACCAGCGACCAGTGACCAGTGACCATTGACCAGTGACCAGTGACCAGTGACCAGCGAAAGTGACCAGGAACAAACGACCAGTGACCAGTGACCAGTGACCAGTGACCAATGACCAGTGACCAGTGACCAGTGACCAGTGACCAGTGACCAGTGACGAGTGACCAGCGACCAGTGACCAGTGACCAGTGACCAGTGACCAGTGACCAGTGACCAGTGACCAGTGACCAGTGACCAGTGACCAGTGACCAGTGACCAGTGACCAGTGACCAGTGACCAGTGACCAGTGACCAGTGACCAGTGACCAGTGACCAGCGACCAGTGACCAGTGACCATTGACCAGTGACCAGTGACCAGCAAAAATGACCAGTGACCAGTGACCAGTGACCAGTGACCAGTGACCAGTGACCAGTTACAAGTGACCAGTGACCAGCGACCAGTGACCAGTGACGAGCGACCACTGACCAGTGACCAGTGACCAGTGACCAGCGAAAGTGACCAGGGACCAGTGACCAGTAACCAGTGACCAGTGACCAGTGACAAGTGACCAGTGACCAGCGACCAGTGACCAGTGACCATTGACCAGTGACCAGTGACCAGCAAAAATGACCAGTGACCAGTGACCACTGACCAGTGACCAGTTACAAGTGACCAGTGACCAGCGACCAGTGACCAGTGACGAGCGACCAGTGACCAGTGACCAGTGACCAGTGACCAGCGAAAGTGACCAGGGACCAGTGACCAGTGACCAGTGACCAGTGACCACTGACCATTGACCAGTGACCAGTGACCAGTGACCAGTGACCAGTGACCAGCGACCAGTGACCAGTGACCATTGACCAGTGACCAGTGACCAGCAAAAATGACCAGTGACCAGTGACCAGTGACCAGTGACCAGTGACCAGTTACAAGTGACCAGTGACCAGCGACCAGTGACCAGTGACGAGCGACCAGTGACCAGTGACCAGTGACCAGTGACCAGCGAAAGTGACCAGGGAGCAGTGACCAGTAACCAGTGACCAGTGACCAGTGACCAGTGACCAGTGACCAGTGACCAGTGACCAGTGACCTGTGACCAGTGACAAGTGACCAGTGACCAGCGACCAGTGGCCAGTGACCAGTGACCATTGACCAGTGACCAGTGACCAGTGACCAGCGAACGTGACCAGGGACCAGTGACCAGTGACCTGTGACCAGTGACCAGTGACCAGTGACCAGTGACCAGTGACCAGTGACCAGTGACCAGTGACCAGTGACCAGTGACCAGTGACCAGTGACCAGTGACCAGTGACCAGTGACCAGTGACCAGTGACCAGCGACCAGTGACCAGTGACCATTGACCAGTGACCAGTGACCAGCAAAAATGACCAGTGACCAGTGACCAGTGACCAGTGACCAGTGACCAGTGACCAGTTACAAGTGACCAGTGACCAGCGACCAGTGACCAGTGACGAGCGACCACTGACCAGTGACCAGTGACCAGTGACCAGCGAAAGTGACCAGGGACCAGTGACCAGTAACCAGTGACCAGTGACCAGTGACAAGTGACCAGTGACCAGCGACCAGTGACCAGTGACCATTGACCAGTGACCAGTGACCAGCAAAAATGACCAGTGACCAGTGACCACTGACCAGTGACCAGTTACAAGTGACCAGTGACCAGCGACCAGTGACCAGTGACGAGCGACCAGTGACCAGTGACCAGTGACCAGTGACCAGCGAAAGTGACCAGGGACCAGTGACCAGTGACCAGTGACCAGTGACCACTGACCATTGACCAGTGACCAGTGACCAGTGACCAGTGACCAGTGACCAGCGACCAGTGACCAGTGACCATTGACCAGTGACCAGTGACCAGCAAAAATGACCAGTGACCAGTGACCAGTGACCAGTGACCAGTGACCAGTTACAAGTGACCAGTGACCAGCGACCAGTGACCAGTGACGAGCGACCAGTGACCAGTGACCAGTGACCAGTGACCAGCGAAAGTGACCAGGGAGCAGTGACCAGTAACCAGTGACCAGTGACCAGTGACCAGTGACCAGTGACCAGTGACCAGTGACCAGTGACCTGTGACCAGTGACAAGTGACCAGTGACCAGCGACCAGTGGCCAGTGACCAGTGACCATTGACCAGTGACCAGTGACCAGTGACCAGCGAACGTGACCAGGGACCAGTGACCAGTGACCTGTGACCAGTGACCAGTGACCAGTGACCAGTCACGAGCGAAATTGGCCAGTGACCAGCGAAAGTGACCAGTGACCTGTGACCAGTGACCAGTGACCAGTTACAAGTGACCAGTGACCAGCGACCAGTGACCAGTGACGAGCGACCAGTGACCAGTGACCATTGACCAGTGACCAGTGACCAGTGACCAGCGAAAGTGACCAGGGACCAGTGACCAGTGACCAGTGACCAGTGACCAGTGACCAGTGACCAGTGACCAGCGAAAGTGACCAGGGACCAGTGACCAGTGACCAGTGACCAGTGACCAGTGACCAGTGACCAGTGACCAGTGACCAGTGACCAGTGACCAGTGACCAGTGACCAGTGACCAGTGACAAGTGACCAGTGACCAGCGACCAGTGACCAGTGACCAGTGACCATTGACCAGTGACCAGTGACCAGTGACCAGCGAACGTGACCAGGGACCAGTGACCAGTGACCAGTGACCAGTGACCAGTGACCAGTGACCAGTGACCAGTGACCAGTTACAAGTGACCAGTGACCAGCGACCAGTGACCAGTGACCAGTGACCAGTGACCAGTGACCAGTGACCAGTGCCAACGACCAGTGACCAGTGACCATTGACCAGTGACCAGCGAAAGTGACCAGGGAGCAGTGACCAGTGACCAGTGACCAGTGACCAGTGACCAGTGACCGGTGACCAGTGACCAGTGACCAGTGACCAGTGACCAGCGATCAGTGACCAGTGACCAGTGACCAGTGACCAGCGAAAGTGACAAGTGACCAGTGACCAGTGACCAGTGACCAGTGACCAGTGACCAGCGAAAGTGACCAGTTACCAGTGAACAGTGACCAGCGAAATTGACCAGTTTCCAGTGACCAGTGAAAAGTGACCAGTGACCAGTGAACAGCGAAAGTGACCAGTGAACAGTGACCAGCGAAATTGACCAGTGAACAGTGATCAGCGAAATTGACCAGTGACCATTGACCAGTGACCAGTGACCAGTGACCAGTGACCAGTGACCAGTGACCAGTGACCAGTGACCAGTGACCAGTGACCAGTGACCAGTGACCAGTGACCAGTGACCAGTGACCAGTGACCAGTGACCAGTGACCAGCGACCAGTGACCAGTGACCATTGACCAGTGACCAGTGACCAGCAAAAATGACCAGTGACCAGTGACCAGTGACCAGTGACCAGTGACCAGTGACCAGTTACAAGTGACCAGTGACCAGCGACCAGTGACCAGTGACGAGCGACCACTGACCAGTGACCAGTGACCAGTGACCAGCGAAAGTGACCAGGGACCAGTGACCAGTAACCAGTGACCAGTGACCAGTGACAAGTGACCAGTGACCAGCGACCAGTGACCAGTGACCATTGACCAGTGACCAGTGACCAGCAAAAATGACCAGTGACCAGTGACCACTGACCAGTGACCAGTTACAAGTGACCAGTGACCAGCGACCAGTGACCAGTGACGAGCGACCAGTGACCAGTGACCAGTGACCAGTGACCAGCGAAAGTGACCAGGGACCAGTGACCAGTGACCAGTGACCAGTGACCACTGACCATTGACCAGTGACCAGTGACCAGTGACCAGTGACCAGTGACCAGCGACCAGTGACCAGTGACCATTGACCAGTGACCAGTGACCAGCAAAAATGACCAGTGACCAGTGACCAGTGACCAGTGACCAGTGACCAGTTACAAGTGACCAGTGACCAGCGACCAGTGACCAGTGACGAGCGACCAGTGACCAGTGACCAGTGACCAGTGACCAGCGAAAGTGACCAGGGAGCAGTGACCAGTAACCAGTGACCAGTGACCAGTGACCAGTGACCAGTGACCAGTGACCAGTGACCAGTGACCTGTGACCAGTGACAAGTGACCAGTGACCAGCGACCAGTGGCCAGTGACCAGTGACCATTGACCAGTGACCAGTGACCAGTGACCAGCGAACGTGACCAGGGACCAGTGACCAGTGACCTGTGACCAGTGACCAGTGACCAGTGACCAGTGACCAGTGACCAGTGACCAGTGACCAGTGACCAGTGACCAGTGACCAGTGACCAGTGACCAGTGACCAGTGACCAGTGACCAGTGACCAGTGACCAGCGACCAGTGACCAGTGACCATTGACCAGTGACCAGTGACCAGCAAAAATGACCAGTGACCAGTGACCAGTGACCAGTGACCAGTGACCAGTGACCAGTTACAAGTGACCAGTGACCAGCGACCAGTGACCAGTGACGAGCGACCACTGTCCAGTGACCAGTGACCAGTGACCAGCGAAAGTGACCAGGGACCAGTGACCAGTAACCAGTGACCAGTGACCAGTGACAAGTGACCAGTGACCAGCGACCAGTGACCAGTGACCATTGACCAGTGACCAGTGACCAGCAAAAATGACCAGTGACCAGTGACCACTGACCAGTGACCAGTTACAAGTGACCAGTGACCAGCGACCAGTGACCAGTGACGAGCGACCAGTGACCAGTGACCAGTGACCAGTGACCAGCGAAAGTGACCAGGGACCAGTGACCAGTGACCAGTGACCAGTGACCACTGACCATTGACCAGTGACCAGTGACCAGTGACCAGTGACCAGTGACCAGCGACCAGTGACCAGTGACCATTGACCAGTGACCAGTGACCAGCAAAAATGACCAGTGACCAGTGACCAGTGACCAGTGACCAGTGACCAGTTACAAGTGACCAGTGACCAGCGACCAGTGACCAGTGACGAGCGACCAGTGACCAGTGACCAGTGACCAGTGACCAGCGAAAGTGACCAGGGAGCAGTGACCAGTAACCAGTGACCAGTGACCAGTGACCAGTGACCAGTGACCAGTGACCAGTGACCAGTGACCTGTGACCAGTGACAAGTGACCAGTGACCAGCGACCAGTGGCCAGTGACCAGTGACCATTGACCAGTGACCAGTGACCAGTGACCAGCGAACGTGACCAGGGACCAGTGACCAGTGACCTGTGACCAGTGACCAGTGACCAGTCACGAGCGAAATTGGCCAGTGACCAGCGAAAGTGACCAGTGACCTGTGACCAGTGACCAGTGACCAGTTACAAGTGACCAGTGACCAGCGACCAGTGACCAGTGACGAGCGACCAGTGACCAGTGACCATTGACCAGTGACCAGTGACCAGTGACCAGCGAAAGTGACCAGGGACCAGTGACCAGTGACCAGTGACCAGTGACCAGTGACCAGTGACCAGTGACCAGCGAAAGTGACCAGGGACCAGTGACCAGTGACCAGTGACCAGTGACCAGTGACCAGTGACCAGTGACCAGTGACCAGTGACCAGTGACCAGTGACCAGTGACCAGTGACCAGTGACAAGTGACCAGTGACCAGCGACCAGTGACCAGTGACCAGTGACCATTGACCAGTGACCAGTGACCAGTGACCAGCGAACGTGACCAGGGACCAGTGACCAGTGACCAGTGACCAGTGACCAGTGACCAGTGACCAGTGACCAGTGACCAGTTACAAGTGACCAGTGACCAGCGACCAGTGACCAGTGACCAGTGACCAGTGACCAGTGACCAGTGACCAGTGCCAACGACCAGTGACCAGTGACCATTGACCAGTGACCAGCGAAAGTGACCAGGGAGCAGTGACCAGTGACCAGTGACCAGTGACCAGTGACCAGTGACCGGTGACCAGTGACCAGTGACCAGTGACCAGTGACCAGCGATCAGTGACCAGTGACCAGTGACCAGTGACCAGCGAAAGTGACAAGTGACCAGTGACCAGTGACCAGTGACCAGTGACCAGTGACCAGCGAAAGTGACCAGTTACCAGTGAACAGTGACCAGCGAAATTGACCAGTTTCCAGTGACCAGTGAAAAGTGACCAGTGACCAGTGAACAGCGAAAGTGACCAGTGAACAGTGACCAGCGAAATTGACCAGTGAACAGTGATCAGCGAAATTGACCAGTGACCATTGACCAGTGACCAGTGACCAGTGACCAGTGACCAGTGACCAGTGACCAGTGACAAGTGACCAGTGACCAGCGACCAGTGACCAGTGACCAGTGACCACTGACCAGCGAAAGTGACCAGTGACCAGGGACCAGTGACCAGTGACCAGCGAAATTGACCAGTGACCAGCGAAAGTGACCAGTGAACAGTGACCAGTGACCAGTGACCAGCAAAATTGACCAGTAAAATTAACCAGTGACCAGTGACCAGTGACCAATGACCAGTGACCAGTGACCAGTGACCAGTGACCAGTGACCAGTGACGAGTGACCAGCGACCAGTGACCAGTGACCATTGACCAGTGACCAGTGACCAGTGACCAGCGAAAGTGACCAGGAACAAACGACCAGTGACCAGTGACCAGTGACCAGTGACCAATGACCAGTGACCAGTGACCAGTGACCAGTGACCAGTGACCAGTGACGAGTGACCAGCGACCAGTGACCAGTGACCATTGACCAGTGACCAGTGACCAGTGACCAGCGAAAGTGACCAGGAACAAGCGACCAGTGACCAGTGACCAGTGACCAGTGACCAGTGACCAGTGACCAGTGACCAGTGACCAGTGACCAGTGACCTGTGACCAGTGACCAGTGACCAGTGTCCAGTGACCAGTGACGAGCGAAATGGACCAGTGACCAGTGACTAGTGACCAGCGATCAATGACCAGTGACCAGTGACCAGTGACCAGTGACCAGTGACCAGCGAAATTGACCAGTGACCAGTGACCAGTGACCAGCGACCAGTGACCAGTGACCAGTGACAAGTGACCAGTGACCGGCGAAAGTGACCAGTGAACAGTGACCAGTGACCAGTGACCAGTGAATAGTGACCAGTGACCAGTGAACAGCGAAAGTGACCAGTGTCCAGTGACCAGTGACCAGTGATCTGTGACCAGTGACCAGTGACCAGTGACCAGTGAACTGTGACCAGTGACCAGTGACCAGCGAAAGTGACCAGTGACCAGTCACGAGCGAAATTGACCAGTGACCAGCGAAAGTGACCAGTGACCAGTGACCAGTGACCAGTGTCCAGTGACCAGTGACCAGTGATAAGTGACCAGTGACCAGTGACCAGTGACCAGCGACCAGTGACCAGTGACCAGTGAATAGTGACCAGTGACCAGTGACCAGCGACCAGTGACCAATGACCAGTGACCTGTGACCATTCACCAGTGAATAGTGACCAGTGACCAGTGAACAGCGAAAGTGACCAGTGACCAGTGACCTGTGACCAGTGACCAGTGACCAGTGACGAGCGAAATGGACCAGTGACCAGTGACTAGTGACCAGCGATCAGTGACCAGTGACCAGCGATCAGTGACCAGTGACCAGTGACCAGCGAAATTGACCAGTGACCAGTGACCAGTGACCAGTGAACAGTGACAAGTGACCAGTGACCAGTGACCAACGAAAGTGACCAGTGAACAGTGACCAGGGACCAGTGACCATTGACGAGTGACCAGTGACCAGCGAAAGTGAACAGTGACCAGTGACCAGTGACCAGTGACCAGTGACCAGTGACCAGTGACCAGTGACCAGCGAAAGTGACCAGTGACCAGTGACCAGTGACCAGTGACCAGTGACCAGTGACCAGTGACAAGTGACCTGGGACCAGTGACCAGTGACCAGTGACCAGCGAAATTGACCAGTTTCCAGTGACCAGTGACAAGTGACCAGTGACCAGCGACCAGTGACCAGTGACCAGTGACCAGTGACCAGCGAAAGTGACCAGTGACCAGTGACCAGTGACCAGTGACCAGTGACCAGTGACCAGTGACCAGTGACCAGTGACCAGTTACAAGTGACCAGTGACCAGCGACCAGTGACCAGTGACGAGCGACCAGTGACCAGTGACCAGTGACCAGTGACCAGCGAAAGTGACCAGGGAGCAGTGACCAGTAACCAGTGACCAGTGACCAGTGACCAGTGACCAGTGACCAGTGACCAGTGACCAGTGACCTGTGACCAGTGACAAGTGACCAGTGACCAGCGACCAGTGGCCAGTGACCAGTGACCATTGACCAGTGACCAGTGACCAGTGACCAGCGAACGTGACCAGGGACCAGTGACCAGTGACCTGTGACCAGTGACCAGTGACCAGTGACCAGTCACGAGCGAAATTGGCCAGTGACCAGCGAAAGTGACCAGTGACCTGTGACCAGTGACCAGTGACCAGTTACAAGTGACCAGTGACCAGCGACCAGTGACCAGTGACGAGCGACCAGTGACCAGTGACCATTGACCAGTGACCAGTGACCAGTGACCAGCGAAAGTGACCAGGGACCAGTGACCAGTGACCAGTGACCAGTGACCAGTGACCAGTGACCAGTGACCAGCGAAAGTGACCAGGGACCAGTGACCAGTGACCAGTGACCAGTGACCAGTGACCAGTGACCAGTGACCAGTGACCAGTGACCAGTGACAAGTGACCAGTGACCAGCGACCAGTGACCAGTGACCAGTGACCATTGACCAGTGACCAGTGACCAGTGACCAGCGAACGTGACCAGGGACCAGTGACCAGTGACCAGTGACCAGTGACCAGTGACCAGTGACCAGTGACCAGTGACCAGTTACAAGTGACCAGTGACCAGCGACCAGTGACCAGTGACCAGTGACCAGTGACCAGTGACCAGTGACCAGTGCCAACGACCAGTGACCAGTGACCATTGACCAGTGACCAGCGAAAGTGACCAGGGAGCAGTGACCAGTGACCAGTGACCAGTGACCAGTGACCAGTGACCGGTGACCAGTGACCAGTGACCAGTGACCAGTGACCAGCGATCAGTGACCAGTGACCAGTGACCAGTGACCAGCGAAAGTGACAAGTGACCAGTGACCAGTGACCAGTGACCAGTGACCAGTGACCAGCGAAAGTGACCAGTTACCAGTGAACAGTGACCAGCGAAATTGACCAGTTTCCAGTGACCAGTGAAAAGTGACCAGTGACCAGTGAACAGCGAAAGTGACCAGTGAACAGTGACCAGCGAAATTGACCAGTGAACAGTGATCAGCGAAATTGACCAGTGACCATTGACCAGTGACCAGTGACCAGTGACCAGTGACCAGTGACCAGTGACAAGTGACCAGTGACCAGCGACCAGTGACCAGTGACCAGTGACCACTGACCAGCGAAAGTGACCAGTGACCAGGGACCAGTGACCAGTGACCAGCGAAATTGACCAGTGACCAGCGAAAGTGACCAGTGAACAGTGACCAGTGACCAGTGACCAGCAAAATTGACCAGTAAAATTAACCAGTGACCAGTGACCAGTGACCAATGACCAGTGACCAGTGACCAGTGACCAGTGACCAGTGACCAGTGACGAGTGACCAGCGACCAGTGACCAGTGACCATTGACCAGTGACCAGTGACCAGTGACCAGCGAAAGTGACCAGGAACAAACGACCAGTGACCAGTGACCAGTGACCAGTGACCAATGACCAGTGACCATTGACCAGTGACCAGTGACCAGTGACCAGCGAAAGTGACCAGGAACAAACGACCAGTGACCAGTGACCAGTGACCAGTGACCAGTGACCAGTGACCAGTGACCAGTGACCAGCGAAAGTGACCAGTGACCAGTGACCAGTGACCAGTGACCAGTGACCAGTGACCAGTGACAAGTGACCTGGGACCAGTGACCAGTGACCAGTGACCAGCGAAATTGACCAGTTTCCAGTGACCAGTGACAAGTGACCAGTGACCAGCGACCAGTGACCAGTGACCAGTGACCAGTGACCAGCGAAAGTGACCAGTGACCAGTGACCAGTGACCAGTGACCAGTGACCAGTGACCAGTGACCAGTGACCAGTGACCAGTTACAAGTGACCAGTGACCAGCGACCAGTGACCAGTGACGAGCGACCAGTGACCAGTGACCAGTGACCAGTGACCAGCGAAAGTGACCAGGGAGCAGTGACCAGTAACCAGTGACCAGTGACCAGTGACCAGTGACCAGTGACCAGTGACCAGTGACCAGTGACCAGTGACCTGTGACCAGTGACAAGTGACCAGTGACCAGCGACCAGTGGCCAGTGACCAGTGACCATTGACCAGTGACCAGTGACCAGTGACCAGCGAACGTGACCAGGGACCAGTGACCAGTGACCTGTGACCAGTGACCAGTGACCAGTGACCAGTCACGAGCGAAATTGGCCAGTGACCAGCGAAAGTGACCAGTGACCTGTGACCAGTGACCAGTGACCAGTTACAAGTGACCAGTGACCAGCGACCAGTGACCAGTGACGAGCGACCAGTGACCAGTGACCATTGACCAGTGACCAGTGACCAGTGACCAGCGAAAGTGACCAGGGACCAGTGACCAGTGACCAGTGACCAGTGACCAGTGACCAGTGACCAGTGACCAGCGAAAGTGACCAGGGACCAGTGACCAGTGACCAGTGACCAGTGACCAGTGACCAGTGACCAGTGACCAGTGACCAGTGACCAGTGACCAGTGACCAGTGACCAGTGACCAGTGACAAGTGACCAGTGACCAGCGACCAGTGACCAGTGACCAGTGACCATTGACCAGTGACCAGTGACCAGTGACCAGCGAACGTGACCAGGGACCAGTGACCAGTGACCAGTGACCAGTGACCAGTGACCAGTGACCAGTGACCAGTGACCAGTTACAAGTGACCAGTGACCAGCGACCAGTGACCAGTGACCAGTGACCAGTGACCAGTGACCAGTGACCAGTGCCAACGACCAGTGACCAGTGACCATTGACCAGTGACCAGCGAAAGTGACCAGGGAGCAGTGACCAGTGACCAGTGACCAGTGACCAGTGACCAGTGACCGGTGACCAGTGACCAGTGACCAGTGACCAGTGACCAGCGATCAGTGACCAGTGACCAGTGACCAGTGACCAGCGAAAGTGACAAGTGACCAGTGACCAGTGACCAGTGACCAGTGACCAGTGACCAGCGAAAGTGACCAGTTACCAGTGAACAGTGACCAGCGAAATTGACCAGTTTCCAGTGACCAGTGAAAAGTGACCAGTGACCAGTGAACAGCGAAAGTGACCAGTGAACAGTGACCAGCGAAATTGACCAGTGAACAGTGATCAGCGAAATTGACCAGTGACCATTGACCAGTGACCAGTGACCAGTGACCAGTGACCAGTGACCAGTGACAAGTGACCAGTGACCAGCGACCAGTGACCAGTGACCAGTGACCACTGACCAGCGAAAGTGACCAGTGACCAGGGACCAGTGACCAGTGACCAGCGAAATTGACCAGTGACCAGCGAAAGTGACCAGTGAACAGTGACCAGTGACCAGTGACCAGCAAAATTGACCAGTAAAATTAACCAGTGACCAGTGACCAGTGACCAATGACCAGTGACCAGTGACCAGTGACCAGTGACCAGTGACCAGTGACGAGTGACCAGCGACCAGTGACCAGTGACCATTGACCAGTGACCAGTGACCAGTGACCAGCGAAAGTGACCAGGAACAAACGACCAGTGACCAGTGACCAGTGACCAGTGACCAATGACCAGTGACCAGTGACCAGTGACCAGTGACCAGTGACCAGTGACGAGTGACCAGCGACCAGTGACCAGTGACCATTGACCAGTGACCAGTGACCAGTGACCAGCGAAAGTGACCAGGAACAAGCGACCAGTGACCAGTGACCAGTGACCAGTGACCAGTGACCAGTGACCAGTGACCAGTGACCAGTGACCAGTGACCTGTGACCAGTGACCAGTGACCAGTGTCCAGTGACCAGTGACGAGCGAAATGGACCAGTGACCAGTGACTAGTGACCAGCGATCAATGACCAGTGACCAGTGACCAGTGACCAGTGACCAGTGACCAGTGACCAGTGACCTGTGACCAGTGACAAGTGACCAGTGACCAGCGACCAGTGGCCAGTGACCAGTGACCATTGACCAGTGACCAGTGACCAGTGACCAGCGAACGTGACCAGGGACCAGTGACCAGTGACCTGTGACCAGTGACCAGTGACCAGTGACCAGTCACGAGCGAAATTGGCCAGTGACCAGCGAAAGTGACCAGTGACCTGTGACCAGTGACCAGTGACCAGTTACAAGTGACCAGTGACCAGCGACCAGTGACCAGTGACGAGCGACCAGTGACCAGTGACCATTGACCAGTGACCAGTGACCAGTGACCAGCGAAAGTGACCAGGGACCAGTGACCAGTGACCAGTGACCAGTGACCAGTGACCAGTGACCAGTGACCAGCGAAAGTGACCAGGGACCAGTGACCAGTGACCAGTGACCAGTGACCAGTGACCAGTGACCAGTGACCAGTGACCAGTGACCAGTGACCAGTGACCAGTGACCAGTGACCAGTGACAAGTGACCAGTGACCAGCGACCAGTGACCAGTGACCAGTGACCATTGACCAGTGACCAGTGACCAGTGACCAGCGAACGTGACCAGGGACCAGTGACCAGTGACCAGTGACCAGTGACCAGTGACCAGTGACCAGTGACCAGTGACCAGTTACAAGTGACCAGTGACCAGCGACCAGTGACCAGTGACCAGTGACCAGTGACCAGTGACCAGTGACCAGTGCCAACGACCAGTGACCAGTGACCATTGACCAGTGACCAGCGAAAGTGACCAGGGAGCAGTGACCAGTGACCAGTGACCAGTGACCAGTGACCAGTGACCGGTGACCAGTGACCAGTGACCAGTGACCAGTGACCAGCGATCAGTGACCAGTGACCAGTGACCAGTGTCCAGCGAAAGTGACAAGTGACCAGTGACCAGTGACCAGTGACCAGTGACCAGTGACCAGCGAAAGTGACCAGTTACCAGTGAACAGTGACCAGCGAAATTGACCAGTTTCCAGTGACCAGTGAAAAGTGACCAGTGACCAGTGAACAGCGAAAGTGACCAGTGAACAGTGACCAGCGAAATTGACCAGTGAACAGTGATCAGCGAAATTGACCAGTGACCATTGACCAGTGACCAGTGACCAGTGACCAGTGACCAGTGACCAGTGACAAGTGACCAGTGACCAGCGACCAGTGACCAGTGACCAGTGACCACTGACCAGCGAAAGTGACCAGTGACCAGGGACCAGTGACCAGTGACCAGCGAAATTGACCAGTGACCAGCGAAAGTGACCAGTGAACAGTGACCAGTGACCAGTGACCAGCAAAATTGACCAGTAAAATTAACCAGTGACCAGTGACCAGTGACCAATGACCAGTGACCAGTGACCAGTGACCAGTGACCAGTGACCAGTGACGAGTGACCAGCGACCAGTGACCAGTGACCATTGACCAGTGACCAGTGACCAGTGACCAGCGAAAGTGACCAGGAACAAACGACCAGTGACCAGTGACCAGTGACCAGTGACCAATGACCAGTGACCAGTGACCAGTGACCAGTGACCAGTGACCAGTGACGAGTGACCAGCGACCAGTGACCAGTGACCATTGACCAGTGACCAGTGACCAGTGACCAGCGAAAGTGACCAGGAACAAGCGACCAGTGACCAGTGACCAGTGACCAGTGACCAGTGACCAGTGACCAGTGACCAGTGACCAGTGACCAGTGACCTGTGACCAGTGACCAGTGACCAGTGTCCAGTGACCAGTGACGAGCGAAATGGACCAGTGACCAGTGACTAGTGACCAGCGATCAATGACCAGTGACCAGTGACCAGTGACCAGTGACCAGTGACCAGCGAAATTGACCAGTGACCAGTGACCAGTGACCAGTGACCAGCGACCAGTGACCAGTGACCAGTGACAAGTGACCAGTGACCGGCGAAAGTGACCAGTGAACAGTGACCAGTGACCAGTGACCAGTGAATAGTGACCAGTGACCAGTGAACAGCGAAAGTGACCAGTGTCCAGTGACCAGTGACCAGTGATCTGTGACCAGTGACCAGTGACCAGTGACCAGTGAACTGTGACCAGTGACCAGTGACCAGCGAAAGTGACCAGTGACCAGTCACGAGCGAAATTGACCAGTGACCAGCGAAAGTGACCAGTGACCAGTGACCAGTGACCAGTGTCCAGTGACCAGTGGCCAGTGATAAGTGACCAGTGACCAGTGACCAGTGACCAGCGACCAGTGACCAGTGACCAGTGAATAGTGACCAGTGACCAGTGACCAGCGACCAGTGACCAATGACCAGTGACCTGTGACCATTCACCAGTGAATAGTGACCAGTGACCAGTGAACAGCGAAAGTGACCAGTGACCAGTGACCTGTGACCAGTGACCAGTGACCAGGGACGAGCGAAATGGACCAGTGACCAGTGACTAGTGACCAGCGATCAGTGACCAGTGACCAGCGATCAGTGACCAGTGACCAGTGACCAGCGAAATTGACCAGTGACCAGTGACCAGTGACCAGTGAACAGTGACAAGTGACCAGTGACCAGTGACCAACGAAAGTGACCAGTGAACAGTGACCAGGGACCAGTGACCATTGACGAGTGACCAGTGACCAGCGAAAGTGAACAGTGACCAGTGACCAGTGACCAGTGACCAGTGACCAGTGACCAGTGACCAGCGAAAGTGACCAGTGACCAGTGACCAGTGACCAGTGACCAGCGATCAGTGACCAGTGACCAGTGACCAGTGACCAGCGAAAGTGACAAGTGACCAGTGACCAGTGACCAGTGACCAGTGACCAGTGACCAGCGAAAGTGACCAGTTACCAGTGAACAGTGACCAGCGAAATTGACCAGTTTCCAGTGACCAGTGAAAAGTGACCAGTGACCAGTGAACAGCGAAAGTGACCAGTGAACAGTGACCAGCGAAATTGACCAGTGAACAGTGATCAGCGAAATTGACCAGTGACCATTGACCAGTGACCAGTGACCAGTGACCAGTGACCAGTGACCAGTGACAAGTGACCAGTGACCAGCGACCAGTGACCAGTGACCAGTGACCACTGACCAGCGAAAGTGACCAGTGACCAGGGACCAGTGACCAGTGACCAGCGAAATTGACCAGTGACCAGCGAAAGTGACCAGTGAACAGTGACCAGTGACCAGTGACCAGCAAAATTGACCAGTAAAATTAACCAGTGACCAGTGACCAGTGACCAATGACCAGTGACCAGTGACCAGTGACCAGTGACCAGTGACCAGTGACGAGTGACCAGCGACCAGTGACCAGTGACCATTGACCAGTGACCAGTGACCAGTGACCAGCGAAAGTGACCAGGAACAAACGACCAGTGACCAGTGACCAGTGACCAGTGACCAATGACCAGTGACCAGTGACCAGTGACCAGTGACCAGTGACCAGTGACGAGTGACCAGCGACCAGTGACCAGTGACCATTGACCAGTGACCAGTGACCAGTGACCAGCGAAAGTGACCAGGAACAAGCGACCAGTGACCAGTGACCAGTGACCAGTGACCAGTGACCAGTGACCAGTGACCAGTGACCAGTGACCAGTGACCTGTGACCAGTGACCAGTGACCAGTGTCCAGTGACCAGTGACGAGCGAAATGGACCAGTGACCAGTGACTAGTGACCAGCGATCAATGACCAGTGACCAGTGACCAGTGACCAGTGACCAGTGACCAGTGACCAGTGACCTGTGACCAGTGACAAGTGACCAGTGACCAGCGACCAGTGGCCAGTGACCAGTGACCATTGACCAGTGACCAGTGACCAGTGACCAGCGAACGTGACCAGGGACCAGTGACCAGTGACCTGTGACCAGTGACCAGTGACCAGTGACCAGTCACGAGCGAAATTGGCCAGTGACCAGCGAAAGTGACCAGTGACCTGTGACCAGTGACCAGTGACCAGTTACAAGTGACCAGTGACCAGCGACCAGTGACCAGTGACGAGCGACCAGTGACCAGTGACCATTGACCAGTGACCAGTGACCAGTGACCAGCGAAAGTGACCAGGGACCAGTGACCAGTGACCAGTGACCAGTGACCAGTGACCAGTGACCAGTGACCAGCGAAAGTGACCAGGGACCAGTGACCAGTGACCAGTGACCAGTGACCAGTGACCAGTGACCAGTGACCAGTGACCAGTGACCAGTGACCAGTGACCAGTGACCAGTGACCAGTGACAAGTGACCAGTGACCAGCGACCAGTGACCAGTGACCAGTGACCATTGACCAGTGACCAGTGACCAGTGACCAGCGAACGTGACCAGGGACCAGTGACCAGTGACCAGTGACCAGTGACCAGTGACCAGTGACCAGTGACCAGTGACCAGTTACAAGTGACCAGTGACCAGCGACCAGTGACCAGTGACCAGTGACCAGTGACCAGTGACCAGTGACCAGTGCCAACGACCAGTGACCAGTGACCATTGACCAGTGACCAGCGAAAGTGACCAGGGAGCAGTGACCAGTGACCAGTGACCAGTGACCAGTGACCAGTGACCGGTGACCAGTGACCAGTGACCAGTGACCAGTGACCAGCGATCAGTGACCAGTGACCAGTGACCAGTGTCCAGCGAAAGTGACAAGTGACCAGTGACCAGTGACCAGTGACCAGTGACCAGTGACCAGCGAAAGTGACCAGTTACCAGTGAACAGTGACCAGCGAAATTGACCAGTTTCCAGTGACCAGTGAAAAGTGACCAGTGACCAGTGAACAGCGAAAGTGACCAGTGAACAGTGACCAGCGAAATTGACCAGTGAACAGTGATCAGCGAAATTGACCAGTGACCATTGACCAGTGACCAGTGACCAGTGACCAGTGACCAGTGACCAGTGACAAGTGACCAGTGACCAGCGACCAGTGACCAGTGACCAGTGACCACTGACCAGCGAAAGTGACCAGTGACCAGGGACCAGTGACCAGTGACCAGCGAAATTGACCAGTGACCAGCGAAAGTGACCAGTGAACAGTGACCAGTGACCAGTGACCAGCAAAATTGACCAGTAAAATTAACCAGTGACCAGTGACCAGTGACCAATGACCAGTGACCAGTGACCAGTGACCAGTGACCAGTGACCAGTGACGAGTGACCAGCGACCAGTGACCAGTGACCATTGACCAGTGACCAGTGACCAGTGACCAGCGAAAGTGACCAGGAACAAACGACCAGTGACCAGTGACCAGTGACCAGTGACCAATGACCAGTGACCAGTGACCAGTGACCAGTGACCAGTGACCAGTGACGAGTGACCAGCGACCAGTGACCAGTGACCATTGACCAGTGACCAGTGACCAGTGACCAGCGAAAGTGACCAGGAACAAGCGACCAGTGACCAGTGACCAGTGACCAGTGACCAGTGACCAGTGACCAGTGACCAGTGACCAGTGACCAGTGACCTGTGACCAGTGACCAGTGACCAGTGTCCAGTGACCAGTGACGAGCGAAATGGACCAGTGACCAGTGACTAGTGACCAGCGATCAATGACCAGTGACCAGTGACCAGTGACCAGTGACCAGTGACCAGCGAAATTGACCAGTGACCAGTGACCAGTGACCAGTGACCAGCGACCAGTGACCAGTGACCAGTGACAAGTGACCAGTGACCGGCGAAAGTGACCAGTGAACAGTGACCAGTGACCAGTGACCAGTGAATAGTGACCAGTGACCAGTGAACAGCGAAAGTGACCAGTGTCCAGTGACCAGTGACCAGTGATCTGTGACCAGTGACCAGTGACCAGTGACCAGTGAACTGTGACCAGTGACCAGTGACCAGCGAAAGTGACCAGTGACCAGTCACGAGCGAAATTGACCAGTGACCAGCGAAAGTGACCAGTGACCAGTGACCAGTGACCAGTGACCAGTGTCCAGTGACCAGTGACCAGTGATAAGTGACCAGTGACCAGTGACCAGTGACCAGCGACCAGTGACCAGTGACCAGTGAATAGTGACCAGTGACCAGTGACCAGCGACCAGTGACCAATGACCAGTGACCTGTGACCATTCACCAGTGAATAGTGACCAGTGACCAGTGAACAGCGAAAGTGACCAGTGACCAGTGACCTGTGACCAGTGACCAGTGACCAGGGACGAGCGAAATGGACCAGTGACCAGTGACTAGTGACCAGCGATCAGTGACCAGTGACCAGCGATCAGTGACCAGTGACCAGTGACCAGCGAAATTGACCAGTGACCAGTGACCAGTGACCAGTGAACAGTGACAAGTGACCAGTGACCAGTGACCAACGAAAGTGACCAGTGAACAGTGACCAGGGACCAGTGACCATTGACGAGTGACCAGTGACCAGCGAAAGTGAACAGTGACCAGTGACCAGTGACCAGTGACCAGTGACCAGTGACCAGTGACCAGTGACCAGCGAAAGTGACCAGTGACCAGTGACCAGTGACCAGTGACCAGTGACCAGTGACCAGTGACAAGTGACCTGGGACCAGTGACCAGTGACCAGTGACCAGCGAAATTGACCAGTTTCCAGTGACCAGTGACAAGTGACCAGTGACCAGCGACCAGTGACCTGTGACCAGTGACCAGTGACCAGCGAAAGTGACCAGTGACCAGTGACCAGTGACCAGTGACCAGTGACCAGTGACCAGTGACCAGTGACCAGCGAAAGTGACCAGTGACCAGTGACCAGTGACCAGTGACCAGTGACCAGCGAAAGTGACCAGTGACGAGTGACCAGTGACAAGTGACCAGTGACCAGTGACCAGTGACCAGTGACCAGTGACCAGTGACCAGTGACCAGCGAAAGTGAAAGTGACGAGTGACCAGTGACAAGTGACAAGTGACCAGCGAAAGTGACCAGTGACCAGTGACCATTGACCATTGACCAGCGACCAGTGACCAGTGACCAGTGACGAGTGACCAGTGACCAGTGACCAGTGACCAGTGACCAGTGACCAGTGACCAGTGACCAGTGACCAGTGACCAGTGACCAGTTACAACTGACCAGTGACCAGTGACCAGTGACGAGCGACCAGTGACCAGTGACCATTGACCAGTGACCAGTGACCAGTGACCAGCGAAAGTGACCAGGGACCAGTGACCAGTGACCAGTGACCAGTTACAAGTGACCAGTGACCAGCGACCAGTGACCAGTGACGAGCGACCAGTGACCAGTGACCAGTGACCATTGACCAGTGACCAGTGACCAGTGACCAGCGAAAGTGACCAGGGACCAGTGACCAGTGACCAGTGACCAGTGACCAGTGACCAGTGACCAGTGACCAGTGACCAGTGACCAGTGACCAGTGACCAGTGACAAGTGACCAGTGACCAGCGACCAGTGACCAGTGACCAGTGACCATTGACCAGTGACCAGTGACCAGTGACCAGCGAACGTGACCAGGGACCAGTGACCAGTGACCAGTGACCAGTGACCAGTGACCAGTTACAAGTGACCAGTGACCAGTTACAAGTGACCAGTGACCAGCGACCAGTGACCTGTGACGAGCGACCAGTGACCATTGACCAGTGACCAGTGACCAGCAAAAATGACCAGTGACCAGTGACCAGTGACCAGTGACCAGTGACCAGTGACCAGTGACCAGTGACCAGTGACCAGCGAAAGTGACAAGTGACCAGTGACCATTGACCAGTGACCAGTGACCAGTGACCAGTGACCAGCGACCAGTGACCAGTGACCATTGACCAGTGACCAGTGACCAGTGACCAGCGAAAGTGACCAGTGACCAGTGATCAGTGACCAGTGAACAGTGACCAGTTACCAGTGACCAGTGACCAGCGAAAGTGACCAGGGACCAGTGACCAGTGACCAGTGACCAGTGACCACTGACCATTGACCAGTGACCAGTGACCAGTGACCAGTGACCAGTGACCAGTGACCAGTGACCAGTGACCAGCGACCAGTGACCAGTGACCATTGACCAGTGACCAGTGACCAGCAAAAATGACCAGTGACCAGTGACCAGTGACCAGTGACCAGTGACCAGTGACCAGTGACCAGTGACCAGTGACCAGCGAAAGTGACAAGTGACCAGTGACCATTGACCAGTGACCAGTGACCAGTGACCAGTGACCAGCGACCAGTGACCAGTGACCAGCGAAAGTGACCAGTGACCAGTGACCAGTGACCAGTGACCAGTGACCAGTGACCAGTGACCAGTGACCAGTGACCAGTTACAAGTGACCAGTGACCAGCGACCAGTGACCAGTGACGAGCGACCAGTGACCAGTGACCATTGACCAGTGACCAGTGACCAGTGACCAGCGAAAGTGACCAGGGACCAGTGACCAGTGACCAGTGACCAGTGACCAGCGAAAGTGACCAGTGAGCAGTGACCAGTGACCAGTTACCAGCGGTAGTGACCAGTGATCAGTGACCAGTGAACAGTGACCAGTGACCAGCGAAATTGACCAGTGACCAGCGAAAGTGACCAGCGACCAGTGACCAGTGACGAGCGACCAGTGACCAGTGACCATTGACCAGTGACCAGTGACCAGTGACCAGCGAAAGTGACCAGGGACCAGTGACCAGTGACCAGTGACCAGTGACCACTGACCATTGACCAGTGACCAGTGACCAGTGACCAGTGACCAGTGACCAGTGACCAGTGACCAGCGACCAGTGACCAGTGACCAGTGACCAGTTACAAGTGACCAGTGACCAGTTACAAGTGACCAGTGACCAGCGACCAGTGACCTGTGACGAGCGACCAGTGACCATTGACCAGTGACCAGTGACCAGCAAAAATGACCAGTGACCAGTGACCAGTGACCAGTGACCAGTGACCAGCGAAAGTGACAAGTGACCAGTGACCATTGACCAGTGACCAGTGACCAGTGACCAGTGACCAGCGACCAGTGACCAGTGACCATTGACCAGTGACCAGTGACCAGTGACCAGCGAAAGTGACCAGTGACCAGTGATCAGTGACCAGTGACCAGTGACCAGTGACCAGTGACCAGTGACCAGTGACCAGTGACCAGTGACCAGCGAAAGTGACAAGTGACCAGTGACCATTGACCAGTGACCAGTGACCAGTGACCAGTGACCAGCGACCAGTGACCAGTGACCATTGACCAGTGACCAGTGACCAGTGACCAGCGAAAGTGACCAGTGACCAGTGACCAGTGACCAGTGACCAGTGACCAGTGACCAGTGACCAGTGACCAGTGACAAGTGACCAGTGACCAGCGACCAGTGACCAGTGACCACTGAACAGCGAAAGTGACCAGTGACCAGGGACCAGTGACCAGTGACCAGCGAAATTGACCAGTGTCCAGTGACCAGTGACCAGTGACAAGTGACCAGTGACCAGTGAGCTGTGACCAGTGATAAGTGACCAGTGACCAGTGACCAGTGACCAGTGACCAGTGACCAGTGACCAGTGACCAGCGAAAGTGACCAGCGAAAGTGACCAGGGACCAGTGACCAGTGACCAGTGACCAGTGACCAGTGACCAGTGACCAGTGAACAGTGACCAGTGACCAGTGACCAGTGACCAGTGACCAGTTACAAGTGACCAGTGACCAGTTACAAGTGACCAGTGACCAGCGACCAGTGACCAGTGACGAGCGACCAGTGACCATTGACCAGTGACCAGTGACCAGCAAAAATGACCAGTGACCAGTGACCAGTGACCAGTGACCAGTGACCAGTGACCAGTGACCAGTGACCAGTGACCAGCGAAAGTGACAAGTGACCAGTGACCATTGACCAGTGACCAGTGACCAGTGACCAGTGACCAGCGACCAGTGACCAGTGACCATTGACCAGTGACCAGTGACCAGTGACCAGCGAAAGTGACCAGTGACCAGAGATCAGTGACCAGTGAACAGTGACCAGTGACCAGCGAAAGTGACCAGGGACCAGTGACCAGTGACCAGTGACCAGTGACCACTGACCATTGACCAGTGACCAGTGACCAGTGACCAGTGACCAGTGACCAGTGACCATTGACCAGTGACCAGTGACCAGTGACCAGCGAAAGTGACCAGGAACAAACGACCAGTGACCAGTGACCAGTGACCAGTGACCAATGACCAGTGACCAGTGACCAGTGACCAGTGACCAGTGACCAGTGACGAGTGACCAGCGACCAGTGACCAGTGACCATTGACCAGTGACCAGTGACCAGTGACCAGCGAAAGTGACCAGGAACAAGCGACCATTGACCAGTGACCAGTGACCAGTGACCAGTGACCAGTGACCAGTGACCAGTGACCAGTGACCAGTGACCTGTGACCAGTGACCAGTGACCAGTGTCCAGTGACCAGTGACGAGCGAAATGGACCAGTGACCAGTGACTAGTGACCAGCGATCAATGACCAGTGACCAGTGACCAGTGACCAGTGACCAGTGACCAGCGAAATTGACCAGTGACCAGTGACCAGTGACCAGTGACCAGCGACCAGTGACCAGTGACCAGTGACAAGTGACCAGTGACCGGCGAAAGTGACCAGTGAACAGTGACCAGTGACCAGTGACCAGTGAATAGTGACCAGTGACCAGTGAACAGCGAAAGTGACCAGTGTCCAGTGACCAGTGACCAGTGATCTGTGACCAGTGACCAGTGACCAGTGACCAGTGAACTGTGACCAGTGACCAGTGACCAGCGAAAGTGACCAGTGACCAGTCACGAGCGAAATTGACCAGTGACCAGCGAAAGTGACCAGTGACCAGTGACCAGTGACCAGTGTCCAGTGACCAGTGACCAGTGATAAGTGACCAGTGACCAGTGACCAGTGACCAGCGACCAGTGACCAGTGACCAGTGAATAGTGACCAGTGACCAGTGACCAGCGACCAGTGACCAATGACCAGTGACCTGTGACCATTCACCAGTGAATAGTGACCAGTGACCAGTGAACAGCGAAAGTGACCAGTGACCAGTGACCTGTGACCAGTGACCAGTGACCAGGGACGAGCGAAATGGACCAGTGACCAGTGACTAGTGACCAGCGATCAGTGACCAGTGACCAGCGATCAGTGACCAGTGACCAGTGACCAGCGAAATTGACCAGTGACCAGTGACCAGTGACCAGTGAACAGTGACAAGTGACCAGTGACCAGTGACCAACGAAAGTGACCAGTGAACAGTGACCAGGGACCAGTGACCATTGACGAGTGACCAGTGACCAGCGAAAGTGAACAGTGACCAGTGACCAGTGACCAGTGACCAGTGACCAGTGACCAGTGACCAGCGAAAGTGACCAGTGACCAGTGACCAGTGACCAGTGACCAGTGACCAGTGACCAGTGACAAGTGACCTGGGACCAGTGACCAGTGACCAGTGACCAGCGAAATTGACCAGTTTCCAGTGACCAGTGACAAGTGACCAGTGACCAGCGACCAGTGACCTGTGACCAGTGACCAGTGACCAGCGAAAGTGACCAGTGACCAGTGACCAGTGACCAGTGACCAGTGACCAGTGACCAGTGACCAGTGACCAGCGAAAGTGACCAGTGACCAGTGACCAGTGACCAGTGACCAGTGACCAGCGAAAGTGACCAGTGACGAGTGACCAGTGACAAGTGACCAGTGACCAGTGACCAGTGACCAGTGACCAGTGACCAGTGACCAGTGACCAGCGAAAGTGAAAGTGACGAGTGACCAGTGACAAGTGACAAGTGACCAGCGAAAGTGACCAGTGACCAGTGACCATTGACCATTGACCAGCGACCAGTGACCAGTGACCAGTGACGAGTGACCAGTGACCAGTGACCAGTGACCAGTGACCAGTGACCAGTGACCAGTGACCAGTGACCAGTGACCAGTTACAACTGACCAGTGACCAGCGACCAGTGACCAGTGACGAGCGACCAGTGACCAGTGACCATTGACCAGTGACCAGTGACCAGTGACCAGCGAAAGTGACCAGGGACCAGTGACCAGTGACCAGTGACCAGTTACAAGTGACCAGTGACCAGCGACCAGTGACCAGTGACGAGCGACCAGTGACCAGTGACCAGTGACCATTGACCAGTGACCAGTGACCAGTGACCAGCGAAAGTGACCAGGGACCAGTGACCAGTGACCAGTGACCAGTGACCAGTGACCAGTGACCAGTGACCAGTGACCAGTGACCAGTGACCAGTGACCAGTGACCAGTGACAAGTGACCAGTGACCAGCGACCAGTGACCAGTGACCAGTGACCATTGACCAGTGACCAGTGACCAGTGACCAGCGAACGTGACCAGGGACCAGTGACCAGTGACCAGTGACCAGTGACCAGTGACCAGTTACAAGTGACCAGTGACCAGTTACAAGTGACCAGTGACCAGCGACCAGTGACCTGTGACGAGCGACCAGTGACCATTGACCAGTGACCAGTGACCAGCAAAAATGACCAGTGACCAGTGACCAGTGACCAGTGACCAGTGACCAGTGACCAGTGACCAGTGACCAGTGACCAGCGAAAGTGACAAGTGACCAGTGACCATTGACCAGTGACCAGTGACCAGTGACCAGTGACCAGTGACCAGCGACCAGTGACCAGTGACCATTGACCAGTGACCAGTGACCAGTGACCAGCGAAAGTGACCAGTGACCAGTGATCAGTGACCAGTGAACAGTGACCAGTTACCAGTGACCAGTGACCAGCGAAAGTGACCAGGGACCAGTGACCAGTGACCAGTGACCAGTGACCACTGACCATTGACCAGTGACCAGTGACCAGTGACCAGTGACCAGTGACCAGTGACCAGTGACCAGTGACCAGCGACCAGTGACCAGTGACCATTGACCAGTGACCAGTGACCAGCAAAAATGACCAGTGACCAGTGACCAGTGACCAGTGACCAGTGACCAGTGACCAGTGACCAGTGACCAGTGACCAGCGAAAGTGACAAGTGACCAGTGACCATTGACCAGTGACCAGTGACCAGTGACCAGTGACCAGCGACCAGTGACCAGTGACCAGCGAAAGTGACCAGTGACCAGTGACCAGTGACCAGTGACCAGTGACCAGTGACCAGTGACCAGTGACCAGTGACCAGCGACCAGTGACCAGTGACGAGCGACCAGTGACCAGTGACCATTGACCAGTGACCAGTGACCAGTGACCAGCGAAAGTGACCAGGGACCAGTGACCAGTGACCAGTGACCAGTGACCAGCGAAAGTGACCAGTGAGCAGTGACCAGTGACCAGTTACCAGCGGTAGTGACCAGTGATCAGTGACCAGTGAACAGTGACCAGTGACCAGCGAAATTGACCAGTGACCAGCGAAAGTGACCAGCGACCAGTGACCAGTGACGAGCGACCAGTGACCAGTGACCATTGACCAGTGACCAGTGACCAGTGACCAGCGAAAGTGACCAGGGACCAGTGACCAGTGACCAGTGACCAGTGACCACTGACCATTGACCAGTGACCAGTGACCAGTGACCAGTGACCAGTGACCAGTGACCAGTGACCAGTGACCAGTGACCAGTGACCAGTGACCAGCGACCAGTGACCAGTGACCATTGACCAGTGACCAGTGACCAGCAAAAATGACCAGTGACCAGTGACCAGTGACCAGTGACCAGTGACCAGTGACCAGTGACCAGTGACCAGTGACCAGCGAAAGTGACAAGTGACCAGTGACCATTGACCAGTGACCAGTGACCAGTGACCAGTGACCAGCGACCAGTGACCAGTGACCATTGACCAGTGACCAGTGACCAGTGACCAGCGAAAGTGACCAGTGACCAGTGACCAGTGAGCAGTGACCAGTGACCAGTGACCAGTGACCAGTGACCAGTGACCAGTTACAAGTGACCAGTGACCAGCGACCAGTGACCAGTGACGAGCGACCAGTGACCAGTGACCATTGACCAGTGACCAGTGACCAGTGACCAGCGAAAGTGACCAGGGACCAGTGACCAGTGACCAGTGACCAGTGACCAGCGAAAGTGACCAGTGAGCAGTGACCAGTGACCAGTGACCAGCGGTAGTGACCAGTGATCAGTGACCAGTGAACAGTGACCAGTGACCAGCGAAATTGACCAGTGACCAGTGACCAGTGACCAGTGACCAGTGACCAGTGACCAGTGACCAGTGACCAGTGACCAGTGACCAGCGAAAGTGACAAGTGACCAGTGACCATTGACCAGTGACCAGTGACCAGTGACCAGTGACCAGCGACCAGTGACCAGTGACCATTGACCAGTGACCAGTGACCAGTGACCAGCGAAAGTGACCAGTGACCAGTGATCAGTGACCAGTGAACAGTGACCAGTTACCAGTGACCAGTGACCAGCGAAAGTGACCAGGGACCAGTGACCAGTGACCAGTGACCAGTGACCACTGACCATTGACCAGTGACCAGTGACCAGTGACCAGTGACCAGTGACCAGTGACCAGTGACCAGTGACCAGCGACCAGTGACCAGTGACCATTGACCAGTGACCAGTGACCAGCAAAAATGACCAGTGACCAGTGACCAGTGACCAGTGACCAGTGACCAGTGACCAGTGACCAGTGACCAGTGACCAGCGAAAGTGACAAGTGACCAGTGACCATTGACCAGTGACCAGTGACCAGTGACCAGTGACCAGCGACCAGTGACCAGTGACCATTGACCAGTGACCAGTGACCAGTGACCAGCGAAAGTGACCAGTGACCAGTGACCAGTGACCAGTGACCAGTGACCAGTGACCAGTGACCAGTGACCAGTGACCAGTTACAAGTGACCAGTGACCAGCGACCAGTGACCAGTGACGAGCGACCAGTGACCAGTGACCATTGACCAGTGACCAGTGACCAGTGACCAGCGAAAGTGACCAGGGACCAGTGACCAGTGACCAGTGACCAGTGACCAGCGAAAGTGACCAGTGAGCAGTGACCAGTGACCAGTGACCAGCGGTAGTGACCAGTGATCAGTGACCAGTGAACAGTGACCAGTGACCAGCGAAATTGACCAGTGACCAGCGAAAGTGACCAGCGACCAGTGACCAGTGACGAGCGACCAGTGACCAGTGACCATTGACCAGTGACCAGTGACCAGTGACCAGCGAAAGTGACCAGGGACCAGTGACCAGTGACCAGTGACCAGTGACCACTGACCATTGACCAGTGACCAGTGACCAGTGACCAGTGACCAGTGACCAGTGACCAGTGACCAGCGACCAGTGACCAGTGACCAGTGACCAGTTACAAGTGACCAGTGACCAGTTACAAGTGACCAGTGACCAGCGACCAGTGACCTGTGACGAGCGACCAGTGACCATTGACCAGTGACCAGTGACCAGCAAAAATGACCAGTGACCAGTGACCAGTGACCAGTGACCAGTGACCAGTGACCAGTGACCAGCGAAAGTGACAAGTGACCAGTGACCATTGACCAGTGACCAGTGACCAGTGACCAGTGACCAGCGACCAGTGACCAGTGACCATTGACCAGTGACCAGTGACCAGTGACCAGCGAAAGTGACCAGTGACCAGTGATCAGTGACCAGTGACCAGTGACCAGTGACCAGTGACCAGTGACCAGTGACCAGTGACCAGTGACCAGCGAAAGTGACAAGTGACCAGTGACCATTGACCAGTGACCAGTGACCAGTGACCAGTGACCAGCGACCAGTGACCAGTGACCATTGACCAGTGACCAGTGACCAGTGACCAGCGAAAGTGACCAGTGACCAGTGACCAGTGACCAGTGACCAGTGACCAGTGACCAGTGACCAGTGACCAGTGACAAGTGACCAGTGACCAGCGACCAGTGACCAGTGACCACTGAACAGCGAAAGTGACCAGTGACCAGGGACCAGTGACCAGTGACCAGCGAAATTGACCAGTGTCCAGTGACCAGTGACCAGTGACAAGTGACCAGTGACCAGTGAGCTGTGACCAGTGATAAGTGACCAGTGACCAGTGACCAGTGACCAGTGACCAGTGACCAGTGACCAGTGACCAGTGACCAGTGACCAGCGAAAGTGACCAGGGACCAGTGACCAGTGACCAGTGACCAGTGACCAGTGACCAGTGAACAGTGACCAGTGACCAGTGACCAGTGACCAGTGACCAGTTACAAGTGACCAGTGACCAGTTACAAGTGACCAGTGACCAGCGACCAGTGACCAGTGACGAGCGACCAGTGACCATTGACCAGTGACCAGTGACCAGCAAAAATGACCAGTGACCAGTGACCAGTGACCAGTGACCAGTGACCAGTGACCAGTGACCAGTGACCAGTGACCAGCGAAAGTGACAAGTGACCAGTGACCATTGACCAGTGACCAGTGACCAGTGACCAGTGACCAGCGACCAGTGACCAGTGACCATTGACCAGTGACCAGTGACCAGTGACCAGCGAAAGTGACCAGTGACCAGAGATCAGTGACCAGTGAACAGTGACCAGTGACCAGCGAAAGTGACCAGGGACCAGTGACCAGTGACCAGTGACCAGTGACCACTGACCATTGACCAGTGACCAGTGACCAGTGACCAGTGACCAGTGACCAGTGACCAGTGACCAGCGACCAGTGACCAGTGACCATTGACCAGTGACCAGTGACCAGCAAAAATGACCAGTGACCAGTGACCAGTGACCAGTGACCAGTGACCAGTGACCAGTGACCAGTGACCAGTGACCAGTGACCAGTGACCAGTGACCAGTGACCAGTGACCAGCGAAAGTGACAAGTGACCAGTGACCATTGACCAGTGACCAGTGACCAGTGACCAGTGACCAGCGACCAGTGACCAGTGACCATTGACCAGTGACCAGTGACCAGTGACCAGCGAAAGTGACCAGTGACCAGTGACCAGTGACCAGTGACCAGTGACCAGTGACCAGTGACCAGTGACCAGTGACCAGTGACCAGTGACCAGTGACCAGTTACAAGTGACCAGTGACCAGCGACCAGTGACCAGTGACGAGCGACCAGTGACCAGTGACCATTGACCAGTGACCAGTGACCACTGACCATTGACCAGTGACCAGTGACCAGTGACCAGTGACCAGTGACCAGTGACCAGTGACCAGCGAAAGTGACCAGGGACCAGTGACCAGTGACCAGTGACCAGTGACCAGTGACCAGTGACCAGCGAAAGTGACCAGGGACCAGTGACCAGTGACCAGTGACCAGTGACCAGTGACCAGTGACCAGTGACCAGCGACCAGTGACCAGTGACCATTGACCAGTGACCAGTGACCAGCAAAAATGACCAGTGACCAGTGACCAGTGACCAGTGACCAGTGACCAGTGACCAGTGACCAGTGACCAGTGACAAGTGACCAGTGACCAGCGACCAGTGACCAGTGACCAGTGACCATTGACCAGTGACCAGTGACCAGTGACCAGCGAACGTGACCAGGGACCAGTGACCAGTGACCAGTGACCAGTGACCAGTGACCAGTGACCAGTTACAAGTGACCAGTGACCAGCAAAAATGACCAGTGACCAGTGACCAGTAACCAGTGACCAGTGACCAGTGACAAGTGACCAGTGACCAGCGAAAGTGACAAGTGACCAGTGACCATTGACCAGTGACCAGTGACCAGTGACCAGTGACCAGCGACCAGTGACCAGTGACCATTGACCAGTGACCAGTGACCAGTGACCAGCGAAAGTGACCAGTGACCAGTGACCAGTGACCAGTGACCAGTGACCAGTGACCAGTGACCAGTTACAAGTGACCAGTGACCAGTTACAAGTGACCAGTGACCAGCGACCAGTGACCAGTGACGAGCGACCAGTGACCATTGACCAGTGACCAGTGACCAGCAAAAATGACCAGAGACCAGTGACCAGTGACCAGTGACCAGTGACCAGTGACCAGTGACCAGTGACCAGTGACCAGTGACCAGCGAAAGTGACAAGTGACCAGTGACCATTGACCAGTGACCAGTGACCAGTGACCAGTGACCAGCGACCAGTGACCAGTGACCATTGACCAGTGACCAGTGACCAGTGACCAGCGAAAGTGACCAGTGACCAGTGATCAGTGACCAGTGAACAGTGACCAGTGACCAGTGACCAGTGACCAGTGACCAGCGAAAGTGACCAGGGACCAGTGACCAGTGACCAGTGACCAGTGACCACTGACCACTGACCATTGACCAGTGACCAGTGACCAGTGACCAGTGACCAGTGACCAGTGACCAGTGACCAGTGACCAGTGACAAGTGACCAGTGACCAGTGACCAGTGACCATTGACCAGTGACCAGTGACCAGTGACCAGCGAACGTGACCAGGGACCAGTGACCAGTGACCAGAGACCAGTGACCAGTGACCAGTGACCAGTTACAAGTGACCAGTGACCAGCAAAAATGACCAGTGACCAGTGACCAGTAACCAGTGACCAGTGACCAGTGACCAGTGACCAGTGACCAGCGAAAGTGACAAGTGACCAGTGACCATTGACCAGTGACCAGTGACCAGTGACCAGTGACCAGCGACCAGTGACCAGTGACCATTGACCAGTGACCAGTGACCAGTGACCAGCGAAAGTGACCAGTGACCAGTGACCAGTGACCAGTGACCAGTGACCAGTGACCAGTGACCAGTTACAAGTGACCAGTGACCAGTTACAAGTGACCAGTGACCAGCGACCAGTGACCAGTGACGAGCGACCAGTGACCATTGACCAGTGACCAGTGACCAGCAAAAATGACCAGAGACCAGTGACCAGTGACCAGTGACCAGTGACCAGTGACCAGTGACCAGTGACCAGTGACCAGTGACCAGCGAAAGTGACAAGTGACCAGTGACCATTGACCAGTGACCAGTGACCAGTGACCAGTGACCAGCGACCAGTGACCAGTGACCATTGACCAGTGACCAGTGACCAGTGACCAGCGAAAGTGACCAGTGACCAGTGATCAGTGACCAGTGAACAGTGACCAGTGACCAGTGACCAGTGACCAGTGACCAGCGAAAGTGACCAGGGACCAGTGACCAGTGACCAGTGACCAGTGACCACTGACCATTGACCAGTGACCAGTGATCAGTGACCAGTGACCAGTGACCAGTGACCAGTGACCAGCGACCAGTGACCAGTGACCAGTGACCAGTTACAAGTGACCAGTGACCAGTTACAAGTGACCAGTGACCAGCGACCAGTGACCTGTGACGAGCGACCAGTGACCATTGACCAGTGACCAGTGACCAGCAAAAATGACCAGTGACCAGTGACCAGTGACCAGTGACCAGTGACCAGTGACCAGTGACCAGTGACCAGTGACCAGCGAAAGTGACAAGTGACCAGTGACCATTGACCAGTGACCAGTGACCAGTGACCAGTGACCAGCGACCAGTGACCAGTGACCATTGACCAGTGACCAGTGACCAGCGAAAGTGACCAGTGACCAGTGATCAGTGACCAGTGACCAGTGACCAGTGACCAGTGACCAGTGACCAGTGACCAGCGAAAGTGACAAGTGACCAGTGACCATTGACCAGTGACCAGTGACCAGTGACCAGTGACCAGCGACCAGTGACCAGTGACCATTGACCAGTGACCAGTGACCAGTGACCAGCGAAAGTGACCAGTGACCAGTGACCAGTGACCAGTGACCAGTGACCAGTGACCAGTGACCAGTGACCAGTGACAAGTGACCAGTGACCAGCGACCAGTGACCAGTGACCACTGAACAGCGAAAGTGACCAGTGACCAGGGACCAGTGACCAGTGACCAGCGAAATTGACCAGTGTCCAGTGACCAGTGACCAGTGACAAGTGACCAGTGACCAGTGAGCTGTGACCAGTGATAAGTGACCAGTGACCAGTGACCAGTGACCAGTGACCAGTGACCAGTGACCAGTGACCAGCGAAAGTGACCAGGGACCAGTGACCAGTGACCAGTGACCAGTGACCAGTGACCAGTGACCAGTGACCAGTGACCAGTGACCAGTGAACAGTGACCAGTGACTAGTGTCCAGTGACCAGTGTCCAGTGAGCTGTGACCAGTGACCAGTGACCAGTGACCAGTGACCAGTGACCAGTGACCAGTGACCAGTGACCAGTGACCAGTGACCAGTGACCAGTGACCAGTGACCAGCGAAAGTGACCAGTGACCAGTGACCAGTGACCAGTGACAAGTGACCAGTTATCAGTGACCAGCGAAAGTGACCAGTGAACAGTGACCAGTGAGCAGTGACCAGTGAGCAGTGACCAGTGAGCAGTGACCAGTGACCAGCAAAATTGACCAGCAAAATTGACCAGTGACCAATGACCAGTGACCAGTGACCAGTGACCAGTGACCAGTGACCAGTGACCAGTGACCAGCGAAAGTGACCAGGGACAAGCGACCAGTTACCAGTGACCAGTGACCAGTGACCAGCGAAAGTGACCAGTGACCAGTGACCAGTGACCAGTGACCAGCGACCAGTGACCAGTGACGAGCGACCAGTGACCAGTGACCAGTGACCAGTGACCAGCGAAAGTGACCAGTGACCAGTGACCAGTGACCAGTGACCAGTGACCAGTGACCAGTGACCAGTGACCAGTGACAAGTGACCAGTGACCAGCGACCAGTGACCAGTGACCAGTGACCATTGACCAGTGACCAGTGACCAGTGACCAGCGAACGTGACCAGGGACCAGTGACCAGTGACCAGTGACCAGTGACCAGTGACCAGTGACCAGTGACCAGTGACCAGTGACAAGTGACCAGTGACCAGCGACCAGTGACCAGTGACCATTGACCAGTGACCATTGACCAGTGACCAGTGACCAGCAAAAATGACCAGTGACCAGTGACCAGTGACCAGTGACCAGTGACCAGTGACCAGTGACCAGTGACCAGTGACCAGTGACCAGTGACCAGTGACCAGCGAAAGTGACCAGGGACCAGTGACCAGTAACCAGTGACCAGTGACCAGTGACCAGTGACCAGTGACCAGTGACCAGTGACCTGTGACCAGTGACAAGTGACCAGTGACCAGCGACCAGTGGCCAGTGACCAGTGACCATTGACCAGTGACCAGTGACCAGTGACCAGCGAACGTGACCAGGGACCAGTGACCAGTGACCTGTGACCAGTGACCAGTGACCAGCGAAAGTGACCAGGGACCAGTGACCAGTGACCAGTGACCAGTGACCAGTGACCAGTGACCAGTGACCAGTGACCAGTGACCAGTGACCAGTGACCAGTGACCAGTGACAAGTGACCAGTGACCAGCGACCAGTGACCAGTGACCAGTGACCATTGACCAGTGACCAGTGACCAGTGACCAGCGAACGTGACCAGGGACCAGTGACCAGTGACCAGTGACCAGTGACCAGTGACCAGTGACCAGTTACAAGTGACCAGTGACCAGCGACCAGTGACCAGTGACGAGCGACCAGTGACCAGTGCCCATTGACCAGCGAAAGTGACCAGTGACCAGTGACCAGTGACCAGTGACCAGTGACCAGTGACCAGTGACCAGTGACAAGTGACCAGTGACCAGCGACCAGTGACCAGTGACCACTGAACAGCGAAAGTGACCAGTGACCAGGGACCAGTGACCAGTGACCAGCGAAATTGACCAGTGTCCAGTGACCAGTGACCAGTGACAAGTGACCAGTGACCAGTGAGCTGTGACCAGTGATAAGTGACCAGTGACCAGTGACCAGTGACCAGTGACCAGTGACCAGTGACCAGTGACCAGCGAAAGTGACCAGGGACCAGTGACCAGTGACCAGTGACCAGTGACCAGTGACCAGTGACCAGTGACCAGTGACCAGTGACCAGTGACCAGTGACCAATGAACAGTGACCAGTGACTAGTGTCCAGTGACCAGTGTCCAGTGAGCTGTGACCAGTGACCAGTGACCAGTGACCAGTGACCAGTGACCAGTGACCAGTGACCAGTGACCAGTGACCAGTGACCAGTGACCAGTGACCATTGACCAGTGACCAGTGACCAGTGACCAGTGACAAGTGACCAGTGACCAGTGACCAGCGAAAGTGACCAGTGACCAGTCACGAGCGAAATTGGCCAGTGACCAGCGAAAGTGACCAGTGACCTGTGACCAGTGACCAGTGACCAGTTACAAGTGACCAGTGACCAGCGACCAGTGACCAGTGACGAGCGACCAGTGACCAGTGACCATTGACCAGTGACCAGTGACCAGTGACCAGCGAAAGTGACCAGGGACCAGTGACCAGTGACCAGTGACCAGTGACCAGTGACCAGTGACCAGTGACCAGCGAAAGTGACCAGGGTCCAGTGACCAGTGACCAGTGACCAGTGACCAGTGACCAGTGACCAGTGACCAGTGACCAGTGACCAGTGACCAGTGACCAGTGACAAGTGACCAGTGACCAGCGACCAGTGACCAGTGACCAGTGACCATTGACCAGTGACCAGTGACCAGTGACCAGCGAACGTGACCAGGGACCAGTGACCAGTGACCAGTGACCAGTGACCAGTGACCAGTGACCAGTGACCAGTTACAAGTGACCAGTGACCAGCGACCAGTGACCAGTGACCAGTGACCAGTGACCAGTGACCAGTGACCAGTGCCAACGACCAGTGACCAGTGACCATTGACCAGTGACCAGCGAAAGTGACCAGGGAGCAGTGACCAGTGACCAGTGACCAGTGACCAGTGACCAGTGACCGGTGACCAGTGACCAGTGACCAGTGACCAGTGACCAGCGATCAGTGACCAGTGACCAGTGACCAGTGACCAGCGAAAGTGACAAGTGACCAGTGACCATTGACCAGTGACCAGTGACCAGTGACCAGTGAAAAGTGACCAGTGACCAGTGAACAGCGAAAGTGACCAGTGAACAGTGACCAGCGAAATTGACCAGTGAACAGTGATCAGCGAAATTGACCAGTGACCATTGACCAGTGACCAGTGACCAGTGACCAGTGACCAGTGACCAGTGACAAGTGACCAGTGACTAGCGACCAGTGACCAGTGACCAGTGACCACTGACCAGCGAAAGTGACCAGTGACCAGGGACCAGTGACCAGTGACCAGCGAAGTTGACCAGTGACCAGCGAAAGTGACCAGTGAACAGTGACCAGTGACCAGTGACCAGCAAAATTGACCAGTAAAATTGACCAGTAAAATTGACCAGTGACCAGTGACCAGTGACCAATGACCAGTGACCAGTGACCAGTGACCAGTGACCAGTGACCAGTGACGAGTGACCAGCGACCAGTGACCAGTGACCATTGACCAGTGACCAGTGACCAGTGACCAGCGAAAGTGACCAGGAACAAACGACCAGTGACCAGTGACCAGTGACCAGTGACCAATGACCAGTGACCAGTGACCAGTGACCAGTGACCAGTGACCAGTGGCGAGTGACCAGCGACCAGTGACCAGTGACCAGTGACCAGTGACCAGTGACCAGTGACCAGTGACCAGTGACCAGTGACCAGTGACCAGTGACCAGTGACCAGTGACCAGCGACCAGTGACCAGTGACCATTGACCAGTGACCAGTGACCAGCAAAAATGACCAGTGACCAGTGACCAGTGACCAGTGACCAGTGACCAGTGACCAGTGACCAGTGACCAGTTACAAGTGACCAGTGACCAGCGACCAGTGACCAGTGACGAGCGACCACTGACCAGTGACCAGTGACCAGTGACCAGCGAAAGTGACCAGGGACCAGTGACCAGTAACCAGTGACCAGTGACCAGTGACAAGTGACCAGTGACCAGCGACCAGTGACCAGTGACCATTGACCAGTGACCAGTGTCCAGCAAAAATGACCAGTGACCAGTGACCACTGACCAGTGACCAGTTACAAGTGACCAGTGACCAGCGACCAGTGACCAGTGACGAGCGACCAGTGACCAGTGACCAGTGACCAGTGACCAGCGAAAGTGACCAGGGACCAGTGACCAGTGACCAGTGACCAGTGACCACTGACCATTGACCAGTGACCAGTGACCAGTGACCAGTGACCAGTGACCAGTGACCAGCGACCAGTGACCAGTGACCATTGACCAGTGACCAGTGACCAGCAAAAATGACCAGTGACCAGTGACCAGTGACCAGTGACCAGTGACCAGTTACAAGTGACCAGTGACCAGCGACCAGTGACCAGTGACGAGCGACCAGTGACCAGTGACCAGTGACCAGTGACCAGCGAAAGTGACCAGGGAGCAGTGACCAGTAACCAGTGACCAGTGACCAGTGACCAGTGACCAGTGACCAGTGACCAGTGACCTGTGACCAGTGACAAGTGACCAGTGACCAGCGACCAGTGGCCAGTGACCAGTGACCATTGACCAGTGACCAGTGACCAGTGACCAGCGAACGTGACCAGGGACCAGTGACCAGTGACCTGTGACCAGTGACCAGTGACCAGTGACCAGTCACGAGCGAAATTGGCCAGTGACCAGCGAAAATGACCAGTGACCTGTGACCAGTGACCAGTGACCAGTTACAAGTGACCAGTGACCAGCGACCAGTGACCAGTGACGAGCGACCAGTGAGCAGTGACCATTGACCAGTGACCAGTGACCAGTGACCAGCGAAAGTGACCAGGGACCAGTGACCAGTGACCAGTGACCAGTGACCAGTGACCAGTGACCAGTGACCAGTGACCAGTGACAAGTGACCAGTGACCAGCGACCAGTGACCAGTGACCAGTGACCATTGACCAGTGACCAGTGACCAGTGACCAGCGAACGTGACCAGGGACCAGTGACCAGTGACCAGTGACCAGTGACCAGTGACCAGTGACCAGTGACCAGTGACCAGTTACAAGTGACCAGTGACCAGCGACCAGTGACCAGTGACCAGTGACCAGTGACCAGTGACCAGTGACCAGTGCCAACGACCAGTGACCAGTGACCATTGACCAGTGACCAGCGAAAGTGACCAGGGAGCAGTGACCAGTGACCAGTGACCAGTGACCAGTGACCAGTGACCGGTGACCAGTGACCAGTGACCAGTGACCAGTGACCAGCGATCAGTGACCAGTGACCAGTGACCAGTGACCAGCGAAAGTGACAAGTGACCAGTGACCAGTGACCAGTGACCAGTGACCAGTGACCAGCGAAAGTGACCAGTTACCAGTGAACAGTGACCAGCGAAATTGACCAGTTTCCAGTGACCAGTGAAAAGTGACCAGTGACCAGTGAACAGCGAAAGTGACCAGTGAACAGTGACCAGCGAAATTGACCAGTGAACAGTGATCAGCGAAATTGACCAGTGACCATTGACCAGTGACCAGTGACCAGTGACCAGTGACCAGTGACCAGTGACAAGTGACCAGTGACCAGCGACCAGTGACCAGTGACCAGTGACCACTGACCAGCGAAAGTGACCAGTGACCAGGGACCAGTGACCAGTGACCAGCGAAATTGACCAGTGACCAGCGAAAGTGACCAGTGAACAGTGACCAGTAACCAGTGACCAGCAAAATTGACCAGTAAAATTGACCAGTGACCAGTGACCAGTGACCAATGACCAGTGACCAGTGACCAGTGACCAGTGACCAGTGACCAGTGACGAGTGACCAGCGACCAGTGACCAGTGACCATTGACCAGTGACCAGTGACCAGTGACCAGCGAAAGTGACCAGGAACAAACGACCAGTGACCAGTGACCAGTGACCAGTGACCAATGACCAGTGACCAGTGACCAGTGACCAGTGACCAGTGACCAGTGACGAGTGACCAGCGACCAGTGACCAGTGACCATTGACCAGTGACCAGTGACCAGTGACCAGCGAAAGTGACCAGGAACAAGCGACCAGTGACCAGTGACCAGTGACCAGTGACCAGTGACCTGTGACCAGTGACCAGCGAAAGTGACCAGTGACCAGTCACGAGCGAAATTGACCAGTGACCAGCGAAAGTGACCAGTGACCAGTGACCAGTGACCAGTGACCAGTGACGAGCGAAATGGACCAGTGACCAGTGACTAGTGACCAGCGATCAGTGACCAGTGACCAGTGACCAGCGAAATTGACCAGTGACCAGTGACCAGTGACCAGTGAACAGTGACAAGTGACCAGTGACCAGTGACCAACGAAAGTGACCAGTGAACAGTGACCAGGGACCAGTGTCCATTGACGAGTGACCAGTGACCAGCGAAAGTGAACAGTGACCAGTGACCAGTGACCAGTGACCAGTGACCAGTGACCAGTGACCAGCGAAAGTGACCAGTGACCAGTGACCAGTGACCAGTGACCAGTGACCAGTGACCAGTGACAAGTGACCTGGGACCAGTGACCAGTGACCAGTGACCAGCGAAATTGACCAGTTTCCAGTGACCAGTGACAAGTGACCAGTGACCAGCGACCAGTGACCAGTGACCAGTGACCAGTGACCAGCGAAAGTGACCAGTGACCAGTGACCAGTGACCAGTGACCAGTGACCAGTGACCAGTGACCAGTGACCAGCGAAAGTGACCAGTGACCAGTGACCAGTGACCAGTGACCAGTGACCAGCGAAAGTGACCAGTGACGAGTGACCAGTGACGAGCGACCAGTGAGCAGTGACCATTGACCAGTGACCAGTGACCAGTGACCAGCGAAAGTGACCAGGGACCAGTGACCAGTGACCAGTGACCAGTGACCAGTGACCAGTGACCAGTGACCAGCGAAAGTGACCAGGGACCAGTGACCAGTGACCAGTGACCAGTGACCAGTGACCAGTGACCAGTGACCAGTGACCAGTGACCAGTGACCAGTGACAAGTGACCAGTGACCAGCGACCAGTGACCAGTGACCAGTGACCATTGACCAGTGACCAGTGACCAGTGACCAGCGAACGTGACCAGGGACCAGTGACCAGTGACCAGTGACCAGTGACCAGTGACCAGTGACCAGTGACCAGTTACAAGTGACCAGTGACCAGCGACCAGTGACCAGTGACCAGTGACCAGTGACCAGTGACCAGTGACCAGTGCCAACGACCAGTGACCAGTGACCATTGACCAGTGACCAGCGAAAGTGACCAGGGAGCAGTGACCAGTGACCAGTGACCAGTGACCAGTGACCAGTGACCGGTGACCAGTGACCAGTGACCAGTGACCAGTGACCAGCGATCAGTGACCAGTGACCAGTGACCAGTGACCAGCGAAAGTGACAAGTGACCAGTGACCAGTGACCAGTGACCAGTGACCAGTGACCAGCGAAAGTGACCAGTTACCAGTGAACAGTGACCAGCGAAATTGACCAGTTTCCAGTGACCAGTGAAAAGTGACCAGTGACCAGTGAACAGCGAAAGTGACCAGTGAACAGTGACCAGCGAAATTGACCAGTGAACAGTGATCAGCGAAATTGACAAGTGACCATTGACCAGTGACCAGTGACCAGTGACCAGTGACCAGTGACCAGTGACAAGTGACCAGTGACCAGCGACCAGTGACCAGTGACCAGTGACCACTGACCAGCGAAAGTGACCAGTGACCAGGGACCAGTGACCAGTGACCAGCGAAATTGACCAGTGACCAGCGAAAGTGACCAGTGAACAGTGACCAGTAACCAGTGACCAGCAAAATTGACCAGTAAAATTGACCAGTGACCAGTGACCAGTGACCAATGACCAGTGACCAGTGACCAGTGACCAGTGACCAGTGACCAGTGACGAGTGACCAGCGACCAGTGACCAGTGACCATTGACCAGTGACCAGTGACCAGTGACCAGCGAAAGTGACCAGGAACAAACGACCAGTGACCAGTGACCAGTGACCAGTGACCAATGACCAGTGACCAGTGACCAGTGACCAGTGACCAGTGACCAGTGACGAGTGACCAGCGACCAGTGACCAGTGACCATTGACCAGTGACCAGTGACCAGTGACCAGCGAAAGTGACCAGGAACAAGCGACCAGTGACCAGTGACCAGTGACCAGTGACCAGTGACCTGTGACCAGTGACCAGCGAAAGTGACCAGTGACCAGTCACGAGCGAAATTGACCAGTGACCAGCGAAAGTGACCAGTGACCAGTGACCAGTGACCAGTGACCAGTGACGAGCGAAATGGACCAGTGACCAGTGACTAGTGACCAGCGATCAGTGACCAGTGACCAGTGACCAGCGAAATTGACCAGTGACCAGTGACCAGTGACCAGTGAACAGTGACAAGTGACCAGTGACCAGTGACCAACGAAAGTGACCAGTGAACAGTGACCAGGGACCAGTGTCCATTGACGAGTGACCAGTGACCAGCGAAAGTGAACAGTGACCAGTGACCAGTGACCAGTGACCAGTGACCAGTGACCAGTGACCAGCGAAAGTGACCAGTGACCAGTGACCAGTGACCAGTGACCAGTGACCAGTGACCAGTGACAAGTGACCTGGGACCAGTGACCAGTGACCAGTGACCAGCGAAATTGACCAGTTTCCAGTGACCAGTGACAAGTGACCAGTGACCAGCGACCAGTGACCAGTGACCAGTGACCAGTGACCAGCGAAAGTGACCAGTGACCAGTGACCAGTGACCAGTGACCAGTGACCAGTGACCAGTGACCAGTGACCAGCGAAAGTGACCAGTGACCAGTGACCAGTGACCAGTGACCAGTGACCAGCGAAAGTGACCAGTGACGAGTGACCAGTGACAAGTGACCAGTGACCAGTGACCAGTGACCAGTGACCAGTGACCAGTGACCAGTGACCAGCGAAAGTGAAAGTGACGAGTGACCAGTGACAAGTGACAAGTGACCAGCGAAAGTGACCAGTGACCAGTGACCATTGACCATTGACCAGCGACCAGTGACCAGTGACCAGTGACGAGTGACCAGTGACCAGTGACCAGTGACCAGTGACCAGTGACCAGTGACCAGTGACCAGTGACCAGTGACCAGTTACAACTGACCAGTGACCAGCGACCAGTGACCAGTGACGAGCGACCAGTGACCAGTGACCATTGACCAGTGACCAGTGACCAGTGACCAGCGAAAGTGACCAGGGACCAGTGACCAGTGACCAGTGACCAGTTACAAGTGACCAGTGACCAGCGACCAGTGACCAGTGACGAGCGACCAGTGACCAGTGACCAGTGACCATTGACCAGTGACCAGTGACCAGTGACCAGCGAAAGTGACCAGGGACCAGTGACCAGTGACCAGTGACCAGTGACCAGTGACCAGTGACCAGTGACCAGTGACCAGTGACCAGTGACCAGTGACCAGTGACCAGTGACCAGTGACAAGTGACCAGTGACCAGCGACCAGTGACCAGTGAGCTGTGACCAGTGACCAGTGACCAGTGACCAGTGACCAGTGACCAGTGACCAGTGACCAGTGACCAGTGACCAGTGACCATTGACCAGTGACCAGTGACCAGTGACCAGTGACAAGTGACCAGTGACCAGTGACCAGCGAAAGTGACCAGTGACCAGTCACGAGCGAAATTGGCCAGTGACCAGCGAAAGTGACCAGTGACCTGTGACCAGTGACCAGTGACCAGTTACAAGTGACCAGTGACCAGCGACCAGTGACCAGTGACGAGCGACCAGTGACCAGTGACCATTGACCAGTGACCAGTGACCAGTGACCAGCGAAAGTGACCAGGGACCAGTGACCAGTGACCAGTGACCAGTGACCAGTGACCAGTGACCAGTGACCAGCGAAAGTGACCAGGGTCCAGTGACCAGTGACCAGTGACCAGTGACCAGTGACCAGTGACCAGTGACCAGTGACCAGTGACCAGTGACCAGTGACCAGTGACAAGTGACCAGTGACCAGCGACCAGTGACCAGTGACCAGTGACCATTGACCAGTGACCAGTGACCAGTGACCAGCGAACGTGACCAGGGACCAGTGACCAGTGACCAGTGACCAGTGACCAGTGACCAGTGACCAGTGACCAGTTACAAGTGACCAGTGACCAGCGACCAGTGACCAGTGACCAGTGACCAGTGACCAGTGACCAGTGACCAGTGCCAACGACCAGTGACCAGTGACCATTGACCAGTGACCAGCGAAAGTGACCAGGGAGCAGTGACCAGTGACCAGTGACCAGTGACCAGTGACCAGTGACCGGTGACCAGTGACCAGTGACCAGTGACCAGTGACCAGCGATCAGTGACCAGTGACCAGTGACCAGTGACCAGCGAAAGTGACAAGTGACCAGTGACCATTGACCAGTGACCAGTGACCAGTGACCAGTGAAAAGTGACCAGTGACCAGTGAACAGCGAAAGTGACCAGTGAACAGTGACCAGCGAAATTGACCAGTGAACAGTGATCAGCGAAATTGACCAGTGACCATTGACCAGTGACCAGTGACCAGTGACCAGTGACCAGTGACCAGTGACAAGTGACCAGTGACTAGCGACCAGTGACCAGTGACCAGTGACCACTGACCAGCGAAAGTGACCAGTGACCAGGGACCAGTGACCAGTGACCAGCGAAGTTGACCAGTGACCAGCGAAAGTGACCAGTGAACAGTGACCAGTGACCAGTGACCAGCAAAATTGACCAGTAAAATTGACCAGTAAAATTGACCAGTGACCAGTGACCAGTGACCAATGACCAGTGACCAGTGACCAGTGACCAGTGACCAGTGACCAGTGACGAGTGACCAGCGACCAGTGACCAGTGACCATTGACCAGTGACCAGTGACCAGTGACCAGCGAAAGTGACCAGGAACAAACGACCAGTGACCAGTGACCAGTGACCAGTGACCAATGACCAGTGACCAGTGACCAGTGACCAGTGACCAGTGACCAGTGGCGAGTGACCAGCGACCAGTGACCAGTGACCAGTGACCAGTGACCAGTGACCAGTGACCAGTGACCAGTGACCAGTGACCAGTGACCAGTGACCAGTGACCAGTGACCAGCGACCAGTGACCAGTGACCATTGACCAGTGACCAGTGACCAGCAAAAATGACCAGTGACCAGTGACCAGTGACCAGTGACCAGTGACCAGTGACCAGTGACCAGTGACCAGTTACAAGTGACCAGTGACCAGCGACCAGTGACCAGTGACGAGCGACCACTGACCAGTGACCAGTGACCAGTGACCAGCGAAAGTGACCAGGGACCAGTGACCAGTAACCAGTGACCAGTGACCAGTGACAAGTGACCAGTGACCAGCGACCAGTGACCAGTGACCATTGACCAGTGACCAGTGTCCAGCAAAAATGACCAGTGACCAGTGACCACTGACCAGTGACCAGTTACAAGTGACCAGTGACCAGCGACCAGTGACCAGTGACGAGCGACCAGTGACCAGTGACCAGTGACCAGTGACCAGCGAAAGTGACCAGGGACCAGTGACCAGTGACCAGTGACCAGTGACCACTGACCATTGACCAGTGACCAGTGACCAGTGACCAGTGACCAGTGACCAGTGACCAGCGACCAGTGACCAGTGACCATTGACCAGTGACCAGTGACCAGCAAAAATGACCAGTGACCAGTGACCAGTGACCAGTGACCAGTGACCAGTTACAAGTGACCAGTGACCAGCGACCAGTGACCAGTGACGAGCGACCAGTGACCAGTGACCAGTGACCAGTGACCAGCGAAAGTGACCAGGGAGCAGTGACCAGTAACCAGTGACCAGTGACCAGTGACCAGTGACCAGTGACCAGTGACCAGTGACCTGTGACCAGTGACAAGTGACCAGTGACCAGCGACCAGTGGCCAGTGACCAGTGACCATTGACCAGTGACCAGTGACCAGTGACCAGCGAACGTGACCAGGGACCAGTGACCAGTGACCTGTGACCAGTGACCAGTGACCAGTGACCAGTCACGAGCGAAATTGGCCAGTGACCAGCGAAAGTGACCAGTGACCTGTGACCAGTGACCAGTGACCAGTTACAAGTGACCAGTGACCAGCGACCAGTGACCAGTGACGAGCGACCAGTGAGCAGTGACCATTGACCAGTGACCAGTGACCAGTGACCAGCGAAAGTGACCAGGGACCAGTGACCAGTGACCAGTGACCAGTGACCAGTGACCAGTGACCAGTGACCAGTGACAAGTGACCAGTGACCAGCGACCAGTGACCAGTGACCAGTGACCATTGACCAGTGACCAGTGACCAGTGACCAGCGAACGTGACCAGGGACCAGTGACCAGTGACCAGTGACCAGTGACCAGTGACCAGTGACCAGTGACCAGTGACCAGTTACAAGTGACCAGTGACCAGCGACCAGTGACCAGTGACCAGTGACCAGTGACCAGTGACCAGTGACCAGTGCCAACGACCAGTGACCAGTGACCATTGACCAGTGACCAGCGAAAGTGACCAGGGAGCAGTGACCAGTGACCAGTGACCAGTGACCAGTGACCAGTGACCGGTGACCAGTGACCAGTGACCAGTGACCAGTGACCAGCGATCAGTGACCAGTGACCAGTGACCAGTGACCAGCGAAAGTGACAAGTGACCAGTGACCAGTGACCAGTGACCAGTGACCAGTGACCAGCGAAAGTGACCAGTTACCAGTGAACAGTGACCAGCGAAATTGACCAGTTTCCAGTGACCAGTGAAAAGTGACCAGTGACCAGTGAACAGCGAAAGTGACCAGTGAACAGTGACCAGCGAAATTGACCAGTGAACAGTGATCAGCGAAATTGACCAGTGACCATTGACCAGTGACCAGTGACCAGTGACCAGTGACCAGTGACCAGTGACAAGTGACCAGTGACCAGCGACCAGTGACCAGTGACCAGTGACCACTGACCAGCGAAAGTGACCAGTGACCAGGGACCAGTGACCAGTGACCAGCGAAATTGACCAGTGACCAGCGAAAGTGACCAGTGAACAGTGACCAGTAACCAGTGACCAGCAAAATTGACCAGTAAAATTGACCAGTGACCAGTGACCAGTGACCAATGACCAGTGACCAGTGACCAGTGACCAGTGACCAGTGACCAGTGACGAGTGACCAGCGACCAGTGACCAGTGACCATTGACCAGTGACCAGTGACCAGTGACCAGCGAAAGTGACCAGGAACAAACGACCAGTGACCAGTGACCAGTGACCAGTGACCAATGACCAGTGACCAGTGACCAGTGACCAGTGACCAGTGACCAGTGACGAGTGACCAGCGACCAGTGACCAGTGACCATTGACCAGTGACCAGTGACCAGTGACCAGCGAAAGTGACCAGGAACAAGCGACCAGTGACCAGTGACCAGTGACCAGTGACCAGTGACCTGTGACCAGTGACCAGCGAAAGTGACCAGTGACCAGTCACGAGCGAAATTGACCAGTGACCAGCGAAAGTGACCAGTGACCAGTGACCAGTGACCAGTGACCAGTGACGAGCGAAATGGACCAGTGACCAGTGACTAGTGACCAGCGATCAGTGACCAGTGACCAGTGACCAGCGAAATTGACCAGTGACCAGTGACCAGTGACCAGTGAACAGTGACAAGTGACCAGTGACCAGTGACCAACGAAAGTGACCAGTGAACAGTGACCAGGGACCAGTGTCCATTGACGAGTGACCAGTGACCAGCGAAAGTGAACAGTGACCAGTGACCAGTGACCAGTGACCAGTGACCAGTGACCAGTGACCAGCGAAAGTGACCAGTGACCAGTGACCAGTGACCAGTGACCAGTGACCAGTGACCAGTGACAAGTGACCTGGGACCAGTGACCAGTGACCAGTGACCAGCGAAATTGACCAGTTTCCAGTGACCAGTGACAAGTGACCAGTGACCAGCGACCAGTGACCAGTGACCAGTGACCAGTGACCAGCGAAAGTGACCAGTGACCAGTGACCAGTGACCAGTGACCAGTGACCAGTGACCAGTGACCAGTGACCAGTGACCAGCGAAAGTGACCAGTGACCAGTGACCAGTGACCAGTGACCAGTGACCAGCGAAAGTGACCAGTGACGAGTGACCAGTGACGAGCGACCAGTGAGCAGTGACCATTGACCAGTGACCAGTGACCAGTGACCAGCGAAAGTGACCAGGGACCAGTGACCAGTGACCAGTGACCAGTGACCAGTGACCAGTGACCAGTGACCAGCGAAAGTGACCAGGGACCAGTGACCAGTGACCAGTGACCAGTGACCAGTGACCAGTGACCAGTGACCAGTGACCAGTGACCAGTGACCAGTGACAAGTGACCAGTGACCAGCGACCAGTGACCAGTGACCAGTGACCATTGACCAGTGACCAGTGACCAGTGACCAGCGAACGTGACCAGGGACCAGTGACCAGTGACCAGTGACCAGTGACCAGTGACCAGTGACCAGTGACCAGTTACAAGTGACCAGTGACCAGCGACCAGTGACCAGTGACCAGTGACCAGTGACCAGTGACCAGTGACCAGTGCCAACGACCAGTGACCAGTGACCATTGACCAGTGACCAGCGAAAGTGACCAGGGAGCAGTGACCAGTGACCAGTGACCAGTGACCAGTGACCAGTGACCGGTGACCAGTGACCAGTGACCAGTGACCAGTGACCAGCGATCAGTGACCAGTGACCAGTGACCAGTGACCAGCGAAAGTGACAAGTGACCAGTGACCAGTGACCAGTGACCAGTGACCAGTGACCAGCGAAAGTGACCAGTTACCAGTGAACAGTGACCAGCGAAATTGACCAGTTTCCAGTGACCAGTGAAAAGTGACCAGTGACCAGTGAACAGCGAAAGTGACCAGTGAACAGTGACCAGCGAAATTGACCAGTGAACAGTGATCAGCGAAATTGACAAGTGACCATTGACCAGTGACCAGTGACCAGTGACCAGTGACCAGTGACCAGTGACAAGTGACCAGTGACCAGCGACCAGTGACCAGTGACCAGTGACCACTGACCAGCGAAAGTGACCAGTGACCAGGGACCAGTGACCAGTGACCAGCGAAATTGACCAGTGACCAGCGAAAGTGACCAGTGAACAGTGACCAGTAACCAGTGACCAGCAAAATTGACCAGTAAAATTGACCAGTGACCAGTGACCAGTGACCAATGACCAGTGACCAGTGACCAGTGACCAGTGACCAGTGACCAGTGACGAGTGACCAGCGACCAGTGACCAGTGACCATTGACCAGTGACCAGTGACCAGTGACCAGCGAAAGTGACCAGGAACAAACGACCAGTGACCAGTGACCAGTGACCAGTGACCAATGACCAGTGACCAGTGACCAGTGACCAGTGACCAGTGACCAGTGACGAGTGACCAGCGACCAGTGACCAGTGACCATTGACCAGTGACCAGTGACCAGTGACCAGCGAAAGTGACCAGGAACAAGCGACCAGTGACCAGTGACCAGTGACCAGTGACCAGTGACCTGTGACCAGTGACCAGCGAAAGTGACCAGTGACCAGTCACGAGCGAAATTGACCAGTGACCAGCGAAAGTGACCAGTGACCAGTGACCAGTGACCAGTGACCAGTGACGAGCGAAATGGACCAGTGACCAGTGACTAGTGACCAGCGATCAGTGACCAGTGACCAGTGACCAGCGAAATTGACCAGTGACCAGTGACCAGTGACCAGTGAACAGTGACAAGTGACCAGTGACCAGTGACCAACGAAAGTGACCAGTGAACAGTGACCAGGGACCAGTGTCCATTGACGAGTGACCAGTGACCAGCGAAAGTGAACAGTGACCAGTGACCAGTGACCAGTGACCAGTGACCAGTGACCAGTGACCAGCGAAAGTGACCAGTGACCAGTGACCAGTGACCAGTGACCAGTGACCAGTGACCAGTGACAAGTGACCTGGGACCAGTGACCAGTGACCAGTGACCAGCGAAATTGACCAGTTTCCAGTGACCAGTGACAAGTGACCAGTGACCAGCGACCAGTGACCAGTGACCAGTGACCAGTGACCAGTGACCAGCGAAAGTGACCAGTGACCAGTGACCAGTGACCAGTGACCAGTGACCAGTGACCAGTGACCAGTGACCAGCGAAAGTGACCAGTGACCAGTGACCAGTGACCAGTGACCAGTGACCAGCGAAAGTGACCAGTGACGAGTGACCAGTGACAAGTGACCAGTGACCAGTGACCAGTGACCAGTGACCAGTGACCAGTGACCAGTGACCAGCGAAAGTGAAAGTGACGAGTGACCAGTGACAAGTGACAAGTGACCAGCGAAAGTGACCAGTGACCAGTGACCATTGACCATTGACCCGCGACCAGTGACCAGTGACCAGTGACGAGTGACCAGTGACCAGTGACCAGTGACCAGTGACCAGTGACCAGTGACCAGTGACCAGTGACCAGTGACCAGTTACAACTGACCAGTGACCAGCGACCAGTGACCAGTGACGAGCGACCAGTGACCAGTGACCATTGACCAGTGACCAGTGACCAGTGACCAGCGAAAGTGACCAGGGACCAGTGACCAGTGACCAGTGACCAGTTACAAGTGACCAGTGACCAGCGACCAGTGACCAGTGACGAGCGACCAGTGACCAGTGACCAGTGACCATTGACCAGTGACCAGTGACCAGTGACCAGCGAAAGTGACCAGGGACCAGTGACCAGTGACCAGTGACCAGTGACCAGTGACCAGTGACCAGTGACCAGTGACCAGTGACCAGTGACCAGTGACCAGTGACCAGTGACCAGTGACCAGTGACAAGTGACCAGTGACCAGCGACCAGTGACCAGTGACCAGTGACCATTGACCAGTGACCAGTGACCAGTGACCAGCGAACGTGACCAGGGACCAGTGACCAGTGACCAGTGACCAGTGACCAGTGACCAGTTACAAGTGACCAGTGACCAGTTACAAGTGACCAGTGACCAGCGACCAGTGACCTGTGACGAGCGACCAGTGACCAGTGACCAGCAAAAATGACCAGTGACCAGTGACCAGTGACCAGTGACCAGTGACCAGTGACCAGTGACCAGTGACCAGTGACCAGCGAAAGTGACAAGTGACCAGTGACCATTGACCCGTGACCAGTGACCAGTGACCAGTGACCAGCGACCAGTGACCAGTGACCATTGACCAGTGACCAGTGACCAGTGACCAGCGAAAGTGACCAGTGACCAGTGATCAGTGACCAGTGAACAGTGACCAGTTACCAGTGACCAGTGACCAGCGAAAGTGACCAGGGACCAGTGACCAGTGACCAGTGACCAGTGACCACTGACCATTGACCAGTGACCAGTGACCAGTGACCAGTGACCAGTGACCAGTGACCAGCGACCAGTGACCAGTGACCATTGACCAGTGACCAGTGACCAGCAAAAATGACCAGTGACCAGTGACCAGTGACCAGTGACCAGTGACCAGTGACCAGTGACCAGTGACCAGTGACCAGCGAAAGTGACAAGTGACCAGTGACCATTGACCAGTGACCAGTGACCAGTGACCACTGACCAGCGACCCGTGACCAGTGACCATTGACCAGTGACCAGTGACCAGTGACCAGCGAAAGTGACCAGTGACCAGTGACCAGTGACCAGTGACCAGTGACCAGTGACCAGTGACCAGTGACCAGTGACCAGTTACAAGTGACCAGTGACCAGCGACCAGTGACCAGTGACGAGCGACCAGTGACCAGTGACCATTGACCAGTGACCAGTGACCAGTGACCAGCGAAAGTGACCAGGGACCAGTGACCAGTGACCAGTGACCAGTGACCAGCGAAAGTGACCAGTGAGCAGTGACCAGTGACCAGTGACCAGCGGTAGTGACCAGTGATCAGTGACCAGTGAACAGTGACCAGTGACCAGCGAAATTGACCAGTGACCAGCGAAAGTGACCAGTGACCATTGACCAGTGACCAGTGACCAGCAAAAATGACCAGTGACCAGTGACCAGTGACCAGTGACCAGTGACCAGTTACAAGTGACCAGTGACCAGCGACCAGTGACCAGTGACGAGCGACCAGTGACCAGTGACCATTGACCAGTGACCAGTGACCAGTGACCAGCGAAAGTGACCAGGGACCAGTGACCAGTGACCAGTGACCAGTGACCAGTGACCAGTGACCAGTGACCAGTGACCAGTGACCAGTGACAAGTGACCAGTGACCAGCGACCAGTGACCAGTGACCAGTGACCATTGACCAGTGACCAGTGACCAGTGACCAGCGAACGTGACCAGGGACCAGTGACCAGTGACCAGTGACCTGTGACCAGCGAAAGTGACCAGTGACCAGTGACCATTGACCATTGACCAGCGACCAGTGACCAGTGACCAGTGACGAGTGACCAGTGACCAGTGACCAGTGACCAGTGACCAGTGACCAGTGACCAGTGACCAGTGACCAGTGACCAGTGACCAGTGACCAGTTACAACTGACCAGTGACCAGCGACCAGTGACCAGTGACGAGCGACCAGTGACCAGTGACCATTGACCAGTGACCAGTGACCAGTGACCAGCGAAAGTGACCAGGGACCAGTGACCAGTGACCAGTGACCAGTGACCAGTTACAAGTGACCAGTGACCAGCGACCAGTGACCAGTGACGAGCGACCAGTGACCAGTGACCAGTGACCATTGACCAGTGACCAGTGACCAGTGACCAGTGACCAGCGAAAGTGAAAGTGACGTGTGACCAGTGACAAGTGACAAGTGACCAGTGACCAGCGACCTGTGACCAACGACCAGTGACCAGTGACCAGTGACCAGTGACCAGTGACCAGTGACCAGTGACCAGCGAAAGTGACAAGTGACCAGTGAGCATTGACCAGTGACCAGTGACCAGTGACCAGTGACCAGCGACCAGTGACCAGTGACCATTGACCAGTGACCAGTGACCAGTGACCAGCGAAAGTGACCAGTGACCAGTGACCAGTGACCAGTGACCAGTGACCAGTGACCAGTGACCAGTGACCAGTGACCAGTGACCAGTGACCAGTTACAAGTGACCAGTGACCAGCGACCAGTGACAAGTGACGAGCGACCAGTGACCAGTGACCATTGACCAGTGACCAGTGACCACTGACCATTGACCAGTGACCAGTGACCAGTGACCAGTGACCAGTGACCAGTGACCAGTGACCAGTGACCAGTGACCAGTGACCAGTGACCAGTTACAAGTGACCAGTGACCAGCGACCAGTGACCAGTGACGAGCAACCAGTGACCAGTGACCATTGACCAGTGACCAGTGACCAGTGACCAGCGAAAGTGACCAGGGACCAGTGACCAGTGACCAGTGACCAGTGACCAGTTACAAGTGACCAGTGACCATTGACCAGTGACCAGTGACCAGTGACCAGTGACCAGTGACAAGTGACCAGTGACCAGCGACCAGTGACCAGTGACCAGTGACCACTGACCAGCGAAAGTGACCAGTGACCAGGGACCAGTGACCAGTGACCAGCGAAATTGACCAGTGACCAGCGAAAGTGACCAGTGAACAGTGACCAGTGACCAGTGACCAGCAAAATTGACCAGTAAAATTGACCAGTGACCAGTGACCAGTGACCAATGACCAGTGACCAGTGACCAGTGACCAGTGACCAGTGACCAGTGACGAGTGACCAGCGACCAGTGACCAGTGACCATTGACCAGTGACCAGTGACCAGTGACCAGCGAAAGTGACCAGGAACAAACGACCAGTGACCAGTGACCAGTGACCAGTGACCAATGACCAGTGACCAGTGACCAGTGACCAGTGACCAGTGACCAGTGACGAGTGACCAGCGACCAGTGACCAGTGACCAGTGACCAGTGACCAGCGAAAGTGACCAGGAACAAGCGACCAGTGACCAGTGACCAGTGACCAGTGACCAGTGACCAGTGACCAGTGACCAGTGACCAGTGACCAGTGACCTGTGACCAGTGACCAGTGACCAGTGTCCAGTGACCAGTGACGAGCGAAATGGACCAGTGACCAGTGACTAGTGACCAGCGATCAATGACCAGTGACCAGTGACCAGTGACCAGTGACCAGTGACCAGCGAAATTGACCAGTGACCAGTGACCAGTGACCAGTGACCAGCGACCAGTGACCAGTGACCAGTGACAAGTGACCAGTGACCGGCGAAAGTGACCAGTGAACAGTGACCAGTGACCAGTGACCAGTGAATAGTGACCAGTGACCAGTGAACAGCGAAAGTGACCAGTGTCCAGTGACCAGTGACCAGTGATCTGTGACCAGTGACCAGTGACCAGTGACCAGTGAACTGTGACCAGTGACCAGTGACCAGCGAAAGTGACCAGTGACCAGTCACGAGCGAAATTGACCAGTGACCAGCGAAAGTGACCAGTGACCAGTGACCAGTGACCAGTGTCCAGTGACCAGTGACCAGTGATAAGTGACCAGTGACCAGTGACCAGTGACCAGCGACCAGTGACCAGTGACCAGTGAATAGTGACCAGTGACCAGTCACGAGCGAAATTGACCAGTGACCAGCGAAAGTGACCAGTGACCAGTGACCAGTGACCAGTGTCCAGTGACCAGTGACCAGTGATAAGTGACCAGTGACCAGTGACCAGTGACCAGCGACCAGTGACCAGTGACCAGTGAATAGTGACCAGTGACCAGTGACCAGCGACCAGTGACCAATGACCAGTGTCCTGTGACCATTCACCAGTGAATAGTGACCAGTGACCAGTGAACAGCGAAAGTGACCAGTGACCAGTGACCTGTGACCAGTGACCAGTGACCAGTGACGAGCGAAATGGACCAGTGACCAGTGACTAGTGACCAGCGATCAGTGACCAGTGACCAGCGATCAGTGACCAGTGACCAGTGACCAGCGAAATTGACCAGTGACCAGTGACCAGTGACCAGTGAACAGTGACAAGTGACCAGTGACCAGTGACCAACGAAAGTGACCAGTGAACAGTGACCAGGGACCAGTGACCATTGACGAGTGACCAGTGACCAGCGAAAGTGAACAGTGACCAGTGACCAGTGACCAGTGACCAGTGACCAGTGACCAGTGACCAGCGAAAGTGACCAGTGACCAGTGACCAGTGACCAGTGACCAGTGACCAGTGACCAGTGACCAGTGACCAGTGACCAGTGACAAGTGACCAGTGACCAGCGACCAGTGACCAGTGACCAGTGACCACTGACCAGCGAAAGTGACCAGTGACCAGGGACCAGTGACCAGTGACCAGCGAAATTGACCAGTGACCAGCGAAAGTGACCAGTGAACAGTGACCAGTGACCAGTGACCAGTGACCAGTGACCAGTGACCAGTGACCAGTGCCAACGACCAGTGACCAGTGACCATTGACCAGTGACCAGCGAAAGTGACCAGTGACAAGTGACCAGTGACCAGTGACCAGTGACCAGTGACCAGTGACCAGTGACCAGTGACCAGCGAAAGTGAAAGTGACGAGTGACCAGTGACAAGAGACAAGTGACCAGCGAAAGTGACCAGTGACCCGTGACCATTGACCATTGACCAGCGACCAGTGACCAGTGACCAGTGACGAGTGACCAGTGACCAGTGACCAGTGACCAGTGACCAGTGACCAGTGACCAGTGACCAGTGACCAGTGACCAGTTACAACTGACCAGTGACCAGCGACCAGTGACCAGTGACGAGCGACCAGTGACCAGTGACCATTGACCAGTGACCAGTGACCAGTGACCAGCGAAAGTGACCAGGGACCAGTGACCAGTGACCAGTGACCAGTTACAAGTGACCAGTGACCAGCGACCAGTGACCAGTGACGAGCGACCAGTGACCAGTGACCAGTGACCATTGACCAGTGACCAGTGACCAGTGACCAGCGAAAGTGACCAGGGACCAGTGACCAGTGACCAGTGACCAGTGACCAGTGACCAGTGACCAGTGACCAGTGACCAGTGACCAGTGACCAGTGACCAGTGACCAGTGACCAGTGACCAGTGACCAGTGACAAGTGACCAGTGACCAGCGACCAGTGACCAGTGACCAGTGACCATTGACCAGTGACCAGTGACCAGTGACCAGCGAACGTGACCAGGGACCAGTGACCAGTGACCAGTGACCAGTGACCAGTGACCAGTGACCAGTTACAAGTGACCAGTGACCAGTTACAAGTGACCAGTGACCAGCGACCAGTGACCTGTGACGAGCGACCAGTGACCATTGACCAGTGACCAGTGACCAGCAAAAATGACCAGTGACCAGTGACCAGTGACCAGTGACCAGTGACCAGTGACCAGTGACCAGTGACCAGTGACCAGCGAAAGTGACAAGTGACCAGTGACCATTGACCAGTGACCAGTGACCAGTGACCAGTGACCAGCGACCAGTGACCAGTGACCATTGACCAGTGACCAGTGACCAGTGACCAGCGAAAGTGACCAGTGATCAGTGACCAGTGAACAGTGACCAGTTACCAGTGACCAGTGACCAGCGAAAGTGACCAGGGACCAGTGACCAGTGACCAGTGACCAGTGACCACTGACCATTGACCAGTGACCAGTGACCAGTGACCAGTGACCAGTGACCAGTGACCAGTGACCAGTGACCAGCGACCAGTGACCAGTGACCATTGACCAGTGACCAGTGACCAGCAAAAATGACCAGTGACCAGTGACCAGTGACCAGTGACCAGTGACCAGTGACCAGTGACCTGTGACCAGTGACCAGCGAAAGTGACAAGTGACCAGTGACCATTGACCAGTGACCAGTGACCAGTGACCAGTGACCAGCGACCAGTGACCAGTGACCATTGACCAGTGACCAGTGACCAGTGACCAGCGAAAGTGACCAGTGACCAGTGACCAGTGACCAGTGACCAGTGACCAGTGACCAGTGACCAGTGACCAGTGACCAGTTACAAGTGACCAGTGACCAGCGACCAGTGACCAGTGACGAGCAACCAGTGACCAGTGACCATTGACCAGTGACCAGTGACCAGTGACCAGCGAAAGTGACCAGGGACCAGTGACCAGTGACCAGTGACCAGTGACCAGTTACAAGTGACCAGTGACCATTGACCAGTGACCAGTGACCAGTGACCAGTGACCAGTGACAAGTGACCAGTGACCAGCGACCAGTGACCAGTGACCAGTGACCACTGACCAGCGAAAGTGACCAGTGACCAGGGACCAGTGACCAGTGACCAGCGAAATTGACCAGTGACCAGCGAAAGTGACCAGTGAACAGTGACCAGTGACCAGTGACCAGCAAAATTGACCAGTAAAATTGACCAGTGACCAGTGACCAGTGACCAATGACCAGTGACCAGTGACCAGTGACCAGTGACCAGTGACCAGTGACGAGTGACCAGCGACCAGTGACCAGTGACCATTGACCAGTGACCAGTGACCAGTGACCAGCGAAAGTGACCAGGAACAAACGACCAGTGACCAGTGACCAGTGACCAGTGACCAATGACCAGTGACCAGTGACCAGTGACCAGTGACCAGTGACCAGTGACGAGTGACCAGCGACCAGTGACCAGTGACCAGTGACCAGTGACCAGCGAAAGTGACCAGGAACAAGCGACCAGTGACCAGTGACCAGTGACCAGTGACCAGTGACCAGTGACCAGTGACCAGTGACCAGTGACCAGTGACCTGTGACCAGTGACCAGTGACCAGTGTCCAGTGACCAGTGACGAGCGAAATGGACCAGTGACCAGTGACTAGTGACCAGCGATCAATGACCAGTGACCAGTGACCAGTGACCAGTGACCAGTGACCAGCGAAATTGACCAGTGACCAGTGACCAGTGACCAGTGACCAGCGACCAGTGACCAGTGACCAGTGACAAGTGACCAGTGACCGGCGAAAGTGACCAGTGAACAGTGACCAGTGACCAGTGACCAGTGAATAGTGACCAGTGACCAGTGAACAGCGAAAGTGACCAGTGTCCAGTGACCAGTGACCAGTGATCTGTGACCAGTGACCAGTGACCAGTGACCAGTGAACTGTGACCAGTGACCAGTGACCAGCGAAAGTGACCAGTGACCAGTCACGAGCGAAATTGACCAGTGACCAGCGAAAGTGACCAGTGACCAGTGACCAGTGACCAGTGTCCAGTGACCAGTGACCAGTGATAAGTGACCAGTGACCAGTGACCAGTGACCAGCGACCAGTGACCAGTGACCAGTGAATAGTGACCAGTGACCAGTCACGAGCGAAATTGACCAGTGACCAGCGAAAGTGACCAGTGACCAGTGACCAGTGACCAGTGTCCAGTGACCAGTGACCAGTGATAAGTGACCAGTGACCAGTGACCAGTGACCAGCGACCAGTGACCAGTGACCAGTGAATAGTGACCAGTGACCAGTGACCAGCGACCAGTGACCAATGACCAGTGTCCTGTGACCATTCACCAGTGAATAGTGACCAGTGACCAGTGAACAGCGAAAGTGACCAGTGACCAGTGACCTGTGACCAGTGACCAGTGACCAGTGACGAGCGAAATGGACCAGTGACCAGTGACTAGTGACCAGCGATCAGTGACCAGTGACCAGCGATCAGTGACCAGTGACCAGTGACCAGCGAAATTGACCAGTGACCAGTGACCAGTGACCAGTGAACAGTGACAAGTGACCAGTGACCAGTGACCAACGAAAGTGACCAGTGAACAGTGACCAGGGACCAGTGACCATTGACGAGTGACCAGTGACCAGCGAAAGTGAACAGTGACCAGTGACCAGTGACCAGTGACCAGTGACCAGTGACCAGTGACCAGCGAAAGTGACCAGTGACCAGTGACCAGTGACCAGTGACCAGTGACCAGTGACCAGTGACCAGTGACCAGTGACCAGTGACAAGTGACCAGTGACCAGCGACCAGTGACCAGTGACCAGTGACCACTGACCAGCGAAAGTGACCAGTGACCAGGGACCAGTGACCAGTGACCAGCGAAATTGACCAGTGACCAGCGAAAGTGACCAGTGAACAGTGACCAGTGACCAGTGACCAGTGACCAGTGACCAGTGACCAGTGACCAGTGCCAACGACCAGTGACCAGTGACCATTGACCAGTGACCAGCGAAAGTGACCAGTGACAAGTGACCAGTGACCAGTGACCAGTGACCAGTGACCAGTGACCAGTGACCAGTGACCAGCGAAAGTGAAAGTGACGAGTGACCAGTGACAAGAGACAAGTGACCAGCGAAAGTGACCAGTGACCCGTGACCATTGACCATTGACCAGCGACCAGTGACCAGTGACCAGTGACGAGTGACCAGTGACCAGTGACCAGTGACCAGTGACCAGTGACCAGTGACCAGTGACCAGTGACCAGTGACCAGTTACAACTGACCAGTGACCAGCGACCAGTGACCAGTGACGAGCGACCAGTGACCAGTGACCATTGACCAGTGACCAGTGACCAGTGACCAGCGAAAGTGACCAGGGACCAGTGACCAGTGACCAGTGACCAGTTACAAGTGACCAGTGACCAGCGACCAGTGACCAGTGACGAGCGACCAGTGACCAGTGACCAGTGACCATTGACCAGTGACCAGTGACCAGTGACCAGCGAAAGTGACCAGGGACCAGTGACCAGTGACCAGTGACCAGTGACCAGTGACCAGTGACCAGTGACCAGTGACCAGTGACCAGTGACCAGTGACCAGTGACCAGTGACCAGTGACCAGTGACCAGTGACCAGTGACAAGTGACCAGTGACCAGCGACCAGTGACCAGTGACCAGTGACCATTGACCAGTGACCAGTGACCAGTGACCAGCGAACGTGACCAGGGACCAGTGACCAGTGACCAGTGACCAGTGACCAGTGACCAGTGACCAGTTACAAGTGACCAGTGACCAGTTACAAGTGACCAGTGACCAGCGACCAGTGACCTGTGACGAGCGACCAGTGACCATTGACCAGTGACCAGTGACCAGCAAAAATGACCAGTGACCAGTGACCAGTGACCAGTGACCAGTGACCAGTGACCAGTGACCAGTGACCAGTGACCAGCGAAAGTGACAAGTGACCAGTGACCATTGACCAGTGACCAGTGACCAGTGACCAGTGACCAGCGACCAGTGACCAGTGACCATTGACCAGTGACCAGTGACCAGTGACCAGCGAAAGTGACCAGTGATCAGTGACCAGTGAACAGTGACCAGTTACCAGTGACCAGTGACCAGCGAAAGTGACCAGGGACCAGTGACCAGTGACCAGTGACCAGTGACCACTGACCATTGACCAGTGACCAGTGACCAGTGACCAGTGACCAGTGACCAGTGACCAGTGACCAGTGACCAGCGACCAGTGACCAGTGACCATTGACCAGTGACCAGTGACCAGCAAAAATGACCAGTGACCAGTGACCAGTGACCAGTGACCAGTGACCAGTGACCAGTGACCTGTGACCAGTGACCAGCGAAAGTGACAAGTGACCAGTGACCATTGACCAGTGACCAGTGACCAGTGACCAGTGACCAGCGACCAGTGACCAGTGACCATTGACCAGTGACCAGTGACCAGTGACCAGCGAAAGTGACCAGTGACCAGTGACCAGTGACCAGTGACCAGTGACCAGTGACCAGTGACCAGCGACCAGTGACCAGTGACCATTGACCAGTGACCAGTGACCAGCAAAAATGACCAGTGACCAGTGACCAGTGACCAGTGACCAGTGACCAGTGACCAGTGACCTGTGACCAGTGACCAGCGAAAGTGACAAGTGACGAGTGACCATTGACCAGTGACCAGTGACCAGTGACCAGTGACCAGCGACCAGTGACCAGTGACCATTGACCAGTGACCAGTGACCAGTGACCAGCGAAAGTGACCAGTGACCAGTGACCAGTGACCAGTGACCAGTGACCAGTGACCAGTGACCAGTGACCAGTGACCAGTTACAAGTGACCAGTGACCAGCGACCAGTGACCAGTGACGAGCAACCAGTGACCAGTGACCATTGACCAGTGACCAGTGACCAGTGACCAGCGAAAGTGACCAGGGACCAGTGACCAGTGACCAGTGACCAGTGACCAGTTACAAGTGACCAGTGACCATTGACCAGTGACCAGTGACCAGTGACCAGTGACCAGTGACAAGTGACCAGTGACCAGCGACCAGTGACCAGTGACCAGTGACCACTGACCAGCGAAAGTGACCAGTGACCAGGGACCAGTGACCAGTGACCAGCGAAATTGACCAGTGACCAGCGAAAGTGACCAGTGAACAGTGACCAGTGACCAGTGACCAGCAAAATTGACCAGTAAAATTGACCAGTGACCAGTGACCAGTGACCAATGACCAGTGACCAGTGACCAGTGACCAGTGACCAGTGACCAGTGACGAGTGACCAGCGACCAGTGACCAGTGACCATTGACCAGTGACCAGTGACCAGTGACCAGCGAAAGTGACCAGGAACAAACGACCAGTGACCAGTGACCAGTGACCAGTGACCAATGACCAGTGACCAGTGACCAGTGACCAGTGACCAGTGACCAGTGACGAGTGACCAGCGACCAGTGACCAGTGACCAGTGACCAGTGACCAGCGAAAGTGACCAGGAACAAGCGACCAGTGACCAGTGACCAGTGACCAGTGACCAGTGACCAGTGACCAGTGACCAGTGACCAGTGACCAGTGACCTGTGACCAGTGACCAGTGACCAGTGTCCAGTGACCAGTGACGAGCGAAATGGACCAGTGACCAGTGACTAGTGACCAGCGATCAATGACCAGTGACCAGTGACCAGTGACCAGTGACCAGTGACCAGCGAAATTGACCAGTGACCAGTGACCAGTGACCAGTGACCAGCGACCAGTGACCAGTGACCAGTGACAAGTGACCAGTGACCGGCGAAAGTGACCAGTGAACAGTGACCAGTGACCAGTGACCAGTGAATAGTGACCAGTGACCAGTGAACAGCGAAAGTGACCAGTGTCCAGTGACCAGTGACCAGTGATCTGTGACCAGTGACCAGTGACCAGTGACCAGTGAACTGTGACCAGTGACCAGTGACCAGCGAAAGTGACCAGTGACCAGTCACGAGCGAAATTGACCAGTGACCAGCGAAAGTGACCAGTGACCAGTGACCAGTGACCAGTGTCCAGTGACCAGTGACCAGTGATAAGTGACCAGTGACCAGTGACCAGTGACCAGCGACCAGTGACCAGTGACCAGTGAATAGTGACCAGTGACCAGTCACGAGCGAAATTGACCAGTGACCAGCGAAAGTGACCAGTGACCAGTGACCAGTGACCAGTGTCCAGTGACCAGTGACCAGTGATAAGTGACCAGTGACCAGTGACCAGTGACCAGCGACCAGTGACCAGTGACCAGTGAATAGTGACCAGTGACCAGTGACCAGCGACCAGTGACCAATGACCAGTGTCCTGTGACCATTCACCAGTGAATAGTGACCAGTGACCAGTGAACAGCGAAAGTGACCAGTGACCAGTGACCTGTGACCAGTGACCAGTGACCAGTGACGAGCGAAATGGACCAGTGACCAGTGACTAGTGACCAGCGATCAGTGACCAGTGACCAGCGATCAGTGACCAGTGACCAGTGACCAGCGAAATTGACCAGTGACCAGTGACCAGTGACCAGTGAACAGTGACAAGTGACCAGTGACCAGTGACCAACGAAAGTGACCAGTGAACAGTGACCAGGGACCAGTGACCATTGACGAGTGACCAGTGACCAGCGAAAGTGAACAGTGACCAGTGACCAGTGACCAGTGACCAGTGACCAGTGACCAGTGACCAGCGAAAGTGACCAGTGACCAGTGACCAGTGACCAGTGACCAGTGACCAGTGACCAGTGACCAGTGACCAGTGACCAGTGACAAGTGACCAGTGACCAGCGACCAGTGACCAGTGACCAGTGACCACTGACCAGCGAAAGTGACCAGTGACCAGGGACCAGTGACCAGTGACCAGCGAAATTGACCAGTGACCAGCGAAAGTGACCAGTGAACAGTGACCAGTGACCAGTGACCAGTGACCAGTGACCAGTGACCAGTGACCAGTGCCAACGACCAGTGACCAGTGACCATTGACCAGTGACCAGCGAAAGTGACCAGTGACAAGTGACCAGTGACCAGTGACCAGTGACCAGTGACCAGTGACCAGTGACCAGTGACCAGCGAAAGTGAAAGTGACGAGTGACCAGTGACAAGAGACAAGTGACCAGCGAAAGTGACCAGTGACCCGTGACCATTGACCATTGACCAGCGACCAGTGACCAGTGACCAGTGACGAGTGACCAGTGACCAGTGACCAGTGACCAGTGACCAGTGACCAGTGACCAGTGACCAGTGACCAGTGACCAGTTACAACTGACCAGTGACCAGCGACCAGTGACCAGTGACGAGCGACCAGTGACCAGTGACCATTGACCAGTGACCAGTGACCAGTGACCAGCGAAAGTGACCAGGGACCAGTGACCAGTGACCAGTGACCAGTTACAAGTGACCAGTGACCAGCGACCAGTGACCAGTGACGAGCGACCAGTGACCAGTGACCAGTGACCATTGACCAGTGACCAGTGACCAGTGACCAGCGAAAGTGACCAGGGACCAGTGACCAGTGACCAGTGACCAGTGACCAGTGACCAGTGACCAGTGACCAGTGACCAGTGACCAGTGACCAGTGACCAGTGACCAGTGACCAGTGACCAGTGACCAGTGACAAGTGACCAGTGACCAGCGACCAGTGACCAGTGACCAGTGACCATTGACCAGTGACCAGTGACCAGTGACCAGCGAACGTGACCAGGGACCAGTGACCAGTGACCAGTGACCAGTGACCAGTGACCAGTGACCAGTTACAAGTGACCAGTGACCAGTTACAAGTGACCAGTGACCAGCGACCAGTGACCTGTGACGAGCGACCAGTGACCATTGACCAGTGACCAGTGACCAGCAAAAATGACCAGTGACCAGTGACCAGTGACCAGTGACCAGTGACCAGTGACCAGTGACCAGTGACCAGTGACCAGCGAAAGTGACAAGTGACCAGTGACCATTGACCAGTGACCAGTGACCAGTGACCAGTGACCAGCGACCAGTGACCAGTGACCATTGACCAGTGACCAGTGACCAGTGACCAGCGAAAGTGACCAGTGATCAGTGACCAGTGAACAGTGACCAGTTACCAGTGACCAGTGACCAGCGAAAGTGACCAGGGACCAGTGACCAGTGACCAGTGACCAGTGACCACTGACCATTGACCAGTGACCAGTGACCAGTGACCAGTGACCAGTGACCAGTGACCAGTGACCAGTGACCAGCGACCAGTGACCAGTGACCATTGACCAGTGACCAGTGACCAGCAAAAATGACCAGTGACCAGTGACCAGTGACCAGTGACCAGTGACCAGTGACCAGTGACCTGTGACCAGTGACCAGCGAAAGTGACAAGTGACCAGTGACCATTGACCAGTGACCAGTGACCAGTGACCAGTGACCAGCGACCAGTGACCAGTGACCATTGACCAGTGACCAGTGACCAGTGACCAGCGAAAGTGACCAGTGACCAGTGACCAGTGACCAGTGACCAGTGACCAGTGACCAGTGACCAGTGACCAGTGACCAGTTACAAGTGACCAGTGACCAGCGACCAGTGACCAGTGACGAGCAACCAGTGACCAGTGACCATTGACCAGTGACCAGTGACCAGTGACCAGCGAAAGTGACCAGGGACCAGTGACCAGTGACCAGTGACCAGTGACCAGTTACAAGTGACCAGTGACCATTGACCAGTGACCAGTGACCAGTGACCAGTGACCAGTGACAAGTGACCAGTGACCAGCGACCAGTGACCAGTGACCAGTGACCACTGACCAGCGAAAGTGACCAGTGACCAGGGACCAGTGACCAGTGACCAGCGAAATTGACCAGTGACCAGCGAAAGTGACCAGTGAACAGTGACCAGTGACCAGTGACCAGCAAAATTGACCAGTAAAATTGACCAGTGACCAGTGACCAGTGACCAATGACCAGTGACCAGTGACCAGTGACCAGTGACCAGTGACCAGTGACGAGTGACCAGCGACCAGTGACCAGTGACCATTGACCAGTGACCAGTGACCAGTGACCAGCGAAAGTGACCAGGAACAAACGACCAGTGACCAGTGACCAGTGACCAGTGACCAATGACCAGTGACCAGTGACCAGTGACCAGTGACCAGTGACCAGTGACGAGTGACCAGCGACCAGTGACCAGTGACCAGTGACCAGTGACCAGCGAAAGTGACCAGGAACAAGCGACCAGTGACCAGTGACCAGTGACCAGTGACCAGTGACCAGTGACCAGTGACCAGTGACCAGTGACCAGTGACCAGTGACCAGTGACCAGTGACCTGTGACCAGTGACCAGTGACCAGTGTCCAGTGACCAGTGACGAGCGAAATGGACCAGTGACCAGTGACTAGTGACCAGCGATCAATGACCAGTGACCAGTGACCAGTGACCAGTGACCAGTGACCAGCGAAATTGACCAGTGACCAGTGACCAGTGACCAGTGACCAGCGACCAGTGACCAGTGACCAGTGACAAGTGACCAGTGACCGGCGAAAGTGACCAGTGAACAGTGACCAGTGACCAGTGACCAGTGAATAGTGACCAGTGACCAGTGAACAGCGAAAGTGACCAGTGTCCAGTGACCAGTGACCAGTGATCTGTGACCAGTGACCAGTGACCAGTGACCAGTGAACTGTGACCAGTGACCAGTGACCAGCGAAAGTGACCAGTGACCAGTCACGAGCGAAATTGACCAGTGACCAGCGAAAGTGACCAGTGACCAGTGACCAGTGACCAGTGTCCAGTGACCAGTGACCAGTGATAAGTGACCAGTGACCAGTGACCAGTGACCAGCGACCAGTGACCAGTGACCAGTGAATAGTGACCAGTGACCAGTCACGAGCGAAATTGACCAGTGACCAGCGAAAGTGACCAGTGACCAGTGACCAGTGACCAGTGTCCAGTGACCAGTGACCAGTGATAAGTGACCAGTGACCAGTGACCAGTGACCAGCGACCAGTGACCAGTGACCAGTGAATAGTGACCAGTGACCAGTGACCAGCGACCAGTGACCAATGACCAGTGTCCTGTGACCATTCACCAGTGAATAGTGACCAGTGACCAGTGAACAGCGAAAGTGACCAGTGACCAGTGACCTGTGACCAGTGACCAGTGACCAGTGACGAGCGAAATGGACCAGTGACCAGTGACTAGTGACCAGCGATCAGTGACCAGTGACCAGCGATCAGTGACCAGTGACCAGTGACCAGCGAAATTGACCAGTGACCAGTGACCAGTGACCAGTGAACAGTGACAAGTGACCAGTGACCAGTGACCAACGAAAGTGACCAGTGAACAGTGACCAGGGACCAGTGACCATTGACGAGTGACCAGTGACCAGCGAAAGTGAACAGTGACCAGTGACCAGTGACCAGTGACCAGTGACCAGTGACCAGTGACCAGCGAAAGTGACCAGTGACCAGTGACCAGTGACCAGTGACCAGTGACCAGTGACCAGTGACCAGTGACCAGTGACCAGTGACAAGTGACCAGTGACCAGCGACCAGTGACCAGTGACCAGTGACCACTGACCAGCGAAAGTGACCAGTGACCAGGGACCAGTGACCAGTGACCAGCGAAATTGACCAGTGACCAGCGAAAGTGACCAGTGAACAGTGACCAGTGACCAGTGACCAGTGACCAGTGACCAGTGACCAGTGACCAGTGCCAACGACCAGTGACCAGTGACCATTGACCAGTGACCAGCGAAAGTGACCAGTGACAAGTGACCAGTGACCAGTGACCAGTGACCAGTGACCAGTGACCAGTGACCAGTGACCAGCGAAAGTGAAAGTGACGAGTGACCAGTGACAAGAGACAAGTGACCAGCGAAAGTGACCAGTGACCCGTGACCATTGACCATTGACCAGCGACCAGTGACCAGTGACCAGTGACGAGTGACCAGTGACCAGTGACCAGTGACCAGTGACCAGTGACCAGTGACCAGTGACCAGTGACCAGTGACCAGTTACAACTGACCAGTGACCAGCGACCAGTGACCAGTGACGAGCGACCAGTGACCAGTGACCATTGACCAGTGACCAGTGACCAGTGACCAGCGAAAGTGACCAGGGACCAGTGACCAGTGACCAGTGACCAGTTACAAGTGACCAGTGACCAGCGACCAGTGACCAGTGACGAGCGACCAGTGACCAGTGACCAGTGACCATTGACCAGTGACCAGTGACCAGTGACCAGCGAAAGTGACCAGGGACCAGTGACCAGTGACCAGTGACCAGTGACCAGTGACCAGTGACCAGTGACCAGTGACCAGTGACCAGTGACCAGTGACCAGTGACCAGTGACCAGTGACCAGTGACAAGTGACCAGTGACCAGCGACCAGTGACCAGTGACCAGTGACCATTGACCAGTGACCAGTGACCAGTGACCAGCGAACGTGACCAGGGACCAGTGACCAGTGACCAGTGACCAGTGACCAGTGACCAGTGACCAGTTACAAGTGACCAGTGACCAGTTACAAGTGACCAGTGACCAGCGACCAGTGACCTGTGACGAGCGACCAGTGACCATTGACCAGTGACCAGTGACCAGCAAAAATGACCAGTGACCAGTGACCAGTGACCAGTGACCAGTGACCAGTGACCAGTGACCAGTGACCAGTGACCAGCGAAAGTGACAAGTGACCAGTGACCATTGACCAGTGACCAGTGACCAGTGACCAGTGACCAGCGACCAGTGACCAGTGACCATTGACCAGTGACCAGTGACCAGTGACCAGCGAAAGTGACCAGTGATCAGTGACCAGTGAACAGTGACCAGTTACCAGTGACCAGTGACCAGCGAAAGTGACCAGGGACCAGTGACCAGTGACCAGTGACCAGTGACCACTGACCATTGACCAGTGACCAGTGACCAGTGACCAGTGACCAGTGACCAGTGACCAGTGACCAGTGACCAGCGACCAGTGACCAGTGACCATTGACCAGTGACCAGTGACCAGCAAAAATGACCAGTGACCAGTGACCAGTGACCAGTGACCAGTGACCAGTGACCAGTGACCTGTGACCAGTGACCAGCGAAAGTGACAAGTGACCAGTGACCATTGACCAGTGACCAGTGACCAGTGACCAGTGACCAGCGACCAGTGACCAGTGACCATTGACCAGTGACCAGTGACCAGTGACCAGCGAAAGTGACCAGTGACCAGTGACCAGTGACCAGTGACCAGTGACCAGTGACCAGTGACCAGTGACCAGTGACCAGTTACAAGTGACCAGTGACCAGCGACCAGTGACCAGTGACGAGCGACCAGTGACCAGTGACCATTGACCAGTGACCAGTGACCAGTGACCAGCGAAAGTGACCAGGGACCAGTGACCAGTGACCAGTGACCAGTGACCAGCGAAAGTGACCAGTGAGCAGTGAGCAGTGACCAGTGACCAGCGGTAGTGACCAGTGATCAGTGACCAGTGAACAGTGACCAGTGACCAGCGAAATTGACCAGTGACCAGCGAAAGTGACCAGTGACCATTGACCAGCGACCAGTGACCAGCAAAAATGACCAGTGACCAGTGACCAGTGACCAGTGACCAGTGACCAGTTACAAGTGACCAGTGACCAGCGACCAGTGACCAGTGACGAGCGACCAGTGACCAGTGACCATTGACCAGTGACCAGTGACCAATGACCAGCGAAAGTGACCAGGGACCAGTGACCAGTGACCAGTGACCAGTGACCGGTGACCAGTGACCAGTGACCAGTGACCAGTGACCAGTGACCAGTGACCAGTGACAAGTGACCAGTGACCAGCGACCAGTGACCAGTGACCAGTGACCATTGACCAGTGACCAGTGACCAGTGACCAGCGAACGTGACCAGGGACCAGTGACCAGTGACCAGTGACCTGTGACCAGCGAAAGTGACCAGTGACCAGTGACCATTGACCATTGACCAGCGACCAGTGACCAGTGACCAGTGACGAGTGACCAGTGACCAGTGACCAGTGACCAGTGACCAGTGACCAGTGACCAGTGACCAGTGACCAGTGACCAGTTACAACTGACCAGTGACCAGCGACCAGTGACCAGTGACGAGCGACCAGTGACCAGTGACCATTGACCAGTGACCAGTGACCAGTGACCAGCGAAAGTGACCAGGGACCAGTGACCAGTGACCAGTGACCAGTGACCAGTTACAAGTGACCAGTGACCAGCGACCAGTGACCAGTGACGAGCGACCAGTGACCAGTGACCAGTGACCATTGACCAGTGACCAGTGACCAGTGACCAGTGACCAGCGAAAGTGAAAGTGACGAGTGACCAGTGACAAGTGACAAGTGACCAGTGACCAGCGACCTGTGACCAACGACCAGTGACCAGTGACCAGTGACCAGTGACCAGTGACCAGTGACCAGTGACCAGTGACCAGTTACAAGTGACCAGTGACCAGTTACAAGTGACCAGTGACCAGCGACCAGTGACCAGTGACGAGCGACCAGTGACCATTGACCAGTGACCAGTGACCAGCAAAAATGACCAGTGACCAGTGACCAGTGACCAGTGACCAGTGACCAGTGACCAGTGACCAGTGACCAGCGAAAGTGACAAGTGACCAGTGACCATTGACCAGTGACCAGTGACCAGTGACCAGTGACCAGCGACCAGTGACCAGTGACCATTGACCAGTGACCAGTGACCAGTGACCAGCGAAAGTGACCAGTGACCAGTGATCAGTGACCAGTGAACAGTGACCAGTGACCAGTGACCAGTGACCAGTGACCAGCGAAAGTGACCAGGGACCAGTGACCAGTGACCAGTGACCAGTGACCACTGACCATTGACCAGTGACCAGTGACCAGTGACCAGTGACCAGTGACCAGTGACCAGTGACCAGTGACCAGTGACCAGTGACCATTGACCAGTGACCAGCGAAAGTGACCAGTGACAAGTGACCAGTGACCAGTGACCAGTGACCAGTGACCAGTGACCAGTGACCAGTGACCAGCGAAAGTGAAAGTGACGAGTGACCAGTGACAAGAGACAAGTGACCAGCGAAAGTGACCAGTGACCAGTGACCATTGACCATTGACCAGCGACCAGTGACCAGTGACCAGTGACGAGTGACCAGTGACCAGTGACCAGTGACCAGTGACCAGTGACCAGTGACCAGTGACCAGTTACAACTGACCAGTGACCAGCGACCAGTGACCAGTGACGAGCGACCAGTGACCAGTGACCATTGACCAGTGACCAGTGACCAGTGACCAGCGAAAGTGACCAGGGACCAGTGACCAGTGACCAGTGACCAGTTACAAGTGACCAGTGACCAGCGACCAGTGACCAGTGACGAGCGACCAGTGACCAGTGACCAGTGACCATTGACCAGTGACCAGTGACCAGTGACCAGCGAAAGTGACCAGGGACCAGTGACCAGTGACCAGTGACCAGTGACCAGTGACCAGTGACCAGTGACCAGTGACCAGTGACCAGTGACCAGTGACCAGTGACCAGTGACCAGTGACAAGTGACCAGTGACCAGCGACCAGTGACCAGTGACCAGTGACCATTGACCAGTGACCAGTGACCAGTGACCAGCGAACGTGACCAGGGACCAGTGACCAGTGACCAGTGACCAGTGACCAGTGACCAGTGACCAGTTACAAGTGACCAGTGACCAGTTACAAGTGACCAGTGACCAGCGACCAGTGACCTGTGACGAGCGACCAGTGACCATTGACCAGTGACCAGTGACCAGCAAAAATGACCAGTGACCAGTGACCAGTGACCAGTGACCAGTGACCAGTGACCAGTGACCAGTGACCAGTGACCAGCGAAAGTGACAAGTGACCAGTGACCATTGACCAGTGACCAGTGACCAGTGACCAGTGACCAGCGACCAGTGACCAGTGACCATTGACCAGTGACCAGTGACCAGTGACCAGCGAAAGTGACCAGTGATCAGTGACCAGTGAACAGTGACCAGTTACCAGTGACCAGTGACCAGCGAAAGTGACCAGGGACCAGTGACCAGTGACCAGTGACCAGTGACCACTGACCATTGACCAGTGACCAGTGACCAGTGACCAGTGACCAGTGACCAGTGACCAGTGACCAGTGACCAGTGACCAGCGACCAGTGACCAGTGACCATTGACCAGTGACCAGTGACCAGCAAAAATGACCAGTGACCAGTGACCAGTGACCAGTGACCAGTGACCAGTGACCAGTGACCTGTGACCAGTGACCAGCGAAAGTGACAAGTGACCAGTGACCATTGACCAGTGACCAGTGACCAGTGACCAGTGACCAGCGACCAGTGACCAGTGACCATTGACCAGTGACCAGTGACCAGTGACCAGCGAAAGTGACCAGTGACCAGTGACCAGTGACCAGTGACCAGTGACCAGTGACCAGTGACCAGTGACCAGTGACCAGTTACAAGTGACCAGTGACCAGCGACCAGTGACCAGTGACGAGCGACCAGTGACCAGTGACCATTGACCAGTGACCAGTGACCAGTGACCAGCGAAAGTGACCAGGGACCAGTGACCAGTGACCAGTGACCAGTGACCAGCGAAAGTGACCAGTGAGCAGTGAGCAGTGACCAGTGACCAGCGGTAGTGACCAGTGATCAGTGACCAGTGAACAGTGACCAGTGACCAGCGAAATTGACCAGTGACCAGCGAAAGTGACCAGTGACCATTGACCAGCGACCAGTGACCAGCAAAAATGACCAGTGACCAGTGACCAGTGACCAGTGACCAGTGACCAGTTACAAGTGACCAGTGACCAGCGACCAGTGACCAGTGACGAGCGACCAGTGACCAGTGACCATTGACCAGTGACCAGTGACCAGTGACCAGCGAAAGTGACCAGGGACCAGTGACCAGTGACCAGTGACCAGTGACCGGTGACCAGTGACCAGTGACCAGTGACCAGTGACCAGTGACCAGTGACCAGTGACAAGTGACCAGTGACCAGCGACCAGTGACCAGTGACCAGTGACCATTGACCAGTGACCAGTGACCAGTGACCAGCGAACGTGACCAGGGACCAGTGACCAGTGACCAGTGACCTGTGACCAGCGAAAGTGACCAGTGACCAGTGACCATTGACCATTGACCAGCGACCAGTGACCAGTGACCAGTGACGAGTGACCAGTGACCAGTGACCAGTGACCAGTGACCAGTGACCAGTGACCAGTGACCAGTGACCAGTGACCAGTTACAACTGACCAGTGACCAGCGACCAGTGACCAGTGACGAGCGACCAGTGACCAGTGACCATTGACCAGTGACCAGTGACCAGTGACCAGCGAAAGTGACCAGGGACCAGTGACCAGTGACCAGTGACCAGTGACCAGTTACAAGTGACCAGTGACCAGCGACCAGTGACCAGTGACGAGCGACCAGTGACCAGTGACCAGTGACCATTGACCAGTGACCAGTGACCAGTGACCAGTGACCAGCGAAAGTGAAAGTGACGAGTGACCAGTGACAAGTGACAAGTGACCAGTGACCAGCGACCTGTGACCAACGACCAGTGACCAGTGACCAGTGACCAGTGACCAGTGACCAGTGACCAGTGACCAGTGACCAGTTACAAGTGACCAGTGACCAGTTACAAGTGACCAGTGACCAGCGACCAGTGACCAGTGACGAGCGACCAGTGACCATTGACCAGTGACCAGTGACCAGCAAAAATGACCAGTGACCAGTGACCAGTGACCAGTGACCAGTGACCAGTGACCAGTGACCAGTGACCAGCGAAAGTGACAAGTGACCAGTGACCATTGACCAGTGACCAGTGACCAGTGACCAGTGACCAGCGACCAGTGACCAGTGACCATTGACCAGTGACCAGTGACCAGTGACCAGCGAAAGTGACCAGTGACCAGTGATCAGTGACCAGTGAACAGTGACCAGTGACCAGTGACCAGTGACCAGTGACCAGCGAAAGTGACCAGGGACCAGTGACCAGTGACCAGTGACCAGTGACCACTGACCATTGACCAGTGACCAGTGACCAGTGACCAGTGACCAGTGACCAGTGACCAGTGACCAGTGACCAGTGACCAGTGACCATTGACCAGTGACCAGCGAAAGTGACCAGTGACAAGTGACCAGTGACCAGTGACCAGTGACCAGTGACCAGTGACCAGTGACCAGTGACCAGCGAAAGTGAAAGTGACGAGTGACCAGTGACAAGAGACAAGTGACCAGCGAAAGTGACCAGTGACCAGTGACCATTGACCATTGACCAGCGACCAGTGACCAGTGACCAGTGACGAGTGACCAGTGACCAGTGACCAGTGACCAGTGACCAGTGACCAGTGACCAGTGACCAGTGACCAGTGACCAGTTACAACTGACCAGTGACCAGCGACCAGTGACCAGTGACGAGCGACCAGTGACCAGTGACCATTGACCAGTGACCAGTGACCAGTGACCAGCGAAAGTGACCAGGGACCAGTGACCAGTGACCAGTGACCAGTTACAAGTGACCAGTGACCAGCGACCAGTGACCAGTGACGAGCGACCAGTGACCAGTGACCAGTGACCATTGACCAGTGACCAGTGACCAGTGACCAGCGAAAGTGACCAGGGACCAGTGACCAGTGACCAGTGACCAGTGACCAGTGACCAGTGACCAGTGACCAGTGACCAGTGACCAGTGACCAGTGACCAGTGACAAGTGACCAGTGACCAGCGACCAGTGACCAGTGACCAGTGACCATTGACCAGTGACCAGTGACCAGTGACCAGCGAACGTGACCAGGGACCAGTGACCAGTGACCAGTGACCAGTGACCAGTGACCAGTTACAAGTGACCAGTGACCAGTTACAAGTGACCAGTGACCAGCGACCAGTGACCTGTGACGAGCGACCAGTGACCATTGACCAGTGACCAGTGACCAGCAAAAATGACCAGTGACCAGTGACCAGTGACCAGTGACCAGTGACCAGTGACCAGTGACCAGTGACCAGTGACCAGTGACCAGCGAAAGTGACAAGTGACCAGTGACCATTGACCAGTGACCAGTGACCAGTGACCAGTGACCAGCGACCAGTGACCAGTGACCATTGACCAGTGACCAGTGACCAGTGACCAGCGAAAGTGACCAGTGACCAGTGATCAGTGACCAGTGAACAGTGACCAGTTACCAGTGACCAGTGACCAGCGAAAGTGACCAGGGACCAGTGACCAGTGACCAGTGACCAGTGACCACTGACCATTGACCAGTGACCAGTGACCAGTGACCAGTGACCAGTGACCAGTGACCAGTGACCAGTGACCAGCGACCAGTGACCAGTGACCATTGACCAGTGACCAGTGACCAGCAAAAATGACCAGTGACCAGTGACCAGTGACCAGTGACCAGTGACCAGTGACCAGTGACCAGTGACCAGTGACCAGCGAAAGTGACAAGTGACCAGTGACCATTGACCAGTGACCAGTGACCAGTGACCAGTGACCAGCGACCAGTGACCAGTGACCATTGACCAGTGACCAGTGACCAGTGACCAGCGAAAGTGACCAGTGACCAGTGACCAGTGACCAGTGACCAGTGACCATTGACCAGTTACAAGTGACCAGTGACCAGCGACCAGTGACCAGTGACGAGCGACCAGTGACCAGTGACCATTGACCAGTGACCAGTGACCAGTGACCAGCGAAAGTGACCAGGGACCAGTGACCAGTGACCAGTGACCAGTGACCAGCGAAAGTGACCAGTGAGCAGTGACCAGTGACCAGTGACCAGCGGTAGTGACCAGTGATCAGTGACCAGTGAACAGTGACCAGTGACCAGTGACCAGTGACCAGCGACCAGTGACCAGTGACCATTGACCAGTGACCAGTGACCAGTGACCAGCGAAAGTGACCAGTGACCAGTGATCAGTGACCAGTGAACAGTGACCAGTGACCAGTGACCAGTGACCAGTGACCAGCGAAAGTGACCAGGGACCAGTGACCAGTGACCAGTGACCAGTGACCACTGACCATTGACCAGTGACCAGTGACCAGTGACCAGTGACCAGTGACCAGTGACCAGTGACCATTGACCAGTGACCAGTGACCAGCAAAAATGACCAGTGACCAGTGACCAGTGACCAGTGACCAGTGACCAGTGACCAGTGACCAGTGACCAGTGACCAGTGACCAGTGACCAGCGAAAGTGACAAGTGACCAGTGACCATTGACCAGTGACCAGTGACCAGTGACCAGTGACCAGCGACCAGTGACCAGTGACCATTGACCAGTGACCAGTGACCAGTGACCAGCGAAAGTGACCAGTGACCAGTGACCAGTGACCAGTGACCAGTGACCAGTGACCAGTGACCAGTGACCAGTGACCAGTTACAAGTGACCAGTGACCAGCGACCAGTGACAAGTGACGAGCGACCAGTGACCAGTGACCATTGACCAGTGACCAGTGACCACTGACCATTGACCAGTGACCAGTGACCAGTGACCAGTGACCAGTGACCAGTGCCAACGACCAGTGACCAGTGACCATTGACCAGTGACCAGCGAAAGTGACCAGTGACAAGTGACCAGTGACCAGTGACCAGTGACCAGTGACCAGTGACCAGTGACCAGTGACCAGCGAAAGTGAAAGTGACGAGTGACCAGTGACAAGAGACAAGTGACCAGCGAAAGTGACCAGTGACCAGTGACCATTGACCATTGACCAGCGACCAGTGACCAGTGACCAGTGACGAGTGACCAGTGACCAGTGACCAGTGACCAGTGACCAGTGACCAGTGACCAGTGACCAGTGACCAGTGACCAGTTACAACTGACCAGTGACCAGCGACCAGTGACCAGTGACGAGCGACCAGTGACCAGTGACCATTGACCAGTGACCAGTGACCAGTGACCAGCGAAAGTGACCAGGGACCAGTGACCAGTGACCAGTGACCAGTTACAAGTGACCAGTGACCAGCGACCAGTGACCAGTGACGAGCGACCAGTGACCAGTGACCAGTGACCATTGACCAGTGACCAGTGACCAGTGACCAGCGAAAGTGACCAGGGACCAGTGACCAGTGACCAGTGACCAGTGACCAGTGACCAGTGACCAGTGACCAGTGACCAGTGACCAGTGACCAGTGACCAGTGACCAGTGACAAGTGACCAGTGACCAGCGACCAGTGACCAGTGACCAGTGACCATTGACCAGTGACCAGTGACCAGTGACCAGCGAACGTGACCAGGGACCAGTGACCAGTGACCAGTGACCAGTGACCAGTGACCAGTTACAAGTGACCAGTGACCAGTTACAAGTGACCAGTGACCAGCGACCAGTGACCTGTGACGAGCGAAAGTGACAAGTGACCAGTGACCATTGACCAGTGACCAGTGACCAGTGACCAGTGACCAGCGACCAGTGACCAGTGACCATTGACCAGTGACCAGTGACCAGTGACCAGCGAAAGTGACCAGTGACCAGTGATCAGTGACCAGTGAACAGTGACCAGTTACCAGTGACCAGTGACCAGCGAAAGTGACCAGGGACCAGTGACCAGTGACCAGTGACCAGTGACCACTGACCATTGACCAGTGACCAGTGACCAGTGACCAGTGACCAGTGACCAGTGACCAGTGACCAGTGACCAGCGACCAGTGACCAGTGACCATTGACCAGTGACCATTGACCAGTGTCCAGTGACCAGTGACCAGCGAAAGTGACCAGGGACCAGTGACCAGTAACCAGTGACCAGTGACCAGCGAAAGTGACCAGTGAGCAGTGACCAGTGACCAGTGACCAGCGGTAGTGACCAGTGATCAGTGACCAGTGAACAGTGACCAGTGACCAGCGAAATTGACCAGTGACCAGCGAAAGTGACCAGTGACCATTGACCAGCGACCAGTGACCAGCAAAAATGACCAGTGACCAGTGACCAGTGACCAGTGACCAGTGACCAGTTACAAGTGACCAGTGACCAGCGACCAGTGACCAGTGACGAGCGACCAGTGACCAGTGACCATTGACCAGTGACCAGTGACCAGTGACCAGCGAAAGTGACCAGGGACCAGTGACCAGTGACCAGTGACCAGTGACCAGTGACCAGTGACCAGTGACCAGTGACCAGTGACCAGTGACCAGTGACAAGTGACCAGTGACCAGCGACCAGTGACCAGTGACCAGTGACCATTGACCAGTGACCAGTGACCAGTGACCAGCGAACGTGACCAGGGACCAGTGACCAGTGACCAGTGACCTGTGACCAGCGAAAGTGACCAGTGACCAGTGACCATTGACCATTGACCAGCGACCAGTGACCAGTGACCAGTGACGAGTGACCAGTGACCAGTGACCAGTGACCAGTGACCAGTGACCAGTGACCAGTGACCAGTGACCAGTGACCAGTGACCAGTTACAACTGACCAGTGACCAGCGACCAGTGACCAGTGACGAGCGACCAGTGACCAGTGACCATTGACCAGTGACCAGTGACCAGTGACCAGCGAAAGTGACCAGGGACCAGTGACCAGTGACCAGTGACCAGTGACCAGTTACAAGTGACCAGTGACCAGCGACCAGTGACCAGTGACGAGCGACCAGTGACCAGTGACCAGTGACCATTGACCAGTGACCAGTGACCAGTGACCAGTGACCAGCGAAAGTGAAAGTGACGAGTGACCAGTGACAAGTGACAAGTGACCAGTGACCAGCGACCTGTGACCAACGACCAGTGACCAGTGACCAGTGACCAGTGACCAGTGACCAGTTACAAGTGACCAGTGACCAGTTACAAGTGACCAGTGACCAGCGACCAGTGACCAGTGACGAGCGACCAGTGACCATTGACCAGTGACCAGTGACCAGCAAAAATGACCAGTGACCAGTGACCAGTGACCAGTGACCAGTGACCAGTGACCAGTGACCAGTGACCAGTGACCAGCGAAAGTGACAAGTGACCAGTGACCATTGACCAGTGACCAGTGACCAGTGACCAGTGACCAGCGACCAGTGACCAGTGACCATTGACCAGTGACCAGTGACCAGTGACCAGCGAAAGTGACCAGTGACCAGTGATCAGTGACCAGTGAACAGTGACCAGTGACCAGTGACCAGTGACCAGTGACCAGCGAAAGTGACCAGGGACCAGTGACCAGTGACCAGTGACCAGTGACCACTGACCACTGACCATTGACCAGTGACCAGTGACCAGTGACCAGTGACCAGTGACCAGTGACCAGTGACCAGCGACCAGTGACCAGTGACCATTGACCAGTGACCAGTGACCAGCAAAAATGACCAGTGACCAGTGACGAGTGACCAGTGACCAGTGACCAGTGACCAGTGACCAGTGACCAGTGACCAGTGACCAGTGACCAGCGAAAGTGACAAGTGACCAGTGACCATTGACCAGTGACCAGTGACCAGTGACCCGTGACCAGCGACCAGTGACCAGTGACCATTGACCAGTGACCAGTGACCAGTGACCAGCGAAAGTGACCAGTGACCAGTGACCAGTGACCAGTGACCAGTGACCAGTGACCAGTGACCAGTGACCAGTGACCAGTGACCAGTGACCAGTGACCAGTTACAAGTGACCAGTGACCAGCGACCAGTGACAAGTGACGAGCGACCAGTGACCAGTGACCATTGACCAGTGACCAGTGACCACTGACCATTGACCAGTGACCAGTGACCAGTGACCAGTGACCAGTGACCAGTGACCAGTGACAAGCGAAAGTGACCAGGGACCAGTGACCAGTGACCAGTGACCAGTGACCAGTGACCAGTGACCAGTGACCAGTGACCAGTGACCAGTGACCAGTGACCAGTTACAAGTGACCAGTGACCAGCGACCAGTGACCAGTGACGAGCGACCAGTGACCAGTGACCATTGACCAGTGACCAGTGACCAGTGACCAGCGAAAGTGACCAGGGACCAGTGACCAGTGACCAGTGACCAGTGACCAGTTACAAGTGACCAGTGACCAGCGACCAGTGACCAGTGACGAGCGACCAGTGACCAGTGACCAGTGACCATTGACCAGTGACCAGTGACCAGTGACCAGCGAAAGTGACCAGGGACCAGTGACCAGTGACCAGTGACCAGTGACCAGTGACCAGTGACCAGTGACCAGTGACCAGTGACCAGTGACCAGTGACCAGTGACAAGTGACCAGTGACCAGCGACCAGTGACCAGTGACCAGTGACCATTGACCAGTGACCAGTGACCAGTGACCAGCGAACGTGACCAGGGACCAGTGACCAGTGACCAGTGACCAGTGACCAGTGACCAGCGAAAGTGACCAGTGACCAGTGACCAGTGACCAGCGAAAGTGACCAGTGACCAGTGACCAGTGACCAGCGAAATCGACCAGTGACCAGTGACCAGAGACCAGTGACTAGCCAAATTGACCAGAGACCAGTGACCAGTGACCAGTGACCAGCGGTAGTGACCAGTGACCAGTGACCAGCGGTAGTGACCAGTGATCAGTGACCGTTGAACAGTGACCAGTGACCAGTGACCAGTGACCAGCGAAAGTGACCAGGGACCAGTGACCAGTGACCAGTGACCAGTGACCAGCGACCAGTGACCAGTGACCATTGACCAGTGACCAGTGACCAGCAAAAATGACCAGTGACCAGTGACCAGTGACCAGTGACCAGTGACCAGTGACCAGTGGCCAGTGACCAGTGACAAGTGACCAGTGACCAGCGACCAGTGACCAGTGACCAGTGACCAGTGACCATTGACCAGTGACCAGTGACCAGTGACCAGCGAACGTGACCAGGGACCAGTGACCAGTGACCAGTGACCAGTGACCAGTGACCAGTGACCAGTGACCAGTTACAAGTGACCAGTGACCAGTTACAAGTGACCAGTGACCAGCGACCAGTGACCAGTGACGAGCGACCAGTGACCATTGACCAGTGACCAGTGACCAGCAAAAATGACCAGTGACCAGTGACCAGTGACCAGTGACCAGTGACCAGTGACCAGTGACCAGTGACCAGTGACCAGTGACCAGTGACCAGCGACCAGTGACCAGTGACCATTGACCAGTGACCAGTGACCAGCAAAAATGACCAGTGACCAGTGACCAGTAACCAGTGACCAGTGGCCAGTGACCAGTGACCAGTGACCAGCGAAAGTGACAAGTGACCAGTGACCATTGACCAGTGACCAGTGACCAGTGACCAGTGACCAGCGACCAGTGACCAGTGACCATTGACCAGTGACCAGTGACCAGTGACCAGCGAAAGTGACCAGTGACCAGTGACCAGTGACCAGCGAAAGTGACCAGGGACCAGTGACCAGTGACCACTGACCAGTGACCACTGACCATTGACCAGTGACCAGTGACCAGTGACCAGTGACCAGTGACCAGTGACCAGTGACCAGCGACCAGTGACCAGTGACCAGTGACCAGTTACAAGTGACCAGTGACCAGTTACAAGTGACCAGTGACCAGCGACCAGTGACCTGTGACGAGCGACCAGTGACCATTGACCAGTGACCAGTGACCAGCAAAAATGACCAGTGACCAGTGACCAGTGACCAGTGACCAGTGACCAGTGACCAGTGACCAGCGAAAGTGACAAGTGACCAGTGACCATTGACCAGTGACCAGTGACCAGTGACCAGTGACCAGCGACCAGTGACCAGTGACCATTGACCAGTGACCAGTGACCAGCGAAAGTGACCAGTGACCAGTGATCAGTGACCAGTGACCAGTGACCAGTGACCAGTGACCAGTGACCAGTGACCAGTGACCAGTGACCAGCGAAAGTGACAAGTGACCAGTGACCATTGACCAGTGACCAGTGACCAGTGACCAGTGACCAGCGACCAGTGACCAGTGACCATTGACCAGTGACCAGTGACCAGTGACCAGCGAAAGTGACCAGTGACCAGTGACCAGTGACCAGTGACCAGTGACCAGTGACCAGTGACCAGTGACCAGTGACAAGTGACCAGTGACCAGCGACCAGTGACCAGTGACCACTGAACAGCGAAAGTGACCAGTGACCAGGGACCAGTGACCAGTGACCAGCGAAATTGACCAGTGTCCAGTGACCAGTGACCAGTGACAAGTGACCAGTGACCAGTGAGCTGTGACCAGTGATAAGTGACCAGTGACCAGTGACCAGTGACCAGTGACCAGTGACCAGTGACCAGTGACCAGCGAAAGTGACCAGGGACCAGTGACCAGTGACCAGTGACCAGTGACCAGTGACCAGTGACCAGTGACCAGTGACCAGTGACCAGTGAACAGTGACCAGTGACTAGTGTCCAGTGACCAGTGTCCAGTGAGCTGTGACCAGTGACCAGTGACCAGTGACCAGTGACCAGTGACCAGTGACCAGTGACCAGTGACCAGTGACCAGTGACCAGTGACCAGTGACCAGCGAAATCGACCAGTGACCAGTGACCAGAGACCAGTGACTAGCCAAATTGACCAGAGACCAGTGACCAGTGACCAGTGACCAGCGGTAGTGACCAGTGACCAGTGACCAGCGGTAGTGACCAGTGATCAGTGACCGTTGAACAGTGACCAGTGACCAGTGACCAGTGACCAGCGAAAGTGACCAGGGACCAGTGACCAGTGACCAGTGACCAGTGACCAGCGACCAGTGACCAGTGACCATTGACCAGTGACCAGTGACCAGCAAAAATGACCAGTGACCAGTGACCAGTGACCAGTGACCAGTGACCAGTGACCAGTGGCCAGTGACCAGTGACAAGTGACCAGTGACCAGCGACCAGTGACCAGTGACCAGTGACCAGTGACCATTGACCAGTGACCAGTGACCAGTGACCAGCGAACGTGACCAGGGACCAGTGACCAGTGACCAGTGACCAGTGACCAGTGACCAGTGACCAGTGACCAGTTACAAGTGACCAGTGACCAGTTACAAGTGACCAGTGACCAGCGACCAGTGACCAGTGACGAGCGACCAGTGACCATTGACCAGTGACCAGTGACCAGCAAAAATGACCAGTGACCAGTGACCAGTGACCAGTGACCAGTGACCAGTGACCAGTGACCAGTGACCAGTGACCAGTGACCAGTGACCAGTGACCAGTGACCAGTGACCAGTGACCAGTGACCAGTGACCAGTGACCAGTGACCAGCGAAAGTGACCAGGGACCAGTGACCAGTGACCAGTGACCAGTGACCAGTGACCAGTGACCAGTGACCAGTGACCAGTGACCAGTGACCAGTGACCAGTGAACAGTGACCAGTGACTAGTGTCCAGTGACCAGTGTCCAGTGAGCTGTGACCAGTGACCAGTGACCAGTGACCAGTGACCAGTGACCAGTGACCAGTGACCAGTGACCAGTGACCAGTGACCAGTGACCAGTGACCAGCGAAAGTGACCAGTGACCAGTGACCAGTGACCAGTGACAAGTGACCAGTTACCAGTGACCAGCGAAAGTGACCAGTGAACAGTGACCAGTGAGCAGTGACCAGTGAGCAGTGACCAGTGACCAGCAAAATTGACCAGCAAAATTGACCAGTGACCAATGACCAGTGACCAGTGACCAGTGACCAGTGACCAGTGACCAGTGACCAGTGACCAGCGAAAGTGACCAGGGACAAGCGACCAGTTACCAGTGACCAGTGACCAGTGACCAGCGAAAGTGACCAGTGACCAGTGACCAGTGACCAGTGACCAGCGACCAGTGACCAGTGACCAGCGACCAGTGACCAGTGACGAGCGACCAGTGACCAGTGACCAGTGACCAGTGACCAGCGAAAGTGACCAGTGACCAGTGACCAGTGACCAGTGACCAGTGACCAGTGACCAGTGACCAGTGACCAGTGACCAGTGACCAGTGACCAGTGACAAGTGACCAGTGACCAGCGACCAGTGACCAGTGACCAGTGACCATTGACCAGTGACCAGTGACCAGTGACCAGCGAACGTGACCAGGGACCAGTGACCAGTGACCAGTGACCAGTGACCAGTGACCAGTGACCAGTGACCAGTGACCAGTGACCAGTGACAAGTGACCAGTGACCAGCGACCAGTGACCAGTGACCATTGACCAGTGACCAGTGACCAGCAAAAATGACCAGTGACCAGTGACCAGTGACCAGTGACCAGTGACCAGTGACCAGTGACCAGTGACCAGTGACAAGTGACCAGTGACGAGCGACCAGTGACCAGTGACCAGTGACCAGTGACCAGCGAAAGTGACCAGGGACCAGTGACCAGTAACCAGTGATCAGTGACCAGTGACCAGTGACCAGTGACCAGTGACCAGTGACCTGTGACCAGTGACAAGTGACCAGTGACCAGCGACCAGTGGCCAGTGACCAGTGACCATTGACCAGTGACCAGTGACCAGTGACCAGCGAACGTGACCAGGGACCAGTGACCAGTGACCTGTGACCAGTGACCAGTGACCAGCGAAAGTGACCAGGGACCAGTGACCAGTGACCAGTGACCAGTGACCAGTGACCAGTGACCAGTGACCAGTGACCAGTGACCAGTGACCAGTGACCAGTGACCAGTGACAAGTGACCAGTGACCAGCGACCAGTGACCAGTGACCAGTGACCATTGACCAGTGACCAGTGACCAGTGACCAGCGAACGTGACCAGGGACCAGTGACCAGTGACCAGTGACCAGTGACCAGTGACCAGTGACCAGTGACCAGTTACAAGTGACCAGTGACCAGCGACCAGTGACCAGTGACGAGCGACCAGTGACCAGTGCCCATTGACCAGCGAAAGTGACCAGTGACCAGTGACCAGTGACCAGTGACCAGTGACCAGTGACCAGTGACCAGTGACCAGTGACCAGTGACAAGTGACCAGTTACCAGCGACCAGTGACCAGTGACCACTGAACAGCGAAAGTGACCAGTGACCAGGGACCAGTGACCAGTGACCAGTGACCAGTGACAAGTGACCAGTGACCAGTGAGCTGTGACCAGTGATAAGTGACCAGTGACCAGTGACCAGTGACCAGAGACCAGTGACCAGTGACCAGTGACCAGCGAAAGTGACCAGGGACCAGTGACCAGTGACCATTGACCAGTGACCAGTGACCAGTGACCAGTGACCAGTGACCAGTGACCAGTGACTAGTGTCCAGTGACCAGTGTCCAGTGAGCTGTGACCAGTGACCAGTGACCAGTGACCAGTGACCAGTGACCAGTGACCAGTGACCAGTGACCAGTGACCAGTGACCAGTGACCAGTGACCATTGACCAGTGACCAGTGACCAGTGACCAGTGACAAGTGACCAGTGACCAGTGACCAGCGAAAGTGACCAGTGACCAGTCACGAGCGAAATTGGCCAGTGACCAGCGAAAGTGACCAGTGACCTGTGACCAGTGACCAGTGACCAGTGACCAGTGACCAGTGACCAGTGACCAGTGACCAGTGACCAGTGACCAGTGACCATTGACCAGTGACCAGTGACCAGTGACCAGTGACCAGTGACCAGTGACCAGCGAAAGTGACCAGGGACCAGTGACCAGTAACCAGTGACCAGTGACCAGTGACCAGTGACCAGTGACCAGTGACCAGTGACCTGTGACCAGTGACAAGTGACCAGTGACCAGCGACCAGTGGCCAGTGACCAGTGACCATTGACCAGTGACCAGTGACCAGTGACCAGCGAACGTGACCAGGGACCAGTGACCAGTGACCTGTGACCAGTGACCAGTGACCAGCGAAAGTGACCAGGGACCAGTGACCAGTGACCAGTGACCAGTGACCAGTGACCAGTGACCAGTGACCAGTGACCAGTGACCAGTGACAAGTGACCAGTGACCAGCGACCAGTGACCAGTGACCAGTGACCATTGACCAGTGACCAGTGACCAGTGACCAGCGAACGTGACCAGGGACCAGTGACCAGTGACCAGTGACCAGTGACCAGTGACCAGTGACCAGTTACAAGTGACCAGTGACCAGCGACCAGTGACCAGTGACGAGCGACCAGTGACCAGTGCCCATTGACCAGCGAAAGTGACCAGTGACCAGTGACCAGTGACCAGTGACCAGTGACCAGTGACCAGTGACCAGTGACCAGTGACCAGTGACAAGTGACCAGTTACCAGCGACCAGTGACCAGTGACCACTGAACAGCGAAAGTGACCAGTGACCAGGGACCAGTGACCAGTGACCAGCGAAATTGACCAGTGTCCAGTGACCAGTGACCAGTGACAAGTGACCAGTGACCAGTGAGCTGTGACCAGTGATAAGTGACCAGTGACCAGTGACCAGTGACCAGTGACCAGTGACCAGTGACCAGTGACCAGCGAAAGTGACCAGGGACCAGTGACCAGTGACCATTGACCAGTGACCAGTGACCAGTGACCAGTGACCAGTGACCAGTGACCAGTGACTAGTGTCCAGTGACCAGTGTCCAGTGAGCTGTGACCAGTGACCAGTGACCAGTGACCAGTGACCAGTGACCAGTGACCAGTGACCAGTGACCAGTGACCAGTGACCAGTGACCAGTGACCAGTGACCATTGACCAGTGACCAGTGACCAGTGACCAGTGACAAGTGACCAGTGACCAGTGACCAGCGAAAGTGACCAGTGACCAGTCACGAGCGAAATTGGCCAGTGACCAGCGAAAGTGACCAGTGACCTGTGACCAGTGACCAGTGACCAGTTACAAGTGACCAGTGACCAGCGACCAGTGACCAGTGACGAGCGACCAGTGACCAGTGACCATTGACCAGTGACCAGTGACCAGTGACCAGCGAAAGTGACCAGGGACCAGTGACCAGTGACCAGTGACCAGTGACCAGTGACCAGTGACCAGTGACCAGTGACCAGTGACAAGTGACCAGTGACCAGCGACCAGTGACCAGTGACCAGTGACCATTGACCAGTGACCAGTGACCAGTGACCAGCGAACGTGACCAGGGACCAGTGACCAGTGACCAGTGACCAGTGACCAGTGACCAGTGACCAGTGACCAGTTACAAGTGACCAGTGACCAGCGACCAGTGACCAGTGACCAGTGACCAGTGACCAGTGACCAGTGACCAGTGCCAACGACCAGTGACCAGTGACCATTGACCAGTGACCAGCGAAAGTGACCAGGGAGCAGTGACCAGTGACCAGTGACCAGTGACCAGTGACCAGTGACCGGTGACCAGTGACCAGTGACCAGTGACCAGTGACCAGCGATCAGTGACCAGTGACCAGTGACCAGTGACCAGCGAAAGTGACAAGTGACCAGTGACCATTGACCAGTGACCAGTGACCAGTGACCAGTGAAAAGTGACCAGTGACCAGTGAACAGCGAAAGTGACCAGTGAACAGTGACCAGCGAAATTGACCAGTGAACAGTGATCAGCGAAATTGACCAGTGACCATTGACCAGTGACCAGTGACCAGTGACCAGTGACCAGTGACCAGTGACAAGTGACCAGTGACTAGCGACCAGTGACCAGTGACCAGTGACCACTGACCAGCGAAAGTGACCAGTGACCAGGGACCAGTGACCAGTGACCAGCGAAGTTGACCAGTGACCAGCGAAAGTGACCAGTGAACAGTGACCAGTGACCAGCGACCAGCAAAATTGACCAGTAAAATTGACCAGTAAAATTGACCAGTGACCAGTGACCAGTGACCAATGACCAGTGACCAGTGACCAGTGACCAGTGACCAGTGACCAGTGACGAGTGACCAGCGACCAGTGACCAGTGACCATTGACCAGTGACCAGTGACCAGTGACCAGCGAAAGTGACCAGGAACAAACGACCAGTGACCAGTGACCAGTGACCAGTGACCAATGACCAGTGACCAGTGACCAGTGACCAGTGACGAGTGACCAGCGACCAGTGACCAGTGACCAGTGACCAGTGACCAGTGACCAGTGACCAGTGACCAGTGACCAGTGACCAGTGACCAGTGACCAGTGACCAGTGACCAGTGACCAGTGACCAGTGACCAGTGACCAGTGACCAGTGACCAGTGACCAGCGACCAGTGACCAGTGACCATTGACCAGTGACCAGTGACCAGCAAAAATGACCAGTGACCAGTGACCAGTGACCAGTGACCAGTGACCAGTGACCAGTGACCAGTTACAAGTGACCAGTGACCAGCGAACAGTGACCAGTGACGAGCGACCACTGACCAGTGACCAGTGACCAGTGACCAGCGAAAGTGACCAGGGACCAGTGACCAGTAACCAGTGACCAGTGACCAGTGACAAGTGACCAGTGACCAGCGACCAGTGACCAGTGACCATTGACCAGTGACCAGTGTCCAGCAAAAATGACCAGTGACCAGTGACCACTGACCAGTGACCAGTTACAAGTGACCAGTGACCAGCGACCAGTGACCAGTGACGAGCGACCAGTGACCAGTGACCAGTGACCAGTGACCAGCGAAAGTGACCAGGGACCAGTGACCAGTGACCAGTGACCAGTGACCACTGACCGTTGACCAGTGACCAGTGACCAGTGACCAGTGACCAGTGACCAGTGACCAGCGACCAGTGACCAGTGACCATTGACCAGTGACCAGTGACCAGCAAAAATGACCAGTGACCAGTGACCAGTGACCAGTGACCAGTGACCAGTTACAAGTGACCAGTGACCAGCGACCAGTGACCAGTGACGAGCGACCAGTGACCAGTGACCAGTGACCAGTGACCAGCGAAAGTGACCAGGGAGCAGTGACCAGTAACCAGTGACCAGTGACCAGTGACCAGTGACCAGTGACCAGTGACCAGTGACCTGTGACCAGTGACAAGTGACCAGTGACCAGCGACCAGTGACCAGTGACGAGCGACCAGTGAGCAGTGACCATTGACCAGTGACCAGTGACCAGTGACCAGCGAAAGTGACCAGGGACCAGTGACCAGTGACCAGTGACCAGTGACCAGTGACCAGCGAAAGTGACCAGGGACCAGTGACCAGTGACCAGTGACCAGTGACCAGTGACCAGTGACAAGTGACCAGTGACCAGCGACCAGTGACCAGTGACCAGTGACCATTGACCAGTGACCAGTGACCAGTGACCAGCGAACGTGACCAGGGACCAGTGACCAGTGACCAGTGACCAGTGACCAGTGACCAGTGACCAGTGACCAGTTACAAGTGACCAGTGACCAGCGACCAGTGACCAGTGACCAGTGACCAGTGACCAGTGACCAGTGACCAGTGCCAACGACCAGTGACCAGTGACCATTGACCAGTGACCAGCGAAAGTGACCAGGGAGCAGTGACCAGTGACCAGTGACCAGTGACCAGTGACCAGTGATCGGTGACCAGTGACCAGTGACCAGTGACCAGTGACCAGTGACCAGCGATCAGTGACCAGTGACCAGTGACCAGTGACCAGCGAAAGTGACAAGTGACCAGTGACCAGTGACCAGTGACCAGTGACCAGTGACCAGCGAAAGTGACCAGTTACCAGTGAACAGTGACCAGCGAAATTGACCAGTTTCCAGTGACCAGTGAAAAGTGACCAGTGACCAGTGAACAGCGAAAGTGACCAGTGAACAGTGACCAGCGAAATTGACCAGTGAACAGTGATCAGCGAAATTGACCAGTGACCATTGACCAGTGACCAGTGACCAGTGACCAGTGACCAGTGACCAGTGACAAGTGACCAGTGACCAGCGACCAGTGACCAGTGACCAGTGACCACTGACCAGCGAAAGTGACCAGTGACCAGGGACCAGTGACCAGTGACCAGCGAAATTGACCAGTGACCAGCGAAAGTGACCAGTGAACAGTGACCAGTAACCAGTGACCAGCAAAATTGACCAGTAAAATTGACCAGTGACCAGTGACCAGTGACCAATGACCAGTGACCAGTGACCAGTGACCAGTGACCAGTGACCAGTGACGAGTGACCAGCGACCAGTGACCAGTGACCATTGACCAGTGACCAGTGACCAGTGACCAGCGAAAGTGACCAGGAACAAACGACCAGTGACCAGTGACCAGTGACCAGTGACCAATGACCAGCGAAAGTGAACAGTGACCAGTGACCAGTGACCAGTGACCAGTGACCAGTGACCAGTGACCAGCGAAAGTGACCAGTGACCAGTGACCAGTGACCAGTGACCAGTGACCAGTGACAAGTGTCCTGGGACCAGTGACCAGTGACCAGTGACCAGCGAAATTGACCAGTTTCCAGTGACCAGTGACAAGTGACCAGTGACCAGCGACCAGTGACCAGTGACCAGTGACCAGTGACCAGCGAAAGTGACCAGTGACCAGTGACCAGTGACCAGTGACCAGTGACCAGTGACCAGTGACCAGTGACCAGCGAAAGTGACCAGTGACCAGTGACCAGTGACCAGTGACCAGTGACCAGCGAAAGTGACCAGTGACGAGTGACCAGTGACAAGTGACCAGTGACCAGTGACCAGTGACCAGTGACCAGTGACCAGTGACCAGTGACCAGCGAAAGTGAAAGTGACGAGTGACCAGTGACAAGTGACAAGTGACCAGCGAAAGTGACCAGTGACCAGTGACCATTGACCATTGACCAGCGACCAGTGACCAGTGACCAGTGACGAGTGACCAGTGACCAGTGACCAGTGACCAGTGACCAGTGACCAGTGACCAGTGACCAGTGACCAGTGACCAGTGACCAGTGACCAGTTACAACTGACCAGTGACCAGCGACCAGTGACCAGTGACGAGCGACCAGTGACCAGTGACCATTGACCAGTGACCAGTGACCAGTGACCAGCGAAAGTGACCAGGGACCAGTGACCAGTGACCAGTGACCAGTTACAAGTGACCAGTGACCAGCGACCAGTGACCAGTGACGAGCGACCAGTGACCAGTGACCAGTGACCATTGACCAGTGACCAGTGACCAGTGACCAGCGAAAGTGACCAGGGACCAGTGACCAGTGACCAGTGACCAGTGACCAGTGACCAGTGACCAGTGACCAGTGACCAGTGACCAGTGACCAGTGACCAGTGACAACTGACCAGTGACCAGCGACCAGTGACCAGTGACCAGTGACCAGTGACCTGTGACCAGTGACCAGTGACCAGCGAAAGTGACCAGGGACCAGTGACCAGTGACCAGTGACCAGTGACCAGTGACCAGTGACCAGTGACCAGTGACCAGTGACCAGTGACCAGTGACCAGTGACCAGTGACAAGTGACCAGTGACCAGCGACCAGTGACCAGTGACCAGTGACCATTGACCAGTGACCAGTGACCAGTGACCAGCGAACGTGACCAGGGACCAGTGACCAGTGACCAGTGACCAGTGACCAGTGACCAGTGACCAGTTACAAGTGACCAGTGACCAGCGACCAGTGACCAGTGACGAGCGACCAGTGACCAGTGCCCATTGACCAGCGAAAGTGACCAGTGACCAGTGACCAGTGACCAGTGACCAGTGACCAGTGACCAGTGACCAGTGACCAGTGACCAGTGACCAGTGACAAGTGACCAGTTACCAGCGACCAGTGACCAGTGACCACTGAACAGCGAAAGTGACCAGTGACCAGGGACCAGTGACCAGTGACCAGCGAAATTGACCAGTGTCCAGTGACCAGTGACCAGTGACAAGTGACCAGTGACCAGTGAGCTGTGACCAGTGATAAGTGACCAGTGACCAGTGACCAGTGACCAGTGACCAGTGACCAGTGACCAGTGACCAGCGAAAGTGACCAGGGACCAGTGACCAGTGACCATTGACCAGTGACCAGTGACCAGTGACCAGTGACCAGTGACCAGTGACCAGTGACTAGTGTCCAGTGACCAGTGTCCAGTGAGCTGTGACCAGTGACCAGTGACCAGTGACCAGTGACCAGTGACCAGTGACCAGTGACCAGTGACCAGTGACCAGTGACCAGTGACCAGTGACCATTGACCAGTGACCAGTGACCAGTGACCAGTGACAAGTGACCAGTGACCAGTGACCAGCGAAAGTGACCAGTGACCAGTCACGAGCGAAATTGGCCAGTGACCAGCGAAAGTGACCAGTGACCTGTGACCAGTGACCAGTGACCAGTTACAAGTGACCAGTGACCAGCGACCAGTGACCAGTGACGAGCGACCAGTGACCAGTGACCATTGACCAGTGACCAGTGACCAGTGACCAGCGAAAGTGACCAGGGACCAGTGACCAGTGACCAGTGACCAGTGACCAGTGACCAGTGACCAGTGACCAGTGACCAGCGAAAGTGACCAGGGACCAGTGACCAGTGACCAGTGACCAGTGACCAGTGACCAGTGACCAGTGACCAGTGACCAGTGACAAGTGACCAGTGACCAGCGACCAGTGACCAGTGACCAGTGACCATTGACCAGTGACCAGTGACCAGTGACCAGCGAACGTGACCAGGGACCAGTGACCAGTGACCAGTGACCAGTGACCAGTGACCAGTGACCAGTGACCAGTTACAAGTGACCAGTGACCAGCGACCAGTGACCAGTGACCAGTGACCAGTGACCAGTGACCAGTGACCAGTGCCAACGACCAGTGACCAGTGACCATTGACCAGTGACCAGCGAAAGTGACCAGGGAGCAGTGACCAGTGACCAGTGACCAGTGACCAGTGACCAGTGACCGGTGACCAGTGACCAGTGACCAGTGACCAGTGACCAGCGATCAGTGACCAGTGACCAGTGACCAGTGACCAGCGAAAGTGACAAGTGACCAGTGACCATTGACCAGTGACCAGTGACCAGTGACCAGTGAAAAGTGACCAGTGACCAGTGAACAGCGAAAGTGACCAGTGAACAGTGACCAGCGAAATTGACCAGTGAACAGTGATCAGCGAAATTGACCAGTGACCATTGACCAGTGACCAGTGACCAGTGACCAGTGACCAGTGACCAGTGACAAGTGACCAGTGACTAGCGACCAGTGACCAGTGACCAGTGACCACTGACCAGCGAAAGTGACCAGTGACCAGGGACCAGTGACCAGTGACCAGCGAAGTTGACCAGTGACCAGCGAAAGTGACCAGTGAACAGTGACCAGTGACCAGCGACCAGCAAAATTGACCAGTAAAATTGACCAGTAAAATTGACCAGTGACCAGTGACCAGTGACCAATGACCAGTGACCAGTGACCAGTGACCAGTGACCAGTGACCAGTGACGAGTGACCAGCGACCAGTGACCAGTGACCATTGACCAGTGACCAGTGACCAGTGACCAGCGAAAGTGACCAGGAACAAACGACCAGTGACCAGTGACCAGTGACCAGTGACCAATGACCAGTGACCAGTGACCAGTGACCAGTGACCAGTGACCAGTGACGAGTGACCAGCGACCAGTGACCAGTGACCAGTGACCAGTGACCAGTGACCAGTGACCAGTGACCAGTGACCAGTGACCAGTGACCAGTGACCAGTGACCAGTGACCAGTGACCAGTGACCAGTGACCAGTGACCAGTGACCAGTGACCAGTGACCAGCGACCAGTGACCAGTGACCATTGACCAGTGACCAGTGACCAGCAAAAATGACCAGTGACCAGTGACCAGTGACCAGTGACCAGTGACCAGTGACCAGTGACCAGTTACAAGTGACCAGTGACCAGCGAACAGTGACCAGTGACGAGCGACCACTGACCAGTGACCAGTGACCAGTGACCAGCGAAAGTGACCAGGGACCAGTGACCAGTAACCAGTGACCAGTGACCAGTGACAAGTGACCAGTGACCAGCGACCAGTGACCAGTGACCATTGACCAGTGACCAGTGTCCAGCAAAAATGACCAGTGACCAGTGACCACTGACCAGTGACCAGTTACAAGTGACCAGTGACCAGCGACCAGTGACCAGTGACGAGCGACCAGTGACCAGTGACCAGTGACCAGTGACCAGCGAAAGTGACCAGGGACCAGTGACCAGTGACCAGTGACCAGTGACCACTGACCGTTGACCAGTGACCAGTGACCAGTGACCAGTGACCAGTGACCAGTGACCAGCGACCAGTGACCAGTGACCATTGACCAGTGACCAGTGACCAGCAAAAATGACCAGTGACCAGTGACCAGTGACCAGTGACCAGTGACCAGTTACAAGTGACCAGTGACCAGCGACCAGTGACCAGTGACGAGCGACCAGTGACCAGTGACCAGTGACCAGTGACCAGCGAAAGTGACCAGGGAGCAGTGACCAGTAACCAGTGACCAGTGACCAGTGACCAGTGACCAGTGACCAGTGACCAGTGACCTGTGACCAGTGACAAGTGACCAGTGACCAGCGACCAGTGACCAGTGACGAGCGACCAGTGAGCAGTGACCATTGACCAGTGACCAGTGACCAGTGACCAGCGAAAGTGACCAGGGACCAGTGACCAGTGACCAGTGACCAGTGACCAGTGACCAGCGAAAGTGACCAGGGACCAGTGACCAGTGACCAGTGACCAGTGACCAGTGACCAGTGACCAGTGACCAGTGACAAGTGACCAGTGACCAGCGACCAGTGACCAGTGACCAGTGACCATTGACCAGTGACCAGTGACCAGTGACCAGCGAACGTGACCAGGGACCAGTGACCAGTGACCAGTGACCAGTGACCAGTGACCAGTGACCAGTGACCAGTTACAAGTGACCAGTGACCAGCGACCAGTGACCAGTGACCAGTGACCAGTGACCAGTGACCAGTGACCAGTGCCAACGACCAGTGACCAGTGACCATTGACCAGTGACCAGCGAAAGTGACCAGGGAGCAGTGACCAGTGACCAGTGACCAGTGACCAGTGACCAGTGATCGGTGACCAGTGACCAGTGACCAGTGACCAGTGACCAGTGACCAGCGATCAGTGACCAGTGACCAGTGACCAGTGACCAGCGAAAGTGACAAGTGACCAGTGACCAGTGACCAGTGACCAGTGACCAGTGACCAGCGAAAGTGACCAGTTACCAGTGAACAGTGACCAGCGAAATTGACCAGTTTCCAGTGACCAGTGAAAAGTGACCAGTGACCAGTGAACAGCGAAAGTGACCAGTGAACAGTGACCAGCGAAATTGACCAGTGAACAGTGATCAGCGAAATTGACCAGTGACCATTGACCAGTGACCAGTGACCAGTGACCAGTGACCAGTGACCAGTGACAAGTGACCAGTGACCAGCGACCAGTGACCAGTGACCAGTGACCACTGACCAGCGAAAGTGACCAGTGACCAGGGACCAGTGACCAGTGACCAGCGAAATTGACCAGTGACCAGCGAAAGTGACCAGTGAACAGTGACCAGTAACCAGTGACCAGCAAAATTGACCAGTAAAATTGACCAGTGACCAGTGACCAGTGACCAATGACCAGTGACCAGTGACCAGTGACCAGTGACCAGTGACCAGTGACGAGTGACCAGCGACCAGTGACCAGTGACCATTGACCAGTGACCAGTGACCAGTGACCAGCGAAAGTGACCAGGAACAAACGACCAGTGACCAGTGACCAGTGACCAGTGACCAATGACCAGTGACCAGTGACCAGTGACCAGTGACCAGTGACCAGTGACGAGTGACCAGCGACCAGTGACCAGTGACCATTGACCAGTGACCAGTGACCAGTGACCAGCGAAAGTGACCAGGAACAAGCGACCAGTGACCAGTGACCAGTGACCAGTGACCAGTGACCAGTGACCAGTGACCAGTGACCAGTGACCAGTGACCTGTGACCAGTGACCAGTGACCAGTGTCCAGTGACCAGTGACGAGCGAAATGGACCAGTGACCAGTGACTAGTGACCAGCGATCAATGACCAGTGACCAGTGACCAGTGACCAGTGACCAGTGACCAGCGAAATTGACCAGTGACCAGTGACCAGTGACCAGTGACCAGCGACCAGTGACCAGTGACCAGTGACAAGTGACCAGTGACCGGCGAAAGTGACCAGTGAACAGTGACCAGTGACCAGTGACCAGTGAATAGTGACCAGTGACCAGTGAACAGCGAAAGTGACCAGTGTCCAGTGACCAGTGACCAGTGATCTGTGACCAGTGACCAGTGACCAGTGACCAGTGAACTGTGACCAGTGACCAGTGACCAGCGAAAGTGACCAGTGACCAGTCACGAGCGAAATTGACCAGTGACCAGCGAAAGTGACCAGTGACCAGTGACCAGTGACCAGTGTCCAGTGACCAGTGACCAGTGATAAGTGACCAGTGACCAGTGACCAGTGACCAGCGACCAGTGACCAGTGACCAGTGAATAGTGACCAGTGACCAGTGACCAGCGACCAGTGACCAATGACCAGTGACCTGTGACCATTCACCAGTGAATAGTGACCAGTGACCAGTGAACAGCGAAAGTGACCAGTGACCAGTGACCTGTGACCAGTGACCAGTGACCAGTGACGAGCGAAATGGACCAGTGACCAGTGACTAGTGACCAGCGATCAGTGACCAGTGACCAGCGATCAGTGACCAGTGACCAGTGACCAGCGAAATTGACCAGTGACCAGTGACCAGTGACCAGTGAACAGTGACAAGTGACCAGTGACCAGTGACCAACGAAAGTGACCAGTGAACAGTGACCAGGGACCAGTGTCCATTGACGAGTGACCAGTGACCAGCGAAAGTGAACAGTGACCAGTGACCAGTGACCAGTGACCAGTGACCAGTGACCAGTGACCAGCGAAAGTGACCAGTGACCAGTGACCAGTGACCAGTGACCAGTGACCAGTGACAAGTGACCTGGGACCAGTGACCAGTGACCAGTGACCAGCGAAATTGACCAGTTTCCAGTGACCAGTGACAAGTGACCAGTGACCAGCGACCAGTGACCAGTGACCAGTGACCAGTGACCAGCGAAAGTGACCAGTGACCAGTGACCAGTGACCAGTGACCAGTGACCAGTGACCAGTGACCAGTGACCAGCGAAAGTGACCAGTGACCAGTGACCAGTGACCAGTGACCAGTGACCAGCGAAAGTGACCAGTGACGAGTGACCAGTGACAAGTGACCAGTGACCAGTGACCAGCGACCAGTGACCAGTGACCAGTGACCAGTGACCAGCGAAAGTGAAAGTGACGAGTGACCAGTGACAAGTGACAAGTGACCAGCGAAAGTGACCAGTGACCAGTGACCATTGACCATTGACCAGCGACCAGTGACCAGTGACCAGTGACGAGTGACCAGTGACCAGTGACCAGTGACCAGTGACCAGTGACCAGTGACCAGTGACCAGTGACCAGTGACCAGTGACCAGTGACCAGTTACAACTGACCAGTGACCAGCGACCAGTGACCAGTGACGAGCGACCAGTGACCAGTGACCATTGACCAGTGACCAGTGACCAGTGACCAGCGAAAGTGACCAGGGACCAGTGACCAGTGACCAGTGACCAGTTACAAGTGACCAGTGACCAGCGACCAGTGACCAGTGACGAGCGACCAGTGACCAGTGACCAGTGACCATTGACCAGTGACCAGTGACCAGTGACCAGCGAAAGTGACCAGGGACCAGTGACCAGTGACCAGTGACCAGTGACCAGTGACCAGTGACCAGTGACCAGTGACCAGTGACCAGTGACCAGTGACCAGTGACCAGTGACCAGTGACAACTGACCAGTGACCAGCGACCAGTGACCAGTGACCAGTGACCATTGACCAGTGACCAGTGACCAGTGACCAGCGAACGTGACCAGGGACCAGTGACCAGTGACCAGTGACCAGTGACCAGTTACAAGTGACCAGTGACCAGTTACAAGTGACCAGTGACCAGCGACCAGTGACCTGTGACGAGCGACCAGTGACCATTGACCAGTGACCAGTGACCAGCAAAAATGACCAGTGACCAGTGACCAGTGACCAGTGACCAGTGACCAGTGACCAGTGACCAGTGACCAGTGACCAGCGAAAGTGACAAGTGACCAGTGACCATTGACCCGTGACCAGTGACCAGTGACCAGTGACCAGCGACCAGTGACCAGTGACGAGCGGCCAGTGACCAGTGACCAGTGACCATTGACCAGTGACCAGTGACCAGTGACCAGCGAAAGTGACCAGGGACCAGTGACCAGTGACCAGTGACCAGTGACCAGTGACCAGTGACCAGTGCCCATTGACCAGCGAAAGTGACCAGTGACCAGTGACCAGTGACCAGTGACCAGTGACCAGTGACCAGTGACCAGTGACAAGTGACCAGTTACCAGCGACCAGTGACCAGTGACCACTGAACAGCGAAAGTGACCAGTGACCAGGGACCAGTGACCAGTGACCAGCGAAATTGACCAGTGTCCAGTGACCAGTGACCAGTGACCAGTGACAAGTGACCAGTGACCAGTGAGCTGTGACCAGTGATAAGTGACCAGTGACCAGTGACCAGTGACCAGTGACCAGTGACCAGTGACCAGTGACCAGCGAAAGTGACCAGGGACCAGTGACCAGTGACCAGTGACCAGTGACCAGTGACCAGTGACCAGTGACCAGTGACCAGTGACCAGTGAACAGTGACCAGTGACTAGTGTCCAGTGACCAGTGTCCAGTGAGCTGTGACCAGTGACCAGTGACCAGTGACCAGTGACCAGTGACCAGTGACCAGTGACCAGTGACCAGTGACCAGTGACCATTGACCAGTGACCAGTGACCAGTGACCAGTGACAAGTGACCAGTGACCAGTGACCAGCGAAAGTGACCAGTGACCAGTCACGAGCGAAATTGGCCAGTGACCAGCGAAAGTGACCAGTGACCTGTGACCAGTGACCAGTGACCAGTTACAAGTGACCAGTGACCAGCGACCAGTGACCAGTGACGAGCGACCAGTGACCAGTGACCATTGACCAGTGACCAGTGACCAGTGACCAGCGAAAGTGACCAGGGACCAGTGACCAGTGACCAGTGACCAGTGACCAGTGACCAGTGACCAGTGACCAGCGAAAGTGACCAGGGACCAGTGACCAGTGACCAGTGACCAGTGACCAGTGACCAGTGACCAGTGACCAGTGACCAGTGACCAGTGACAAGTGACCAGTGACCAGCGACCAGTGACCAGTGACCAGTGACCATTGACCAGTGACCAGTGACCAGTGACCAGCGAACGTGACCAGGGACCAGTGACCAGTGACCAGTGACCAGTGACCAGTGACCAGTGACCAGTGACCAGTTACAAGTGACCAGTGACCAGCGACCAGTGACCAGTGACCAGTGACCAGTGACCAGTGACCAGTGACCAGTGCCAACGACCAGTGACCAGTGACCATTGACCAGTGACCAGCGAAAGTGACCAGGGAGCAGTGACCAGTGACCAGTGACCAGTGACCAGTGACCAGTGACCGGTGACCAGTGACCAGTGACCAGTGACCAGTGACCAGCGATCAGTGACCAGTGACCAGTGACCAGTGACCAGCGAAAGTGACAAGTGACCAGTGACCATTGACCAGTGACCAGTGACCAGTGACCAGTGAAAAGTGACCAGTGACCAGTGAACAGCGAAAGTGACCAGTGAACAGTGACCAGCGAAATTGACCAGTGAACAGTGATCAGCGAAATTGACCAGTGACCATTGACCAGTGACCAGTGACCAGTGACCAGTGACCAGTGACCAGTGACAAGTGACCAGTGACTAGCGACCAGTGACCAGTGACCAGTGACCACTGACCAGCGAAAGTGACCAGTGACCAGGGACCAGTGACCAGTGACCAGCGAAGTTGACCAGTGACCAGCGAAAGTGACCAGTGAACAGTGACCAGTGACCAGCGACCAGCAAAATTGACCAGTAAAATTGACCAGTAAAATTGACCAGTGACCAGTGACCAGTGACCAATGACCAGTGACCAGTGACCAGTGACCAGTGACCAGTGACCAGTGACGAGTGACCAGCGACCAGTGACCAGTGACCATTGACCAGTGACCAGTGACCAGTGACCAGCGAAAGTGACCAGGAACAAACGACCAGTGACCAGTGACCAGTGACCAGTGACCAGTGACCAGTGACCAGTGACCAGTGACCAGTGACGAGTGACCAGCGACCAGTGACCAGTGACCAGTGACCAGTGACCAGTGACCAGTGACCAGTGACCAGTGACCAGTGACCAGTGACCAGTGACCAGTGACCAGTGACCAGTGACCAGTGACCAGTGACCAGTGACCAGTGACCAGCGACCAGTGACCAGTGACCATTGACCAGTGACCAGTGACCAGCAAAAATGACCAGTGACCAGTGACCAGTGACCAGTGACCAGTGACCAGTGACCAGTGACCAGTTACAAGTGACCAGTGACCAGCGAACAGTGACCAGTGACGAGCGACCACTGACCAGTGACCAGTGACCAGTGACCCGCGAAAGTGACCAGGGACCAGTGACCAGTAACCAGTGACCAGTGACCAGTGACAAGTGACCAGTGACCAGCGACCAGTGACCAGTGACCATTGACCAGTGACCAGTGTCCAGCAAAAATGACCAGTGACCAGTGACCACTGACCAGTGACCAGTTACAAGTGACCAGTGACCAGCGACCAGTGACCAGTGACGAGCGACCAGTGACCAGTGACCAGTGACCAGTGACCAGCGAAAGTGACCAGGGACCAGTGACCAGTGACCAGTGAACTGTGACCAGTGACCAGTGACCAGCGAAAGTGACCAGTGACCAGTCACGAGCGAAATTGACCAGTGACCAGCGAAAGTGACCAGTGACCAGTGACCAGTGACCAGTGTCCAGTGACCAGTGACCAGTGATAAGTGACCAGTGACCAGTGACCAGTGACCAGCGACCAGTGACCAGTGACCAGTGAATAGTGACCAGTGACCAGTGACCAGCGACCAGTGACCAATGACCAGTGACCTGTGACCATTCACCAGTGAATAGTGACCAGTGACCAGTGAACAGCGAAAGTGACCAGTGACCAGTGACCTGTGACCAGTGACCAGTGACCAGTGACGAGCGAAATGGACCAGTGACCAGTGACTAGTGACCAGCGATCAGTGACCAGTGACCAGCGATCAGTGACCAGTGACCAGTGACCAGCGAAATTGACCAGTGACCAGTGACCAGTGACCAGTGAACAGTGACAAGTGACCAGTGACCAGTGACCAACGAAAGTGACCAGTGAACAGTGACCAGGGACCAGTGTCCATTGACGAGTGACCAGTGACCAGCGAAAGTGAACAGTGACCAGTGACCAGTGACCAGTGACCAGTGACCAGTGACCAGTGACCAGCGAAAGTGACCAGTGACCAGTGACCAGTGACCAGTGACCAGTGACCAGTGACAAGTGACCTGGGACCAGTGACCAGTGACCAGTGACCAGCGAAATTGACCAGTTTCCAGTGACCAGTGACAAGTGACCAGTGACCAGCGACCAGTGACCAGTGACCAGTGACCAGTGACCAGCGAAAGTGACCAGTGACCAGTGACCAGTGACCAGTGACCAGTGACCAGTGACCAGTGACCAGTGACCAGCGAAAGTGACCAGTGACCAGTGACCAGTGACCAGTGACCAGTGACCAGCGAAAGTGACCAGTGACGAGTGACCAGTGACAAGTGACCAGTGACCAGTGACCAGTGACCAGTGACCAGTGACCAGTGACCAGTGACCAGCGAAAGTGAAAGTGACGAGTGACCAGTGACAAGTGACAAGTGACCAGCGAAAGTGACCAGTGACCAGTGACCATTGACCATTGACCAGCGACCAGTGACCAGTGACCAGTGACGAGTGACCAGTGACCAGTGACCAGTGACCAGTGACCAGTGACCAGTGACCAGTGACCAGTGACCAGTGACCAGTGACCAGTGACCAGTTACAACTGACCAGTGACCAGCGACCAGTGACCAGTGACGAGCGACCAGTGACCAGTGACCATTGACCAGTGACCAGTGACCAGTGACCAGCGAAAGTGACCAGGGACCAGTGACCAGTGACCAGTGACCAGTTACAAGTGACCAGTGACCAGCGACCAGTGACCAGTGACGAGCGACCAGTGACCAGTGACCAGTGACCATTGACCAGTGACCAGTGACCAGTGACCAGCGAAAGTGACCAGGGACCAGTGACCAGTGACCAGTGACCAGTGACCAGTGACCAGTGACCAGTGACCAGTGACCAGTGACCAGTGACCAGTGACCAGTGACCAGTGACAACTGACCAGTGACCAGCGACCAGTGACCAGTGACCAGTGACCATTGACCAGTGACCAGTGACCAGTGACCAGCGAACGTGACCAGGGACCAGTGACCAGTGACCAGTGACCAGTGACCAGTTACAAGTGACCAGTGACCAGTTACAAGTGACCAGTGACCAGCGACCAGTGACCTGTGACGAGCGACCAGTGACCATTGACCAGTGACCAGTGACCAGCAAAAATGACCAGTGACCAGTGACCAGTGACCAGTGACCAGTGACCAGTGACCAGTGACCAGTGACCAGTGACCAGCGAAAGTGACAAGTGACCAGTGACCATTGACCCGTGACCAGTGACCAGTGACCAGTGACCAGCGACCAGTGACCAGTGACGAGCGGCCAGTGACCAGTGACCAGTGACCATTGACCAGTGACCAGTGACCAGTGACCAGCGAAAGTGACCAGGGACCAGTGACCAGTGACCAGTGACCAGTGACCAGTGACCAGTGACCAGTGACCAGTGACCAGTGACCAGTGACCAGTGACCAGTGACCAGTGACAAGTGACCAGTGACCAGCGACCAGTGACCAGTGACCAGTGACCATTGACCAGTGACCAGTGACCAGTGACCAGCGAACGTGACCAGGGACCAGTGACCAGTGACCAGTGACCAGTGACCAGTTACAAGTGACAAGTGACCAGTTACAAGTGACCAGTGACCAGCGACCAGTGACCTGTGACGAGCGACCAGTGACCATTGACCAGTGACCAGTGACCAGCAAAAATGACCAGTGACCATTGACCAGTGACCAGTGACCAGTGACCAGCGAAAGTGACCAGTGACCAGTGATCAGTGACCAGTGAACAGTGACCAGTTACCAGTGACCAGTGACCAGCGAAAGTGACCAGGGACCAGTGACCAGTGAACAGTGACCAGTGACCACTGACCATTGACCAGTGACCAGTGACCAGTGACCAGTGACCAGTGACCAGTGACCAGTGACCAGTGACCAGCGACCAGTGACCAGTGACCATTGACCAGTGACCAGTGACCAGCAAAAATGACCAGTGACCAGTGACCAGTGACCAGTGACCAGTGACCAGTGACCAGTGACCAGTGACCAGTGACCAGCGAAAGTGACAAGTGACCAGTGACCATTGACCAGTGACCAGTGACCAGTGACCAGTGACCAGTGACCAGCGACCCGTGACCAGTGACCATTGACCAGTGACCAGTGACCAGTGACCAGCGAAAGTGACCAGTGACCAGTGACCAGTGACCAGTGACCAGTGACCAGTGACCAGTGACCAGTGACCAGTGACCAGTTACAAGTGACCAGTGACCAGCGACCAGTGACCAGTGACGAGCGACCAGTGACCAGTGACCATTGACCAGTGACCAGTGACCAGTGACCAGCGAAAGTGACCAGGGACCAGTGACCAGTGACCAGTGACCAGTGACCAGCGAAAGTGACCAGTGAGCAGTGACCAGTGACCAGTGACCAGCGGTAGTGACCAGTGATCAGTGACCAGTGAACAGTGACCAGTGACCAGCGAAATTGACCAGTGACCAGCGAAAGTGACCAGTGACCATTGACCAGTGACCAGTGACCAGCAAAAATGACCAGTGACCAGTGACCAGTGACCAGTGACCAGTGACCAGTTACAAGTGACCAGTGACCAGCGACCAGTGACCAGTGACGAGCGACCAGTGACCAGTGACCATTGACCAGTGACCAGTGACCAGTGACCAGCGAAAGTGACCAGGGACCAGTGACCAGTGACCAGTGACCAGTGACCAGTGACCAGTGACCAGTGACCAGTGACCAGTGACCAGTGACCAGTGACAAGTGACCAGTGACCAGCGACCAGTGACCAGTGACCAGTGACCATTGACCAGTGACCAGTGACCAGTGACCAGCGAACGTGACCAGGGACCAGTGACCAGTGACCAGTGACCTGTGACCAGCGAAAGTGACCAGTGACCAGTGACCATTGACCATTGACCAGCGACCAGTGACCAGTGACCAGTGACGAGTGACCAGTGACCAGTGACCAGTGACCAGTGACCAGTGACCAGTGACCAGTGACCAGTGACCAGTGACCAGTTACAACTGACCAGTGACCAGCGACCAGTGACCAGTGACGAGCGACCAGTGACCAGTGACCATTGACCAGTGACCAGTGACCAGTGACCAGCGAAAGTGACCAGGGACCAGTGACCAGTGACCAGTGACCAGTGACCAGTTACAAGTGACCAGTGACCAGCGACCAGTGACCAGTGACGAGCGACCAGTGACCAGTGACCAGTGACCATTGACCAGTGACCAGTGACCAGTGACCAGTGACCAGCGAAAGTGAAAGTGACGAGTGACCAGTGACAAGTGACAAGTGACCAGTGACCAGCGACCTGTGACCAACGACCAGTGACCAGTGACCAGTGACCAGTGACCAGTGACCAGTGACCAGTGACCAGTGACCAGCGAAAGTGACAAGTGACCAGTGACCAGTGACCAGTGACCAGTGACCAGTGACCAGCGAAAGTGACCAGTTACCAGTGAACAGTGACCAGCGAAATTGACCAGTTTCCAGTGACCAGTGAAAAGTGACCAGTGACCAGTGAACAGCGAAAGTGACCAGTGAACAGTGACCAGCGAAATTGACCAGTGAACAGTGATCAGCGAAATTGACCAGTGACCATTGACCAGTGACCAGTGACCAGTGACCAGTGACCAGTGACCAGTGACAAGTGACCAGTGACCAGCGACCAGTGACCAGTGACCAGTGACCACTGACCAGCGAAAGTGACCAGTGACCAGGGACCAGTGACCAGTGACCAGCGAAATTGACCAGTGACCAGCGAAAGTGACCAGTGAACAGTGACCAGTAACCAGTGACCAGCAAAATTGACCAGTAAAATTGACCAGTGACCAGTGACCAGTGACCAATGACCAGTGACCAGTGACCAGTGACCAGTGACCAGTGACCAGTGACGAGTGACCAGCGACCAGTGACCAGTGACCATTGACCAGTGACCATTGACCAGTGACCAGTGACCAGTGACCAGTGACCAGCGAAAGTGAAAGTGACGAGTGACCAGTGACAAGTGACAAGTGACCAGTGACCAGCGACCTGTGACCAACGACCAGTGACCAGTGACCAGTGACCAGTGACCAGTGACCAGTGACCAGTGACCAGCGAAAGTGACAAGTGACCAGTGACCATTGACCAGTGACCAGTGACCAGTGACCAGTGACCAGCGACCAGTGACCAGTGACCATTGACCAGTGACCAGTGACCAGTGACCAGCGAAAGTGACCAGTGACCAGTGACCAGTGACCAGTGACCAGTGACCAGTGACCAGTGACCAGTGACCAGTTACAAGTGACCAGTGACCAGCGACCAGTGACAAGTGACGAGCGACCAGTGACCAGTGACCATTGACCAGTGACCAGTGACCACTGACCATTGACCAGTGACCAGTGACCAGTGACCAGTGACCAGTGACCAGTGACCAGTGACAAGCGAAAGTGACCAGGGACCAGTGACCAGTGACCAGTGACCAGTGACCAGTGACCAGTGACCAGTGACCAGTGACCAGTGACCAGTGACCAGTGACCAGTGACCAGTGACCAGTGACCAGTGACCAGTTACAAGTGACCAGTGACCAGCGACCAGTGACCAGTGACGAGCGACCAGTGACCAGTGACCATTGACCAGTGACCAGTGACCAGTGACCAGCGAAAGTGACCAGGGACCAGTGACCAGTGACCAGTGACCAGTGACCAGTTACAAGTGACCAGTGACCAGCGACCAGTGACCAGTGACGAGCGACCAGTGACCAGTGACCAGTGACCATTGACCAGTGACCAGTGACCAGTGACCAGCGAAAGTGACCAGGGACCAGTGACCAGTGACCAGTGACCAGTGACCAGTGACCAGTGACCAGTGACCAGTGACCAGTGACCAGTGACCAGTGACCAGTGACCAGTGACAAGTGACCAGTGACCAGCGACCAGTGACCAGTGACCAGTGACCATTGACCAGTGACCAGTGACCAGTGACCAGTGAACGTGACCAGGGACCAGTGACCAGTGACCAGTGACCAGTGACCAGTGACCAGCGAAAGTGACCAGTGACCAGTGACCAGTGACCAGCGAAAGTGACCAGTGACCAGTGACCAGTGACCAGCGAAATCGACCAGTGACCAGTGACCAGAGACCAGTGACTAGCCAAATTGACCAGAGACCAGTGACCAGTGACCAGTGACCAGCGGTAGTGACCAGTGTCCAGTGACCAGCGGTAGTGACCAGTGATCAGTGACCGTTGAACAGTGACCAGTGACCAGTGACCAGTGACCAGCGAACGTGACCAGGGACCAGTGACCAGTGACCAGTGACCAGTGACCAGTGACCAGTGACCAGTGACCAGTGACCAGTTACAAGTGACCAGTGACCAGGGACCAGTGACCAGTGACCAGTGACCAGTGACCAGTGACCAGTGACCAGTGACCAGCGAAAGTGACCAGGGACCAGTGACCAGTGACCAGTGACCAGTGACCAGTGACCAGTGACCAGTGACCAGTGACCAGTGACCAGTGACCAGTGACCAGTGACAAGTGACCAGTGACCAGCGACCAGTGACCAGTGACCAGTGACCATTGACCAGTGACCAGTGACCAGTGACCAGCGAACGTGACCAGGGACCAGTGACCAGTGACCAGTGACCAGTGACCAGTGACCAGTGACCAGTGACCAGTGACCAGTGACCAGTGACCAGTGACAAGTGACCAGTGACCAGCGACCAGTGACCAGTGACCAGTGACCACTGACCAGCGAAAGTGACCAGTGACCAGGGACCAGTGACCAGTGACCAGCGAAATTGACCAGTGACCAGCGAAAGTGACCAGTGAACAGTGACCAGTGACCAGTGACCTGTGACCAGTGACCAGTGACCAGTGACCAGTGCCAACGACCAGTGACCAGTGACCATTGACCAGTGACCAGCGAAAGTGACCAGGGAGCAGTGACCAGTGACCAGTGACCAGTGACCAGTGACCAGTGACCAGTGACCGGTGACCAGTGACCAGTGACCAGTGACCAGTGACCAGCGATCAGTGACCAGTGACCAGTGACCAGTGACCAGCGAAAGTGACAAGTGACCAGTGACCAGTGACCAGTGACCAGTGACCAGTGACCAGCGAAAGTGACCAGTTACCAGTGAACAGTGACCAGCAAAATTGACCAGTTTCCAGTGACCAGTGAAAAGTGACCAGTGACCAGTGAACAGCGAAAGTGACCAGTGAACAGTGACCAGCGAAATTGACCAGTGAACAGTGATCAGCGAAATTGACCAGTGACCATTGACCAGTGACCAGTGACCAGTGACCAGTGACCAGTGACCAGTGACAAGTGACCAGTGACCAGCGACCAGTGACCAGTGACCAGTGACCACTGACCAGCGAAAGTGACCAGTGACCAGGGACCAGTGACCAGTGACCAGCGAAATTGACCAGTGACCAGCGAAAGTGACCAGTGAACAGTGAGCAGTGACCAGTGACCAGCAAAATTGACCAGTAAAATTGACCAGTGACCAGTGACCAGTGACCAATGACCAGTGACCAGTGACCAGTGACCAGTGACCAGTGACCAGTGACCAGTGACGAGTGACCAGCGACCAGTGACCAGTGACCATTGACCAGTGACCAGTGACCAGTGACCAGTGACCAGTGACCAGTGACGAGTGACCAGCGACCAGTGACCAGTGACCAGTGACCAGTGACCAGCGAAAGTGACCAGGAACAAGCGACCAGTGACCAGTGACCAGTGACCAGTGACCAGTGACCAGTGACCAGTGACCAGTGACCAGTGACCAGTGACCTGTGACCAGTGACCAGTGACCAGTGTCCAGTGACCAGTGACGAGCGAAATGGACCAGTGACCAGTGACTAGTGACCAGCGATCAATGACCAGTGACCAGTGACCAGTGACCAGTGACCAGTGACCAGCGAAATTGACCAGTGACCAGTGACCAGTGACCAGTGACCAGCGACCAGTGACCAGTGACCAGTGACAAGTGACCAGTGACCGGCGAAAGTGACCAGTGAACAGTGACCAGTGACCAGTGACCAGTGAATAGTGACCAGTGACCAGTGAACAGCGAAAGTGACCAGTGTCCAGTGACCAGTGACCAGTGATCTGTGACCAGTGACCAGTGACCAGTGACCAGTGAACTGTGACCAGTGACCAGTGACCAGCGAAAGTGACCAGTGACCAGTCACGAGCGAAATTGACCAGTGACCAGCGAAAGTGACCAGTGACCAGTGACCAGTGACCAGTGTCCAGTGACCAGTGACCAGTGATAAGTGACCAGTGACCAGTGACCAGTGACCAGCGACCAGTGACCAGTGACCAGTGAATAGTGACCAGTGACCAGTGACCAGCGACCAGTGACCAATGACCAGTGACCTGTGACCATTCACCAGTGAATAGTGATCAGTGACCAGTGAACAGCGAAAGTGACCAGTGACCAGTGACCTGTGACCAGTGACCAGTGACCAGTGACGAGCGAAATGGACCAGTGACCAGTGACTAGTGACCAGCGATCAGTGACCATGACCAGCGATCAGTGACCAGTGACCAGTGACCAGCGAAATTGACCAGTGACCAGTGACCAGTGACCAGTGAACAGTGACAAGTGACCAGTGACCAGTGACCAACGAAAGTGACCAGTGAACAGTGACCAGGGACCAGTGACCATTGACGAGTGACCAGTGACCAGCGAAAGTGAACAGTGACCAGTGACCAGTGACCAGTGACCAGTGACCAGTGACCAGTGACCAGCGAAAGTGACCAGTGACCAGTGACCAGTGACCAGTGACCAGTGACCAGTGACCAGTGACCAGTGACCAGTGACCAGTGACAAGTGACCAGTGACCAGCGACCAGTGACCAGTGACCAGTGACCACTGACCAGCGAAAGTGACCAGTGACCAGTGACCAGTGCCAACGACCAGTGACCAGTGACCATTGACCAGTGACCAGCGAAAGTGACCAGTGACAAGTGACCAGTGACCAGTGACCAGTGACCAGTGACCAGTGACCAGTGACCAGTGACCAGCGAAAGTGAAAGTGACGAGTGACCAGTGACAAGTGACAAGTGACCAGCGAAAGTGACCAGTGACCAGTGACCATTGACCATTGACCAGCGACCAGTGACCAGTGACCAGTGACGAGTGACCAGTGACCAGTGACCAGTGACCAGTGACCAGTGACCAGTGACCAGTGACCAGTGACCAGTGACCAGTGACCAGTTACAACTGACCAGTGACCAGCGACCAGTGACCAGTGACGAGCGACCAGTGACCAGTGACCATTGACCAGTGACCAGTGACCAGTGACCAGCGAAAGTGACCAGGGACCAGTGACCAGTGACCAGTGACCAGTTACAAGTGACCAGTGACCAGCGACCAGTGACCAGTGACGAGCGACCAGTGACCAGTGACCAGTGACCATTGACCAGTGACCAGTGACCAGTGACCAGCGAAAGTGACCAGGGACCAGTGACCAGTGACCAGTGACCAGTGACCAGTGACCAGTGACCAGTGACCATTGACCAGTGACCAGTGACCAGTGACCAGTGACCAGCGACCAGTGACCAGTGACCATTGACCAGTGACCAGTGACCAGTGACCAGCGAAAGTGACCAGTGACCAGTGATCAGTGACCAGTGAACAGTGACCAGTTACCAGTGACCAGTGACCAGCGAAAGTGACCAGGGACCAGTGACCAGTGACCAGTGACCAGTGACCACTGACCATTGACCAGTGACCAGTGACCAGTGACCAGTGACCAGTGACCAGTGACCAGTGACCAGCGAACAGTGACCAGTGACCATTGACCAGTGACCAGTGACCAGCAAAAATGACCAGTGACCAGTGACCAGTGACCAGTGACCAGTGACCAGTGACCAGTGACCAGTGACCAGTGACCAGCGAAAGTGACAAGTGACCAGTGACCATTGACCAGTGACCAGTGACCAGTGACCAGTGACCAGCGACCAGTGACCAGTGACCAGTGACCAGCGAAAGTGACCAGTGACCAGTGACCAGTGACCAGTGACCAGTGACCAGTGACCAGTGACCAGTGACCAGTGACCAGTTACAAGTGACCAGTGACCAGCGACCAGTGACCAGTGACGAGCGACCAGTGACCAGTGACGAGCGACCAGTGACCAGTGACCATTGACCAGTGACCAGTGACCAGTGACCAGCGAAAGTGACCAGGGACCAGTGACCAGTGACCAGTGACCAGTGACCAGCGAAAGTGACCAGTGAGCAGTGACCAGTGACCAGTGACCAGCGGTAGTGACCAGTGATCAGTGACCAGTGAACAGTGACCAGTGACCAGCGAAATTGACCAGTGACCAGCGAAAGTGACCAGTGACCATTGACCAGCGACCAGTGACCAGCAAAAATGACCAGTGACCAGTGACCAGTGACCAGTGACCAGTGACCAGTTACAAGTGACCAGTGACCAGCGACCAGTGACCAGTGACGAGCGACCAGTGACCAGTGACCATTGACCAGTGACCAGTGACCAGTGACCAGCGAAAGTGACCAGGGACCAGTGACCAGTGACCAGTGACCAGTGACCAGTGACCAGTGACCAGTGACCAGTGACCAGTGACAAGTGACCAGTGACCAGCGACCAGTGACCAGTGACCAGTGACCATTGACCAGTGACCAGTGACCAGTGACCAGCGAACGTGACCAGGGACCAGTGACCAGTGACCAGTGACCTGTGACCAGCGAAAGTGACCAGTGACCAGTGACCATTGACCATTGACCAGCGACCAGTGACCAGTGACCAGTGACGAGTGACCAGTGACCAGTGACCAGTGACCAGTGACCAGTGACCAGTGACCAGTGACCAGTTACAACTGACCAGTGACCAGCGACCAGTGACCAGTGACGAGCGACCAGTGACCAGTGACCATTGACCAGTGACCAGTGACCAGTGACCAGCGAAAGTGACCAGGGACCAGTGACCAGTGACCAGTGACCAGTGACCAGTTACAAGTGACCAGTGACCAGCGACCAGTGACCAGTGACGAGCGACCAGTGACCAGTGACCAGTGACCATTGACCAGTGACCAGTGACCAGTGACCAGTGACCAGCGAAAGTGAAAGTGACGAGTGACCAGTGACAAGTGACAAGTGACCAGTGACCAGCGACCTGTGACCAACGACCAGTGACCAGTGACCAGTGACCAGTGACCAGTGACCAGTGACCAGTGACCAGTGACCAGTTACAAGTGACCAGTGACCAGTTACAAGTGACCAGTGACCAGCGACCAGTGACCAGTGACGAGCGACCAGTGACCATTGACCAGTGACCAGTGACCAGCAAAAATGACCAGTGACCAGTGACCAGTGACCAGTGACCAGTGACCAGTGACCAGTGACCAGTGACCAGTGACCAGCGAAAGTGACAAGTGACCAGTGACCATTGACCAGTGACCAGTGACCAGTGACCAGTGACCAGCGACCAGTGACCAGTGACCATTGACCAGTGACCAGTGACCAGTGACCAGCGAAAGTGACCAGTGACCAGTGATCAGTGACCAGTGAACAGTGACCAGTGACCAGTGACCAGTGACCAGTGACCAGCGAAAGTGACCAGGGACCAGTGACCAGTGACCAGTGACCAGTGACCACTGACCATTGACCAGTGACCAGTGACCAGTGACCAGTGACCAGTGACCAGTGACCAGTGACCAGCGACCAGTGACCAGTGACCATTGACCAGTGACCAGTGACCAGCAAAAATGACCAGTGACCAGTGACCAGTGACCAGTGACCAGTGACCAGTGACCAGTGACCAGTGACCAGTGACCAGTGACCAGCGAAAGTGACAAGTGACCAGTGACCATTGACCAGTGACCAGTGACCAGTGACCAGTGACCAGCGACCAGTGACCAGTGACCATTGACCAGTGACCAGTGACCAGTGACCAGCGAAAGTGACCAGTGACCAGTGACCAGTGACCAGTGACCAGTGACCAGTGACCAGTGACCAGTTACAAGTGACCAGTGACCAGCGACCAGTGACAAGTGACGAGCGACCAGTGACCAGTGACCATTGACCAGTGACCAGTGACCAGTGACCAGTGACCAGTGACCAGTGACCAGTGACAAGCGAAAGTGACCAGTGACCAGGGACCAGTGACCAGTGACCAGTGACCAGTGACCAGTGACCAGTGACCAGTGACCAGTGACCAGTGACCAGTGACCAGTGACCAGTGACCAGTTACAAGTGACCAGTGACCGGCGACCAGTGACCAGTGACGAGCGACCAGTGACCAGTGACCATTGACCAGTGACCAGTGACCAGTGACCAGCGAAAGTGACCAGGGACCAGTGACCAGTGACCAGTGACCAGTGACCAGTTACAAGTGACCAGTGACCAGCGACCAGTGACCAGTGACGAGCGACCAGTGACCAGTGACCAGTGACCATTGACCAGTGACCAGTGACCAGTGACCAGCGAAAGTGACCAGGGACCAGTGACCAGTGACCAGTGACCAGTGACCAGTGACCAGTGACCAGTGACCAGTGACCAGTGACCAGTGACCAGTGACAAGTGACCAGTGACCAGCGACCAGTGACCAGTGACCAGTGACCATTGACCAGTGACCAGTGACCAGTGACCAGCGAACGTGACCAGGGACCAGTGACCAGTGACCAGTGACCAGTGACCAGTGACCAGCGAAAGTGACCAGTGACCAGTGACCAGTGACCAGCGAAAGTGACCAGTGACCAGTGACCAGTGACCAGCGAAATCGACCAGTGACCAGTGACCAGAGACCAGTGACTAGCCAAATTGACCAGAGACCAGTGACCAGTGACCAGTGACCAGCGGTAGTGACCAGTGACCAGTGACCAGCGGTAGTGACCAGTGATCAGTGACCGTTGAACAGTGACCAGTGACCAGTGACCAGTGACCAGCGAAAGTGACCAGGGACCAGTGACCAGTGACCAGTGACCAGTGACCAGTGACCAGTGACCAGCGACCAGTGACCAGTGACCATTGACCAGTGACCAGTGACCAGCAAAAATGACCAGTGACCAGTGACCAGTGACCAGTGACCAGTGACCAGTGACCAGTGACCAGTGACCAGTGACAAGTGACCAGTGACCAGCGACCAGTGACCAGTGACCAGTGACCAGTGACCATTGACCAGTGACCAGTGACCAGTGACCAGCGAACGTGACCAGGGACCAGTGACCAGTGACCAGTGACCAGTGACCAGTGACCAGTGACCAGTTACAAGTGACCAGTGACCAGTTACAAGTGACCAGTGACCAGCGACCAGTGACCAGTGACGAGCGACCAGTGACCATTGACCAGTGACCAGTGACCAGCAAAAATGACCAGTGACCAGTGACCAGTGACCAGTGACCAGTGACCAGTGACCAGTGACCAGTGACCAGTGACCAGTGACCAGCGACCAGTGACCAGTGACCATTGACCAGTGACCAGTGACCAGCAAAAATGACCAGTGACCAGTGACCAGTAACCAGTGACCAGTGACCAGTGACCAGTGACCAGTGACCAGCGAAAGTGACAAGTGACCAGTGACCATTGACCAGTGACCAGTGACCAGTGACCAGTGACCAGCGACCAGTGACCAGTGACCATTGACCAGTGACCAGTGACCAGTGACCAGCGAAAGTGACCAGTGACCAGTGACCAGTGACCAGTGACCAGTGACCAGTGACCAGTGACCAGTTACAAGTGACCAGTGACCAGTTACAAGTGACCAGTGACCAGCGACCAGTGACCAGTGACGAGCGACCAGTGACCATTGACCAGTGACCAGTGACCAGCAAAAATGACCAGAGACCAGTGACCAGTGACCAGTGACCAGTGACCAGTGACCAGTGACCAGTGACAAGTGACCAGTGACCAGCGACCAGTGACCAGTGACCAGTGACCATTGACCAGTGACCAGTGACCAGTGACCAGCGAACGCGACCAGGGACCAGTGACCAGTGACCAGTGACCAGTGACCAGTGACCAGCGAAAGTGACCAGTGACCAGTGACCAGTGACCAGCGAAAGTGACCAGTGACCAGTGACCAGTGACCAGCGAAATCGACCAGTGACCAGTGACCAGAGACCAGTGACTAGCCAAATTGACCAGAGACCAGTGACCAGTGACCAGTGACCAGCGGTAGTGACCAGTGACCAGTGACCAGCGGTAGTGACCAGTGATCAGTGACCGTTGAACAGTGACCAGTGACCAGTGACCAGTGACCAGCGAAAGTGACCAGGGACCAGTGAGCAGTGACCAGTGACCAGTGACCAGTGACCAGTGACCAGCGACCAGTGACCAGTGACCATTGACCAGTGACCAGTGACCAGCAAAAATGACCAGTGACCAGTGACCAGTGACCAGTGACCAGTGACCAGTGACCAGTGACCAGTGACCAGTGACCAGTGACCAGCGACCAGTGACCAGTGACCAGTGACCAGTGACCATTGACCAGTGACCAGTGACCAGTGACCAGCGAACGTGACCAGGGACCAGTGACCAGTGACCAGTGACCAGTGACCAGTGACCAGTGACCAGTGACCAGTGACCAGTTACAAGTGACCAGTGACCAGTTACAAGTGACCAGTGACCAGCGACCAGTGACCAGTGACGAGCGACCAGTGACCATTGACCAGTGACCAGTGACCAGCAAAAATGACCAGTGACCAGTGACCAGTGACCAGTGACCAGTGACCAGTGACCAGTGACCAGCGACCAGTGACCAGTGACCATTGACCAGTGACCAGTGACCAGCAAAAATGACCAGTGACCAGTGACCAGTAACCAGTGACCAGTGACCAGTGACCAGTGACCAGTGACCAGCGAAAGTGACAAGTGACCAGTGACCATTGACCAGTGACCAGTGACCAGTGACCAGTGACCAGCGACCAGTGACCAGTGACCATTGACCAGTGACCAGTGACCAGTGACCAGCGAAAGTGACCAGTGACCAGTGACCAGTGACCAGTGACCAGTGACCAGTTACAAGTGACCAGTGACCAGTTACAAGTGACCAGTGACCAGCGACCAGTGACCAGTGACGAGCGACCAGTGACCATTGACCAGTGACCAGTGACCAGCAAAAATGACCAGAGACCAGTGACCAGTGACCAGTGACCAGTGACCAGTGACCAGTGACCAGTGACCAGCGAAAGTGACAAGTGACCAGTGACCATTGGCCAGTGACCAGTGACCAGTGACCAGTGACCAGCGACCAGTGACCAGTGACCATTGACCAGTGACCAGTGACCAGTGACCAGCGAAAGTGACCAGTGACCAGTGATCAGTGACCAGTGAACAGTGACCAGTGACCAGTGACCAGTGACCAGTGACCAGCGAAAGTGACCAGGGACCAGTGACCAGTGACCAGTGACCAGTGACCACTGACCATTGACCAGTGACCAGTGACCAGTGACCAGTGACCAGTGACCAGTGACCAGTGACCAGCGACCAGTGACCAGTGACCAGTGACCAGTTACAAGTGACCAGTGACCAGTTACAAGTGACCAGTGACCAGCGACCAGTGACCTGTGACGAGCGACCAGTGACCATTGACCAGTGACCAGTGACCAGCAAAAATGACCACTGACCAGTGACCAGTGACCAGTGACCAGTGACCAGTGACCAGTGACCAGTGACCAGTGACCAGTGACAAGTGACCAGCGAAAGTGACCAGGGACCAGTGACCAGTAACCAGTGACCAGTGACCAGTGACCAGTGACCAGTGACCAGTGACCAGTGACAAGTGACCAGTGACCAGCGACCAGTGACCAGTGACCATTGACCAGTGACCAGTTACAAGTGACCAGTGACCAGCGACCAGTGACCAGTGACGAGCGACCAGTGACCAGTGACCAGTGACCAGCGAAAGTGACCAGGGACCAGTGACCAGTGACCAGTGACCAGTGACCACTGACCATTGACCAGTGACCAGTGACCAGTGACCAGTGACCAGTGACCAGTGACCAGTGACCAGTGACCAGTGACCAGTGACCAGTGACCAGTGACCAGTGACCAGTGACCAGTGACCAGTGACAAGTGACCAGTGACCAGCGACCAGTGACCAGTGACCAGTGACCATTGACCAGTGACCAGTGACCAGTGACCAGCGAACGTGACCAGGGACCAGTGACCAGTGACCAGTGACCAGTGACCAGTGACCAGTGACCAGTTACAAGTGACCAGTGACCAGCGACCAGTGACCAGTGACGAGCGACCAGTGTCCAGTGCCCATTGACCAGCGAAAGTGACCAGTGACCAGTGACCAGTGACCAGTGACCAGTGACCAGTGACCAGTGACCAGTGACAAGTGACCAGTGACCAGCGACCAGTGACCAGTGACCACTGAACAGCGAAAGTGACCAGTGACCAGGGACCAGTGACCAGTGACCAGCGAAATTGACCAGTGTCCAGTGACCAGTGACCAGTGACAAGTGACCAGTGACCAGTGAGCTGTGACCAGTGATAAGTGACCAGTGACCAGTGACCAGTGACCAGTGACCAGTGACCAGTGACCAGTGACCAGCGAAAGTGACCAGGGACCAGTGACCAGTGACCAGTGACCAGTGACCAGTGACCAGTGACCAGTGACCAGTGAACAGTGACCAGTGACTAGTGTCCAGTGACCAGTGTCCAGTGAGCTGTGACCAGTGACCAGTGACCAGTGACCAGTGACCAGTGACCAGTGACCAGTGACCAGTGACCAGTGACCAGTGACCAGTGACAAGTGACCAGTGACCAGCGAAAGTGACCAGTGACCAGTGACCAGTGACCAGTGACAAGTGACCAGTTACCAGTGACCAGCGAAAGTGACCAGTGAACAGTGACCAGTGAGCAGTGACCAGTGAGCAGTGACCAGTGACCAGCAAAATTGACCAGCAAAATTGACCAGTGACCAATGACCAGTGACCAGTGACCAGTGACCAGTGACCAGTGACCAGTGACCAGTGACCAGCGAAAGTGACCAGGGACCAGTGACCAGTGACCAGTGACCAGTGACCAGTGACCAGTGACCAGTGACCAGTGACCAGTGACCAGTGACCAGTGACCAGTGACCAGTGACAAGTGACCAGTGACCAGCGACCAGTGACCAGTGACCAGTGACCATTGACCAGTGACCAGTGACCAGTGACAAGCGAACGTGACCAGGGACCAGTGACCAGTGACCAGTGACCAGTGACCAGTGACCAGCGAAAGTGACCAGTGACCAGTGACCAGTGACCAGCGAAAGTGACCAGTGACCAGTGACCAGTGACCAGCGAAATCGACCAGTGACCAGTGACCAGAGACCAGTGACTAGCCAAATTGACCAGAGACCAGTGACCAGTGACCAGTGACCAGCGGTAGTGACCAGTGACCAGTGACCAGCGGTAGTGACCAGTGATCAGTGACCGTTGAACAGTGTCCAGTGACCAGTGACCAGTGACCAGCGAAAGTGACCAGGGACCAGTGACCAGTGACCAGTGACCAGTGACCAGTGACCAGTGACCAGCGACCAGTGACCAGTGACCATTGACCAGTGACCAGTGACCAGCAAAAATGACCAGTGACCAGTGACCAGTGACCAGTGACCAGTGACCAGTGACCAGTGACCAGTGACCAGTGACAAGTGACCAGTGACCAGCGACCAGTGACCAGTGACCAGTGACCATTGACCAGTGACCAGTGACCAGTGACCAGCGAACGTGACCAGGGACCAGTGACCAGTGACCAGTGACCAGTGACCAGTGACCAGTGACCAGTTACAAGTGACCAGTGACCAGTTACAAGTGACCAGTGACCAGCGACCAGTGACCAGTGACGAGCGACCAGTGACCATTGACCAGTGACCAGTGACCAGCAAAAATGACCAGTGACCAGTGACCAGTGACCAGTGACCAGTGACCAGTGACCAGTGACCAGTGACCAGTGACCAGTGACCAGTGACCAGCGACCAGTGACCAGTGACCATTGACCAGTGACCAGTGACCAGCAAAAATGACCAGTGACCAGTGACCAGTAACCAGTGACCAGTGACCAGTGACCAGTGACCAGTGACCAGCGAAAGTGACAAGTGACCAGTGACCATTGACCAGTGACCAGTGACCAGTGACCAGTGACCAGCGACCAGTGACCAGTGACCATTGACCAGTGACCAGTGACCAGTGACCAGCGAAAGTGACCAGTGACCAGTGACCAGTGACCAGTGACCAGTGACCAGTGACCAGTGACCAGTTACAAGTGACCAGTGACCAGTTACAAGTAACCAGTGACCAGCGACCAGTGACCAGTGACGAGCGACCAGTGACCAGTGACCAGTGACCATTGACCAGTGACCAGTGACCAGTGACCAGCGAACGTGACCAGGGACCAGTGACCAGTGACCAGTGACCAGTGACCAGTGACCAGTGACCAGTTACAAGTGACCAGTGACCAGCGACCAGTGACCAGTGACGAGCGACCAGTGTCCAGTGCCCATTGACCAGCGAAAGTGACCAGTGACCAGTGACCAGTGACCAGTGACCAGTGACCAGTGACCAGTGACCAGTGACAAGTGACCAGTGACCAGCGACCAGTGACCAGTGACCACTGAACAGCGAAAGTGACCAGTGACCAGGGACCAGTGACCAGTGACCAGCGAAATTGACCAGTGTCCAGTGACCAGTGACCAGTGACAAGTGACCAGTGACCAGTGAGCTGTGACCAGTGATAAGTGACCAGTGACCAGTGACCAGTGACCAGTGACCAGTGACCAGTGACCAGTGACCAGCGAAAGTGACCAGGGACCAGTGACCAGTGACCAGTGACCAGTGACCAGTGACCAGTGACCAGTGAACAGTGACCAGTGACTAGTGTCCAGTGACCAGTGTCCAGTGAGCTGTGACCAGTGACCAGTGACCAGTGACCAGTGACCAGTGACCAGTGACCAGTGACCAGTGACCAGTGACCAGTGACCAGTGACCAGTGACAAGTGACCAGTGACCAGCGAAAGTGACCAGTGACCAGTGACCAGTGACCAGTGACAAGTGACCAGTTACCAGTGACCAGCGAAAGTGACCAGTGAACAGTGACCAGTGAGCAGTGACCAGTGAGCAGTGACCAGTGACCAGCAAAATTGACCAGCAAAATTGACCAGTGACCAATGACCAGTGACCAGTGACCAGTGACCAGTGACCAGTGACCAGTGACCAGTGACCAGCGAAAGTGACCAGGGACCAGTGACCAGTGACCAGTGACCAGTGACCAGTGACCAGTGACCAGTGACCAGTGACCAGTGACCAGTGACCAGTGACCAGTGACCAGTGACAAGTGACCAGTGACCAGCGACCAGTGACCAGTGACCAGTGACCATTGACCAGTGACCAGTGACCAGTGACAAGCGAACGTGACCAGGGACCAGTGACCAGTGACCAGTGACCAGTGACCAGTGACCAGCGAAAGTGACCAGTGACCAGTGACCAGTGACCAGCGAAAGTGACCAGTGACCAGTGACCAGTGACCAGCGAAATCGACCAGTGACCAGTGACCAGAGACCAGTGACTAGCCAAATTGACCAGAGACCAGTGACCAGTGACCAGTGACCAGCGGTAGTGACCAGTGACCAGTGACCAGCGGTAGTGACCAGTGATCAGTGACCGTTGAACAGTGTCCAGTGACCAGTGACCAGTGACCAGCGAAAGTGACCAGGGACCAGTGACCAGTGACCAGTGACCAGTGACCAGTGACCAGTGACCAGCGACCAGTGACCAGTGACCATTGACCAGTGACCAGTGACCAGCAAAAATGACCAGTGACCAGTGACCAGTGACCAGTGACCAGTGACCAGTGACCAGTGACCAGTGACCAGTGACAAGTGACCAGTGACCAGCGACCAGTGACCAGTGACCAGTGACCATTGACCAGTGACCAGTGACCAGTGACCAGCGAACGTGACCAGGGACCAGTGACCAGTGACCAGTGACCAGTGACCAGTGACCAGTGACCAGTTACAAGTGACCAGTGACCAGTTACAAGTGACCAGTGACCAGCGACCAGTGACCAGTGACGAGCGACCAGTGACCATTGACCAGTGACCAGTGACCAGCAAAAATGACCAGTGACCAGTGACCAGTGACCAGTGACCAGTGACCAGTGACCAGTGACCAGTGACCAGTGACCAGTGACCAGTGACCAGCGACCAGTGACCAGTGACCATTGACCAGTGACCAGTGACCAGCAAAAATGACCAGTGACCAGTGACCAGTAACCAGTGACCAGTGACCAGTGACCAGTGACCAGTGACCAGCGAAAGTGACAAGTGACCAGTGACCATTGACCAGTGACCAGTGACCAGTGACCAGTGACCAGCGACCAGTGACCAGTGACCATTGACCAGTGACCAGTGACCAGTGACCAGCGAAAGTGACCAGTGACCAGTGACCAGTGACCAGTGACCAGTGACCAGTGACCAGTGACCAGTTACAAGTGACCAGTGACCAGTTACAAGTAACCAGTGACCAGCGACCAGTGACCAGTGACGAGCGACCAGTGACCAGTGACCAGTGACCATTGACCAGTGACCAGTGACCAGTGACCAGCGAACGTGACCAGGGACCAGTGACCAGTGACCAGTGACCAGTGACCAGTGACCAGTGACCAGTTACAAGTGACCAGTGACCAGCGACCAGTGACCAGTGACGAGCGACCAGTGTCCAGTGCCCATTGACCAGCGAAAGTGACCAGTGACCAGTGACCAGTGACCAGTGACCAGTGACCAGTGACCAGTGACCAGTGACAAGTGACCAGTGACCAGCGACCAGTGACCAGTGACCACTGAACAGCGAAAGTGACCAGTGACCAGGGACCAGTGACCAGTGACCAGCGAAATTGACCAGTGTCCAGTGACCAGTGACCAGTGACAAGTGACCAGTGACCAGTGAGCTGTGACCAGTGATAAGTGACCAGTGACCAGTGACCAGTGACCAGTGACCAGTGACCAGTGACCAGTGACCAGCGAAAGTGACCAGGGACCAGTGACCAGTGACCAGTGACCAGTGACCAGTGACCAGTGACCAGTGAACAGTGACCAGTGACTAGTGTCCAGTGACCAGTGTCCAGTGAGCTGTGACCAGTGACCAGTGACCAGTGACCAGTGACCAGTGACCAGTGACCAGTGACCAGTGACCAGTGACCAGTGACCAGTGACAAGTGACCAGTGACCAGCGAAAGTGACCAGTGACCAGTGACCAGTGACCAGTGACAAGTGACCAGTTACCAGTGACCAGCGAAAGTGACCAGTGAACAGTGACCAGTGAGCAGTGACCAGTGAGCAGTGACCAGTGACCAGCAAAATTGACCAGCAAAATTGACCAGTGACCAATGACCAGTGACCAGTGACCAGTGACCAGTGACCAGTGACCAGTGACCAGTGACCAGCGAAAGTGACCAGGGACCAGTGACCAGTGACCAGTGACCAGTGACCAGTGACCAGTGACCAGTGACCAGTGACCAGTGACCAGTGACCAGTGACCAGTGACCAGTGACAAGTGACCAGTGACCAGCGACCAGTGACCAGTGACCAGTGACCATTGACCAGTGACCAGTGACCAGTGACAAGCGAACGTGACCAGGGACCAGTGACCAGTGACCAGTGACCAGTGACCAGTGACCAGCGAAAGTGACCAGTGACCAGTGACCAGTGACCAGCGAAAGTGACCAGTGACCAGTGACCAGTGACCAGCGAAATCGACCAGTGACCAGTGACCAGAGACCAGTGACTAGCCAAATTGACCAGAGACCAGTGACCAGTGACCAGTGACCAGCGGTAGTGACCAGTGACCAGTGACCAGCGGTAGTGACCAGTGATCAGTGACCGTTGAACAGTGACCAGTGACCAGTGACCAGTGACCAGCGAAAGTGACCAGGGACCAGTGACCAGTGACCAGTGACCAGTGACCAGTGACCAGTGACCAGCGACCAGTGACCAGTGACCATTGACCAGTGACCAGTGACCAGCAAAAATGACCAGTGACCAGTGACCAGTGACCAGTGACCAGTGACCAGTGACCAGTGACCAGTGACCAGTGACCAGTGACAAGTGACCAGTGACCAGCGACCAGTGACCAGTGACCAGTGACCATTGACCAGTGACCAGTGACCAGTGACCAGCGAACGTGACCAGGGACCAGTGACCAGTGACCAGTGACCAGTGACCAGTGACCAGTGACCAGTTACAAGTGACCAGTGACCAGTTACAAGTGACCAGTGACCAGCGACCAGTGACCAGTGAC